>OY482673.1:107282305-107882305 GCA_960531455.1 Urophora cardui | reverse complement strand
CTCAAGTTTTAAAACGTTTTAAAAATTTATTATTTAAAGAAGGAGATAAGCTAACTAATACTACAGCGGTGCAACATGAAATAAAAACAACTACAAGTGAACAAATTAATTCAAAGTTGTATAGATACCCTCGACAAAACGAAGAAGAAGTTAGAAGACAAATAAAAGAAATGACCGAACAAGGCATTATTAGGAAAAGTAAATCAAAATATTCTAGCCCACTTATTGTAGTACCTAAAAAATCGACAATTCAGGTAAAAGAAAATATCGATTAGTAGTGGATTATAGAAAATTAAATGAGGTCACAGTGGATGATAAATATCCATTACCAAATAGTGATTCAATCCTAGATAAATTAGGAAGAGCTCAATACTTTACTAGAATAGATTTAACAAAGGGTTACCGTCAAATATTAGTAAAAGTGGAAGACAGAGAAAAAACGGCATTTGTTACTCCCCACGGACTATACGAATTTGTGAGGAAGGGTAGATTTTGTCAGAAAGAGAGAATTCTGCCGGCTGAGGGTTATTTTTTGAACACTTCGTTTTTATACGTGCCTTTCCCCGATAATAGTGCGCAATTTTGGTGTTTTGTTTTTTTAAATTTTACAGATTTAACAATGTCCTATAGACATTAAAAAATAAGCTAGATTAGTACATACATATACATATAATTTTGAACATCACAATGAACGATTTGAATACCAACACCCTCATCAACAGTGAGCATACAGAGGAAGAAAGTTACTCTTTACTTCAAGACTTTATTTATCTGCCATCACAAGAGCTCTCGGAACATTTAATACCACAGATTTTTCCACCAAACGAAATGCAACAAGGTGAACAAATGTATTTATTCATAAGTATTTCTATGTTGTTTTTTACTATAACTCATGAAAAATCTATAAACTTAATATTTTCCAATACATGCATAACTTTTATAGACATAAGCATGGTCATGCGTCAATATACATATATGTATATTGGATATTAGGGTCGAAAAAAAGTTGTAAAAATTGGCCCCTAAATTTGAATCATATGTTGAGAGGGTTAAGAAAAAAATTAAAAAAAATGTCATTTATGCATACCAAACTTTTAAGTAAAGTATTTCATTATATTTGTAAACAAACTACATATGTACGTTGCATTAAGACTAGCAAAAGCACTTTCGCGAAAAACTTAGATTTTTTCAACATACACAGTTGTGGTATAAAACTTAAGTCCAAAAATAATGTGTGTTACACATGTCTGCTACACATTATTTTTGTTTCTTAAGTTCTGGTATAAAAAGTATAGCTAAAAAACGCTAAGTTTTTCACGAAAGTGCTTTTTCAAGTTATAAAAGTTTTTTGGTAAGATATTACCTAAGTTATGGCAATTAAAATATCTAGGATACTTGTTCACTCAGCCAAAGGCACTTTGTTGAATATTACGCAAATTACAGAGATTAAGCTGTTGTAGCATTACATAAACACATCGCCCTTTTACTTTAATTGTCATGTGCACACAAATAATGTATAAACAAACATGAATGTACACAAACAACATTCTACCCAAATTAGTTACATTGAACTCAGCGGGAGTTTATACAAAGACTGCACACACCGCACATAGTGAGGATCTTGTTACACTTATGCGGACGGTCAAAGACACCGCCAAAGACAGTCACAATGCCCAACTGATCCACAACGTCAGTTTGTCAATGCGACTAACATATTTTATATTTATTGCAACCATATGTTGACTCAGCATATATTTTAGAATTACACATTATTGTTTGTATGTACTTACGTAGATATACATTTTAGTCTGTAAATAATTTGTAAGTATTAGTGTAAGAATTTAGTATAAAAGAAAGCAAATTCAATAAAGAAATTCAATTGCTAATCGAACCTTGGAGTAACCTCATTCATTATTTATTTGTGGCTATATGGCGATCCCGCCAGGCTTTTAAATAAATAAAATAGTACTTAACTCGATTGTACTAAGCAGTATCGCCAGCCATAGTTAAATAACTTATATGGCTCATAGAAATACCGACACCGCTAGAGGATCCCGCAAATGACAATCAGGTATAGAATCGGTATTTCATCGTATCCTTCCAAAGAGACCAGTTGGCGAAAACGCGTCAAATAGATTTATAAAGGTTTCCGTGCCACATTATCCTTGCCCAGATGCATTTGGCGTTGAACCGTATTGTGAAGCGTACCCGGCACCATATACTATCAGACAACGACGGCGCAGTGGAATACTAGCATATTGGAATGGCAGCAAAAGAGTAAATAAGCGCGCAAAAGAAGTGGAATACTATCAGACAACGACGGCGCAGTGGAATACTAGCATATTGGAATGGCAGCGAAAGAGTAAATAAGCGCGCAAAAGAAGTGGAATACTATCAGACAACGACGGCGCAGCGGCATACTAGCATATTGGAATGGCAGCGTAAGCATAAGATAGAACACAAAGGAAGCGAAAGGACTGGCAGCAAAAACAAAAAAAAAAAGAGGCAGCGTAAGGTAGATTTAAGTAATCGAAAAAAAAAAAAAACAATTCTTTTTCTTACTTAGAAAACTTTGGCACACCTTATGGTCGCCATCCAAATAGCAGTAATTTGCTTAGGGGTAAAATTTAAATAACAAGCGAATTTTTATATAATGAGTAAGATTCCGACTCAAGAGGAATCTGATAAAAAAATCAAAGAAGAAGTTGACAAACTTTTTCAAAAGTGCATAGACACATTTCTTAAAGCTACAAATCAGATCCTCGAGAGTCGTGAATCCGAAAAAGTTGGACCTAGACCGATTACCATCGAAGAGTATCGGAAAAGGAACAGAGTAAATAGGGTAAATAAAACGGAAGAAATTCCACAAATTCCTGTCACACAAATTGTAAATAAAAGAAAAAGAGCAGGAAGAAAAGTAAAAAGACGAGTAGAATTAGCAAAGTTACACCAACAACTTAACTTTGCTAATAACTCGGAGAAAAGGTTAAAAATACAGGAAAAAATTGAAATATTAAGACGTCAAAAATAAAAATAATGATTGAGTAAATTCGACTTGCGTAAATATTACTTTAAATAATTTTTTTTTGTCATGGATAATTTTTGGTTAAAAATTTGCCTAAGCCAACTTGGGAAAATTAAACAAGACTTTGTCAAAATTACCTAAATAGAAACTTTGCCAAGCTTTTACTAAATTATTTTCGTTTAAATGACGAAAAAACTTAGTAAGTAAATTATTCCTAAGTTTTAAGTTGGGTTATGTACCGACAAATTCCGCAAATGATCAAAGTATCATCAAAATATATTCAACTGCCAAATTTCAAGTCAATATCTCAAAAAATGTGAGCCTCATAACCATTCCAGTTTGGAAAAAGAGAAGACTTTTTGTCGTATGTGCTATTATAAACAGGTATTGGTGCTCAGACGTCACATACGACAAATGCATACTGAATGAAAAGTCGTTTATCTCCCATAATTTTAAAGATATCCAACTTTTGCAAATCGCAGGTCAAAATATATAATACTCGCTACAGCTCGTCCAAATAACAGAAAAATCTGTTGTATATGTAGCTTTTGAGAATTTCCAATTTGAACTTCAAAGTCGATTTTCTCGAAACTATGTTTTGTAACATACGACATTCGTTTTCTCAGGCGACGATATGTACAGAAAAATTTAACAAAAAGAGAACTTAATATTAAAGAATCCTTGTGCGAAAGGAAATGTTAAGTTTGCCCAAACTAAATGCATCAAGTATCCCACTAGAAATTAGGGATGCTCGATGTTGAACGATACATCGGAAACATCGATGTTTTCAATTCGATACATCAAATAAAAGTCGATGCATCAAATAATACGATATTTATCGATGCATCGATTTATTTTTTCGATGTTCCGTCAATTTACCATGTCTAATTTTTCGAGTTGGCGTCATCGTAAAACCGACACTTCAACTTAATATAACAATTGCAAAATCCATACAAAAATTAGGTCCATGTCGAGCCCTAACCGCAACTTTGGTGTAACCAAACCAATTTTCGAAATCCGTTTTGGACCAATATCGGTAATGCTGTTTATTTTAAAATATCGCAACGGCAGTTATGATGTAAGTAACATTTTGACTTGAAATTTTTTAAATTTGTAATTTAAAAAACCTTCTCTTGTAAAATTGTATTTGTCTTTGTTACACTAAAATGGCTGCTCCGGGTCAATATGTGATGAAACGCATAAATATATTTCAACCTTAGAGGTTATAGGTATTTAATATTTTTTGCATTGCAATACTTTTTTTAAGTGAATTTTGTTTTTTTTTTTGTTATACATATTAAGAATGTGAAAATAAAATAAGGTTGTTTGTTTTTTTTTAATTTGGTTGTTTTTCTTTCACAGATTTTGGTTGGTTATTTTCTTTTTAAGGGGAAGCCGCGATTTTACTCAAAATTGATACAATGCATCGAAAACATCGATGTTTTTAGACGATGCATCGCAAAACATCGATGTGAGTTCACGATGCATTGCATCGGAAAAAACATCGATGTATTTTTTTCATGAGCATCCCTACTAGAAATGGAGAAAATGTTAACAAAACAAGTGCTAATTTTAAAAAAGAGGCTTACCTAAGTGTCCTACAAACAGGGATAAAGTGTTAAGGAAATTGAAAAAAAAAACTCAACAAACTCCAATATTTTATGACAAGAAATAATAAAACAATCTTCAAAAAAAAAAAACAGCAAAACTATAAGTTAAGAAATCAAACCCAAACCCGGCACGTCACGCCGGGACGTTGCCAACGTGGGACCATAAACGATTCAAGTGACAACAACGTATGAGGGCAACCAAAACCAACAACAAAGCTGACTGTAAGTTAAGATAATAAATAATATTAAGAAAATTAAAAAAAAAAGATAAAAATCTTTTAATGGGAAACTATCCCACGAGAATTATATACGAAAAACCTTTTTATTGTGACTATTGTTAGAGTAGTAGGCACGACAACCTCAATTGTCCCTTTAGGAAAAAAAGGTAACTTTAAAAATAAATAAAAGCACAGTGGACGAACTAACTAACCTATTTTCAAAAGTGGCAGTCAGCAATATTTCTGCAGAAGATATCGCTAGGATAGTAGCTACACAAACCGCTAGTCTTGGGGATGAAATTAACCAACTGACTAATCAAATTAAGACATTAACTACTGCTACGCAGGTGACAGAATATCGTACACAAACTATTATGACAGGGTAGCTTGTACTGAAAGCTTAGATGTAATTAAGTCACTGCCAGAATTCTCCGGTAAATGTTATGTTAGCTAAAGAGAGGCTGCAAAAAATTCGATGAGCTTGTATATCGAAGGAAGTATTTCGGAGCATTAACCATACTTCAAAATAAAATAGTAGGAAATGTCAATGATGTCCTTACTAATCATGGCACAGTATTAAACTTAGAAGCTATATTTGCTAGGCTAGACTTTGCTTACGCAGACAAACGACCAATCCACGTGATTGATCAGGAAATGAGTATTTTAAGACAAGGATCGAAATCCTTGATCGATTATTATAATGAAGTAAATAAAAAAATAACACCATTCATAAATAAAACTATTATGACACACGGTACAAATTCCGAAATTACAAAGCAACTAAATATTAAAAGTCGCGAAACCGCTCTAAGAACCTTTATAACGGGATTAAATCCTCCTTTAAACCAAATACTTTTCACATTGGCTCCTGCCGATTTGCCAACTTCCCTGGCGAAAGCACAGGAGCTTCACTCAAATCAAATGCGTTCAGAATTTGCTCTGAAGAGAACTTACCTTCCAGAAAATAAAACCTTTAATAATAATTTACGGAGTCCTAGGAATAATACACAAAGGGGGGAAATTAATTTCAAAACCATTTGAGATACCCACAAGTGAGAAATAATAATAATCGAATTTCCCAAAACCAGAACCGATGGATACATCATCCGATAATCTAACACTTGGCCAGCAAAAAACGTTTAGTTATAATCAATCATCCCAACCAAAAATATGTCAAGGTCAACAACAAAATGATAATCCACAGAATTGGCAATTTAACCATCCAGTAAAAAGGAATATGAATTTTAGTGGTCAACCAAGAAGAAAGGTACTATCTAAATGAATATTTGAATCTCACAGATGACAAACCTATTCCAAAAAAGAGCTCGCTTTTACCGCTGAATCCATTTCTGAATTCTGCCAGTATTCTCCGAGTAAATGGTCGTTTGGCCAATGCCTGTCGCACGTATAATGAAAGGCATCCTATCATCATTCCAGAATCCTCAAGATTCTGCTATTTGCTCTTGCAATTTCTGCATAATCTATTGATGCATCCTGAACATCAACTCATGGTACGCACTGTAAGGCAAAATATTTCATCCCGAGACTCAAATCTAAAGTCAAAAATTGTATACGAAGCTGCAAAATGTGTACGATTTATAAACAGAACTCTCGTTCGCAGATCATGGCAGCACTTCCTCCCGAAAGATCGAGTTTTTCATTGCCCTTTACGTATACCGGAATCGACTTTGCAGGTCCTTCCGATATCAAGTCGTCCCATCTTCGACGCGCACTCATGTTCAAGGATTATGTTTGCGTCTTCATATGTTTTTCAACAAAGGAGCCTTGCTCCGCTTTATCTACAAAGGAATTCAAAGCCACATTTTCCAGATTTGTCGGCAGACGCGGGCTCCCGCAATGCGTCTTCTCCGACAATGGGAAAAACTTCGTAGCTGCTAGCCGTGCATATCAACGTGTTTTTAACCAATTTCCCAAATAATCCTCAGACCGCATGTAAGTACTAGATAGGCAAAACCCTGCCATCCAAATGTGACCAGCGCTACAGCGAAAGCACATACAGCACATTTATACACATAAGCACTTGCAAGTAGCCTATGTGCCCATCGTAAAGCAACCGCGTGAGCGGCTATGCCAACGTCGAACAGTATAATCGCCGCGATAGCGTTATTGTCGAAGCAAAACAAAATTCAGTCTCGCGAAAGTGTCCACCGGCCAGGAGCGATTTTGTGTACGCCGTATATTCAGCCAGCTGCATCTGTGTACAAATGTGCGCGCATTTGGAGAGAGAGGATTCATAAACATCCAAGAAATTCGACAACTGATCCACCACCAGCAGTTCGGTGCAGGAGTACATAAATATATCTGTATACTCGCAATGCGCGATGCCGGGAAGTGTGCTTAAATACTGATCGTGAACACAGAAGGACGTCTGGTTATAGGTTTTGAGTTATACGCCATCTAAGTGGACATACGTGTAGGTTTTTCGGTGCTCAGGATGGCTAACAAATATGTAAAATAAATACATTTTTTTGTGGCTTTAATTTTTTTCTTTTTGAAAAAAGAACAAAGAAGCATAGTTTGGAAACCCAATGCAGAAAAAATAGGAAGCGGTCATCCAACCTCACAAAAGAGGAAGAAGACTGGACTCAACAAACAAAATCAGTTAAAAAATTTTAATAAATTTTTGATTTTGATAGATTGCAGAAATGAAATTTTTTCTGGCAAAAGGGACTTTAAATAACTTATTTTTAAATACATACGTTTTTATATGTATATATTTTATATAATTTAAATACGAACATTTTTATTTTAAATATCTTCATTGTAAAATTGCAAAATCAAGAAACACATTTTAAGTTTAAAAATGTTTATTTCTATTTTAAGCACTATGAGATTTTGAACCGAAAACTTTCGTTTTTATTCCACTAATTTTCATTTTTAATTTAAACATGTCTCTTTTTAAATCCAAAATGAATTTTTGTTGGAAACATTTAATTTTAAATTTAAAAATTTTAATAATAACCAGTGATAACGGGCATAATTTAGTTAAGGCGGTTTAGCTTCTGTCAGAGACAGTAAGCGATGACGGTGACTTTCAAAGCGAAAGCGAATTTCATGAATTTCCGAGCGACTATTTGAGGCCGATCTTAGGCGAACACATAATTTCCATAAAATGTGCAGTACATACGCTTCAACCCGCTGTCAAAGATTTCTTGGAAACTCAAGGTCCAGGAGTAATAAGCAAAGCTCGTAGTGTTGTCAAGCTTCTAAGAGCTCCACTTTTGCGGTGTGTAAGTTAACACATGCAGCTCGAGGCCAACAGTAGAATGGCTGAGCTGGCATATTCCCATCGCAAACAATAGTCAACAATTTCAAATTCCCGAATCTGCGATACATCAACCTGCAGGTGCACTTTAGTTCCATACGGTTCTAAGAAATTATAATAGCAGGTACGGCACGGCCAGCACTGTTCCCACCAGCGACACAAGTTGCGACTTTAGATTTAGATTTATGTAGCTATAAGTATCAGTAGATTAGATGGATAAGTTTTTAGTTTTAATTTGGGAACTCACCGGCTCAGACACGCTGACCGGAAATTAAATATGGAATACAAAATTAAACAGTCTTTTATTAAGTGGCGCCCAACGTGGGGCCACGGTCGCGTCGTGGAAAAAGTAAAAACGAACCCGAAAAACGTATAAGCATCAAATTATCAAATCTCATCATCCCTTGGAAAGGACAATCAGGACACCAACTTCGAACATCGATATTTATGTAGATAATATTATAAGATTTTAAAATGTAAGTAGAGTGCAAAAAAAAGAGGGAAAAAGCAAGAATAAATTGTGAAGTATAAAAAAGGAGGAAATAAAGATAAATTGTGATCTTGTTTTAGATTTTTGGCCATTGAAGTAAACGAAGATCCTTGCACGGGGAACTTGTGAATCAATCTGAATATTTTTTTTAAACCTTTTTCATGAGTGATTGTGAATTGAACCAACTCTTGATATGATAACAGAGATAGAGGTTAATAGACGAAAATTTAGCGGTAATAGTAATCAAGAGAATTGGCATAGAAGAATGGCTTTAGAAGCAAATCAGCTTAAAGCACTAATAGGGAGTACTTACAAAATGAGGAAAATGTACTTAAACAAATTTATGCCTCAGAAAAATATCAGAAATTTGATATATTTATTATTTGGTTATGCACCTCATACTTGATTGAAATCAAAGCTAGTGAAATGTGATTCATGTTTGTGAATATTTTTTGTTCCTATTAAGGCGGATTCATCGTTCGAGTTCTGAACTAAAGTTGAATTTGACTTAACTAATAAAAATAGTTCAGAACTTTTCGGAATTCCTCTCACACTCCGAAACCACAACAACAACCACATGGCAAAAAAGTTCTGAACTCGAACGATGAATCCGCCTTTAGAGCTCTCAATTTTTTTTTTTTGAACATTTTCGAGTAGCCCGAACAATTGTTGTTCAAATGCTCGAACAGTCGTTTGTTTGTTTATTACTCGTATGTTTGTACGTACATTTGAACAGTTCGGGTATTTTAAAGTTTGTTTTTTTTCTTTTGTTTATTATTATTTTTTATTTTATTTTACATGTAGTTTTTTTATTTTTGTTTTTCCGATACACATTTTTTTGTTTGCAAGCTCGAATGATCTAATGTTTGTACGAGCATTTCGACGCTTCCAAACAAAACTGTACTAAGTCTGAAAACTGTGTTTTGCAGGAGAAGCTCTCAAAGTTGAAACTCGATACGAAACTTCGGTTGTATGCTAAGTATATTTTCACTTGTAACTTCTGTTTGGATTGAACGATCAACACCAAAACTCGACAATATCAAAGTCAGGGTACGCTTTATATAAAACCGTAAGAAAAGATAAAAATTTGCTACGTGGTTTCTCATGGCAAGCTCTCAAAGTTTTTATTCTGTAAAAATCTCGAGTTGTATTAAATGTACACTTTTGGTTATAACTTTTGATTAAGTCTACTGCGGCTCGAACTTTCCAGCGCACTGTTGCTTACAAGACTCTATAAAATAATTGTAGTGGCTCAGTGTAGTAATTGAAAATGTTCATTTTTGGTCTGACTCAGAGATAGTTTTATATTGGTTGAAAACACACCATTCAGCCCTATCCTCATTCGTTGCAAACAGAGTAGCTGAGATTCAAGAAAACACAATTAATGTTGTCTGGAGACACGTGCCCACCAAACAAAACCCTGCAGACCTAGCCTCACGTGGATGTGATATCAATCAGTTAAAGTAACCCCTATGGCTTGAAGGTCCAAACTTCCTATTAACAGATCTAACCAATTGGCCAATAAACAAAAAATTTGAGCTTACAGAAAGCAACGCACAATTGGAGTTGAAGCAAGTGAAAGCCACGCTAAAGGTTGAAGCAGGGGAAAATATAATTTTAAGCCTGATTAATACCATTTCCTCCTTTAACAAAATCGTGAGAATTGTGGCCTACCTTTACAGATTAATAAAACCTCTATGAAAGAGCTCGCCAAACACATTCAAGACAACAGCCGCCGCAAGGAAATCGGGTCTTACGCAGCAGAGCTAAGGATGGAGTTCGTCTTTATTCCCCCACGCGCACCCCACTTCGGCGGGTTGTGGGAAGCCGCCGTCAAGAGCGCCAAGCATCTATTAATGCGCGCTATAGGCGAAACAACGTTCACCTTCGAAGAGCTGGCCACCGTCTCGGTCGACGTAGAGGCGATTCTGAATTCACGCCCAATCGCAGGCGTGTCGGACGACCCCAACGACGGCGAGGCAATTTCACCAGCACATATGCTGATAGGCGACTCTCTGCGATCCATTCCCGAAGACCAAGAGGAAACGAAGCTGAGCTCGCGGAGCCTCTCGTCCCTCAAGGCACGGTTTTGGTCCGCCTTCCAGCGGGATTACATATCAACACTCCAAACTCGGACACGATGGATCAAACCACAGCCCAACGTCGAAATTGGCGCCCTCGTGTTGGTTCACGACGACAATTTGCCTCCACAAAAATGGCTTACGGGCAGAATCGTAGCAACAATAACCGGCGAGGATGGTAAGGTCCGGATAGCGGAAGTTAAGACACGGGCTGGCATATGCCGTCGTGCGATCCACATGTTGGCGATGCTCCCAACAACAACAACCAAATCTTGAAGAACATCGGTCATTCAACGGGCCGTAATGTTGGAGAACATATCATCATTTCATTTGTTTTCAACTTATTAGTAGCATTAAATCATACATTAAATTCCAATAGTGTGAAGTTTTTTCTTTGGTGCGCACAAACTTGTGCGTAAACAACCAATATTTCATTTTTCGCCTAATATGTCACGTACGTAACTTTTTTTTGAATACAGGATAAGTGTTAAATAAAAGTGTATTCAACTTTTTGTGTTTAATTTTTTTTTTTTTAACTTTGATCTAAACTAAAAGGTAAGAATGTTAGATCTGTGAAAAAAGTGTTTAAGGGATAAAAAGAGTGAATTGCTCAAATTAAAATAGAGAAAATGAAAATGGGAATGTCCGGGGTAGATACAGCGTTTTGTTTTGGGGCACATTCGGCGAACCTATATTTTGGCCGAATGTGCCCCGTAAACTTTCTTCTTTTTTATAGATTTATATAGATAGTGAAAAATTTTCCGAAATTATAAGCGTAAAGCACAATCGAATATTGACGAAAGCAAGATGAAAAAGGCAGTTGCAGATGTTTGAAACGGCGTAGAAACGCCAACGTCTGCAGGTAAAAAATATAATTTAACACGACAAACCATCGAATCCCGAGTAGAGAAACAAGATCCCTTAGCCGGCCACACGGCTGGAGATGCTATTTACCAGTAAAAATTTACCTAGAGACAAGTTTTTACGATGAAGGAAGTAATCGAACTAGTGGACTACATTAAACACTGTTGTTATCATATACAAGTTTTCAGAAGTTGGCATACCAATACGCTGTCGCTAACGGCAAAGACTTTCCTGAAAAGTGGAATGTTCAGAAAGAAGCTGGGGAGGATTGGCTATATGATTTTATGAAACGGAATCCGAGCTTAACTCTACGTAAGCCAGAGCGAACTAGTTTAGCAAGACTAAAAGGTTTCTCAAAAGCTGTCGACGAATTTTATTTAAACTTAAAAAAACTTTATGAGGCGGGCGTATTCATTTTAACCAAATGATATATACAGTTTGGATGAAACTTGTATTACGACTGTCGTTGATTCGCCGAAGGTTTGTGAATTAATTAAAGATTTTAGTTTATAATGTTTAATAAATTCGAGGTGCTTTTCAGTTAATTGCAACGAAGGGTCAACGACAAGTTGGGTAAGCTGTTTCAGCTGAGAGAGGCAGTTTGGTCACCCCTGTAGGAATAATCAACGCCAGTGGAAATCGGCTTCCACCAGCTTACGTTTTTCCACGCGTACGATATACATAGTTTCCAATTTTTAAATAGCTGTGTTTCGGGGTCTTTGGGGTTAGTCAGTAAAAGTGGTTGGATGATGTCGGAATTATTTATAGACGTTCTTAAACACATTCAAAATAACACAAAATGTTCTAAAGAGCGACCGATTCTTTTGCTTCTCGACAACCATTCATCTCACTGGAGCGTTGACTGCATCAAATATTCGCACCGTCTCCAGCCACTTGACTTGTCAGTTTACGGACCATTTAAAAAATTTCTTCAAACATCTTTTACTGATTTTATGACAAACAATCCAGGAAAGAGAATAACGATATACGAAGTTGCCCACCTGCCTAACTTACCATTCCAAATCAGAAAATTCAGATCAGAAAATATAATCAGTGGTTTCCAGTCAACAGGAATATATCCTTTCAAGTCATAAAATTTTAGCGAAGATGAGTTCGCTCCAGCAGATCATACGGATGGGGATAGTTTGACTCAACCTCTTCCGCTTCAGCCTGATAATATTGTTAATATTACAGACCCACTTCAGCTAGATCAAAGTGTTAGTGCATCCGTTTCCCGAACAACAGAATAAATTCGTCCCATTGCCCGTTTAAATGCTTCTAAAACCAATGCTGGATCTGGATGCTCTCGAATTTTGACTAGTTCGTGTGAGAAAAAGCGTCTACAACAAACTTTCAAACAGCAAAAAGAAATATTCAGTTTCTAGGTAAAAAAAAAATGCTCGTAAGAACAAAAATATAAAAAAAAATCCAGCTGAAGGCTAAAGAGCCAAAGGTTCCTTTAGAAATGATATTGATTGCTCTGACGAAAGTAACATAAGTGTTGAATACACAGACGCTGACCAGTCGGTTGGATCTTTCGTTGGTGGCAAAGAAACGCCGGAGGTGGAGAATTTTTGAAATAATGAATTGACTGATAACTTAGAACTGAATGTGGGAGATTATATTCTCACCGCACCTGCTCAAACCTGTAAACAAGAAGTTTATTATGTTGCTGAAATCATTGAGAGCCTTAGTGAATGTACATTCACAGTTAGCTTTCTTAGGAAACTTTATGTTCTGCAGCCTATATTTGTCAAGCCCGAGAACAAGGATATATCATTGCTTTTGAAAAACGAAATTATATTTAAACTTTCCAACCCGATAAATCCTGCTTCAACATCACGTAGTCGCACTAAATATATATTTGAAATGGATCTAAGTGGCTTCAACATCAAATAACTTCATATTTTTTAAAGCCAAGAAGGCAACTGCAGTAACATGAAATATGCTTTTCGTTTATTCCTTTATATTTAACCAAAAAATGCCAAGGAGGCAACGTTTTTAAATATAGTACCATAAAATATGCTTTTTGTTTATGGGTCATTATTTTACAAATCGTACACCTTTTGGGATTTCATATTTCTGATTCGGCTCAAACTTTTTTTTAAGTTACTTGCACGAAATTAGCAAACACCTATATCAGGATTTTGGCAATTTTTTTTTCTCTTCAGAGATCTGCATATGTAAAAATTCGATGGTTAAGCAAACATGCCCACATTCAAAATTCCATATCTTTGGTTCGGCTCGTCATATCTTGTTCATTTTTATTTTGAAGGTAATAATATTTACTTTATAACTGCGTTAAAGAAATATTTAATTTTACAAAATCAAAATAATGAATTCAAACTAAATTTTTTAAAGCATTATTACATACTGATCGGGTCAACGAATATTTTCGAAAAATATACATAATATGCGCTGAACTTTCATCTAAAAAACGCATTTTATTTCAAGGTGGAGACTTTTATGGTTCAAAAGATATTAACTCATTTCTGACATGACCTCGAGCAACTTGCCTACGTTCCACTAAGGGTGTACCGCCAACGTGTGCCTGTGCGCATGCATGGTGATGTTAACCATCGCATACATACCTATGTATGTATGTGCATGTAATTCAACCTGCTTATCACTTAATAGGTAGCTAGTAGTTATATTTTACCAAATCATTATTGTAGCACAATAGACGGTCTAGTAAAATAGATAATACAACTATTTATGTATTTAGGACCAAGGACGATCATTAAGATGAATATATTATGTTATACACATATTATATGTTATGCCTGCGAGCCAGTACATTTAGTATAAGTAGATATCAGATTCTAAATATGAAATCTGACAGGAAAAAATTAAATTTTCACTTAAATATTTTCGTGAAACTGGCTGTAAATTTTTAGTAATATTAGATACATATACTTATTTTATTACGACGGTTTTGAAGTGTACATCCCTATTACATTTGTCAATGGAAGTAAAATTTATAAAAGCATTAAAATAATAGAAAACATTTATTTACTTATTTGTATCCATAAATATATATATCTCGGTTGGGCAAACTGCATTCAATTTTGATTGCATTCAGTCTTGCAGCCCACAATCAATTCAGTAGTGAATGGGAATGCAAATGTGATTTGCACTACCATTCAATAGTGAATGCGAATGCAAAGGTGAATGCATTCCCACTGCAAATGTGATTTGGACTACCAATTAAAAATGAGTGCGAGGTATTTGGACAACCATTCATCATTTAACCCTAATCACCGAATTTTAAAAAGTTACGTAAAACCGAAAGTGAGACTCTGAGGCTCACCTATGGGGAAATTTTGAAATACATTATTTTGGTATTTGTTTTTTACTTTTATTTATGCAGAAATGTATTCAGAAGCATTTTTATACATTTTAAGAAATTTTGTTTAGTATATAAGTATAAAAAAGGTAATTTCATAAAATAGGGGGATAATAATGAACCACATTTTTCACAAATTTTAGTACTTGTTGAATGTTCATTACAAACGTTTTTATTGCATCCGTTATAAATTTTTTTTTGTACACACAATAATAAAAACTATGAATCAAATGAATATGAATATATTTTTCATATAATCGCCCCAATTATATTTTTCTGCATTCAATTTTATAATTTTTAACGCGCGATGTTTGTGGTGAAATTACTTACGCAAAAAATCAGCTGATCGTTCGTTTTTCCATCTGAACGCATCTCTTCCGTTATTTAGTATCTCAGTAAAAATAAAAATGGTAGGATTTAAATTTTTTTTAAAATGCTGACTTCACCGGTGTTCAAAATTTTATGACATCCTATGTTCTTAATACCTATGGTGATATACGACGAATTCACCAAAATCCGGGGAGAGTGTGGTGAGTTCACAATATAAAAACCTCACTGGATAAAGTCTGCAAACAACGGATTCATAATTTACTTGAATTCTAGAAATGTAAGCTTATTTCGATTAAGATACTCAAAGTGAGTCTCCGAGGCTCACTTTCGGTGTTTCGTAACTATTTTATACGATTGCAAAAAAAATGATTAAAATACGTAAATAGCCCAAAGATCACAATTATTTCATAAATTATGTACACAGATGGAGGAATACCCTAGGTTTCAGACAAAAATCTTTTTTGGTTTAGGAATAATTCTCTTTTAAACTTTAAAGTGAGACTGAGAGGCTCACTTTAGAGGATTAGGGTTAATAGCAGTTAAAACCTGTGACCATAGTTAAGGTATTAAGTGGCTAATCTATTTATTAACGGAAGGAAGTTTATGGGATATTATAAATATGGAATTAGGCTTAGCAAAGTAAAGGGAAACCAACACGGCATAGTAATATGTACATATGTTCTATGTTATACCTGTATGTAAAAGTATTTCTTTCAACTTCTGAGGTTATAATTACACAGTTCAACAAATTTGCAAAAATTTTACTCAACACGAACAAACGCTAGTTATTATGAAAGAGGATGCCTCTCAGACCAACTTTTCCGAATAGAGTACTAGTCCAGTGCAAATCACATTTACAGTGGGAATGCAATGAATGGGAATGCATTCACCTTTGCATTCGCATTCACTATTGAATGGTAGTGCAAACCACATTTGCATTCCCATTCACCACTGAATGGTAATGCGAACCACATTTGCATTCCCATTCACTACTGAATGGTAATGCAAACCAATTTTGCACTACCATTCACTATTGCATGGTAA
Source organism: Urophora cardui (assembly GCA_960531455.1). Taxonomy (NCBI): domain Eukaryota; kingdom Metazoa; phylum Arthropoda; class Insecta; order Diptera; family Tephritidae; genus Urophora; species Urophora cardui. The sequence continues at coordinate 107,866,011 of OY482673.1, read as the reverse complement.
TTCACTTTGAATGGTAATGCAAAAATGCCCATCCTAGCATCTTTGATCACACTACAGCCTCACGAAATGTACAAGAACGTCGCGCACACCCCTGCACATATTGCTTGCTGCAGGTATACATATGTATGTATGTACATAAATAGTTGCATTATCTATTTTACTAGACCGTCTATTGTGCTACAATAATGATTTGGTAAAATATAACTACTAGCTATTAGTGATAAGCAGGTTGACTTACATGCACATACATACATAGGTATGTATGCGGTGGTTAACATAACCATGCATGTGCACAGGCACACGTTGGCGGTACACCCTTAGTGGAACGTAGGCAAGTTGCTCGAGGTCATGTCAGAAATGAGTTAATATCTTTTGAACCATAAAAGTCTCCACCTTGAGATAAAATGCGTTTTTTAGATGAAAGTTCAGCGCATATTATGTATATTTTTTCGAAAATATTCGTTGACCCGATCAGTATGTAATAATGCTTTAAAAAATTTAGTTTGAATTCATTATTTTGATTTTGTAAAATTAAATATTTCTTTAACGCAGTTATAAAGTAAATATTATTACCTTCAAAATAAAAAAAAATGAACAAGATACGACGAGCCGAACCAAAGATATGGAATTTTGAATGTGGGCATGTTTGCTTAAACATCGAATTTTTACACATGCAGATCTCTGAAAAGAAAAAAAATTTGCCAAAATCCTGATATAGGTGTTTACTTAAATTGCGAAAAGATTCCAAGAAATAAATTTGGTGTCTTTTAAAAATGTGAAATTTTTTTTTTCAACAAATCCGTACGATTTGTAAAATAATGACCCTTATCCCTTTATATTTAATAAAACGTAAAAGAATTTTAAAAGGACTTTTTATTCAATAACTAAATCTCACCACATGAACGACGAAGGTGCCTCGGCATTTGCCGGAGCTACCCCGCCCGGGGTACATTCAGCATATTTGGCTCTTTTCAATTAACCTTAAATAAATTTGTCTCCGCTACAGTTTCAAGAAAAGTTGCAGCAACATCTTATTTTTAAATAATGTGAGACTCGTTCAAGATTATATAAGTTTCGATTTATTGTACATTTTCTGAGATTTCCAGGTTCAAAAAAAGTGCCGAAGGTACCCCGGTCTCCCCTACATTAATACAAAAAAAAATAACTGTTAACTGTATTCGACAACTTATAATATATTCAACAACCAAGTTAAGGAGGTACTATATGCAACAAGTTAAGGTGGTACGGATATACGAGGAGTAGAGGTTAAGAGAAAACTATACTGGACAATCATCAGCAAGAGGTAACTGTGTTATAAATCGCACCAAGAGTAGGGAAAAAAATCTCCAAAAAGGATCAAGTTGGAACCAAGGAATACTTGGAATAAAAGCGAAGGACTTCTTTATACTGCTCTTCCTATTATGGGTCACTGCTAATCCAATAGTTACAATCAAAATAGGACTGGGAAAAATAAGTAAAGGAACATACAAAATTATACACACAATTGACTTGAACGAGTACGAGAAGGTAATTGAGGACAACTTGTTTGATTTTGGTGCCAAGAAAAATTGGTGACAATGATTTACCCTTGTCTGCGAAAACGCTTATGCAAACAGGTAATAGGAAAGCCAATATAAAAACAATTTCCGCGTATTTTGGCATACAGAAATATTTTAAATCAGATACGTTTCAGTTTTAAAAGAGAAAAGTGAAGTTTTAACAGATATTATTATAGATGGCTTAAAGTTATTTAACGTTTTAATAAAGTTTTATGGCCGGTTCAATTGAATTTTCCAAACTATATTTTTATTGTAGCCTTCTTGTCAGAAACTCAAAAGGCGTGTGATGTTAATGAGATTGTGAAAGAGTTTTGTGATTTATTTGAGAGAGTTGAACGGTCACACTGGTCGCGCTGTGAAGTTGTCAAAAATTTTTTCCTCCGTACTTTTGTGCTAAAAAAAATATATAATTGATCAATTTAACTCAATAATATTGTGGAAAAGTGTCGGAAAAAGTGTCGCAATTTAGTGTGCTATCAAATTAATATAAAACTGCTTTATTTAAACTCTAAAGCGTAAATTAAGTGTTATTGCTGAGTGATTGTGCATATTGTTGTTGCATTGATCGCACAATAGCAAAAGCTCCCACACACAAAACTCCACCACAAACCTCTTTTTCACCAATAAGTGGTGAATTAGTGTGGACACAAACCATTCGTGTAAAGTTTATACATAAGTATCAGAGCTGTAAAAAGCTGCAACCACATTGTATTACAATCATAAAAAGTTGTACATATTACAAGCGCAGCCGGGTGCAAATGAATATAGACTAAAATATTCGTTTGCACCAGCGAGATGCCCCCCAACCATACTCCTCCTAAAGTCGGAGGTTCCCAACAAGTCGAAGTGCGAGATGCCCAACAAGCCCAAGTGCAACTACAGCACCAAACACCGAGATCCATAGGTACACCCCAACAAATGTCCCAACATCTAACCCCATCCCGCCTGCCTAGTACCAACGTACCAAACGTACAACAGCAGATCGAAACCCTCCAAAGGCAACTGGAAATTCTCTATGCCCAACAACAACAAGCCCAGAAACCCCAAACTGCAGGAAACTTGACAACTGCTACCCCAACCGACCAATGGAAGATCGTCAATCCCAAACGCCAACGCGAAAGCCCAAGTAAAAATACTGACTCTAAAAAACAGGCTAAACTTGATAATTATTACTGGCTTGGAAGCCGCCAACCAAATGAAAATGAAAACGAAAACAGATTTGCCTCCCTTGAAGTTGAGGAAACTAACCAACCAACTGAAAAAATACCCAAGCCGCCGCCAATATTTATAGACAAAGTTCTAAACATTCCCCCCCTAATGAGTTTACTACAAGAAGTTGCTCCAAACTCCTATGATCTAAAGCTCACAGGCAAGGATCAAGTAAAAGTACAAGCATCATCCCTGGATGCTTACAAAACCATAGTGTCACAACTGGAACAGAAGGGCACAGAGTTCCACACTTATAAAACAAAACAAGAACGTACCTTCAGAGTTGTTCTCAGAAACATGCACTCCTCAATAGACACAAAAGAAATTGTGGATTCTCTAAAAGATCTCGGTCACTCAGTCACAAACATTTGGAACATAAAACACAGAGTCACAAAAAATCCTCTCCCAATGTTTATCATTGAACTCAAACCCGCCTCCAATAACAAGGAGATATATCAAATTAAAAGTCTCCTGCACTCAAGAATTGCTTTCGAGCCCCCACACCCGAAGCGTGAAATACCGCAATGCGCCAACTGTCAGCAATATGGCCACACAAAGTCCTACTGTCGTCGAAAATCAGTATGTATAAAATGTGCTGGAAACCACCTCTCCGCTGATTGCAAGCGAAAGACAAGATCTGAAGATGTCAAATGCGCTCTATGTGAAGGCAACCATCCAGCAAATTATAAAGGCTGTATGGTATACAAAAACATCCAAAGCGCCAAATACCCAACTCTGAGGAAAAAAGCTCCTGCACAGCCCCAAGAGAAACCACAACAGCCAATTCAAACCCCAATGCAGATTGAAACCCCAATTGAAATTGACCAATACCCAGCCACATATGCTCAAGCAGCAAAGAAAGGCGTAACACCCCGCTCGAACCCTAATAATGCCATTCCAAATAGTAATGAAACCCACACCCCAACGCAAAACACTAACGAAATGCGAGAAATGATAGACTTACTGAAACAAGTCATGCAACAAATGACATCAATGATGAGCCTCCTCGTCACCCTCACGACTAAAAACTGTGCATCTTCAACCCGTTGAAAATTATCATTTGGAATGCCAATGGCCTATCCAAACACTTACTTGAAGTTAAAACTTTACTTCAGACCCACAATATAGATATACTCCTCATATCTGAGACCCACTTTACTGACAAAAGCTACTTTGAAGTACCCAACTACAAGTTTTACCACACAAAACACCCCAGTAACAACGCTCATGGAGGCTCAGGTATCTTGATACGGAAAAGTATTAAACATTACAGCACGAATTCATTCCGTACAAATGCTATACAAGCCACAAATATTGTCATTGAAGACCCGAGCGGCCAGCTTACACTCTCTGCTATCTATAGCCCGCCGAGGCACTCTATCAGCACTGCAGAATATGAAAATTTCTTCAAAACTCTTGGAAATCGATTTCTAGCTGGGGGCGATTACAATGCCAAACACACGTTCTGGGGCTCTCGTCTCATTACCCCTAAAGGAAGACAACTATATAATGCTATTAGCAATCTCAGTTTAACTCCATTCTCTACTGGAACTCCCACTTATTGGCCAACAGATAAAAATAAAATACCCGACTTAATCGATTTCTGCGTGGTGAAAGGCGTGAATTCTTCAGATATAAATTGCAAATCGTGCTTTGAATTGTCTTCGGACCACTCTCCAATCCTGGTAACAATTGATAAAAATTTTACACCGGCAGCGGAACAATGCAGCCTTTACAATCGGAAGACTGATTGGGAATACTTCCGACACATCATCACGTCTAATCTTGACTTCAAATTAGCCCTGAAATCTGCTGAAGATATAGAGGCAGCAGTCGAACATTTTAACAGCTGCATCCAACAAGCTGCATGGAAATCAACTCCCACCCTCATCAGACAAAAAAGGACAAGCGTTACCCACAACATACAAGCTAAGCTCAAAGAAAAACGACTCGCAAGGAAAAAATGGCAACAAACCCGTCACCCCGACGACAAGAAAAGATTGAATGCTCTCACCAAAGAACTCAAAAACATCCTCAAAATTGAACACAACAGACAAGTTCAACAATATCTCAGTAATATTGATGCAACAGCTGCAACTGATTACTCCCTTTGGAAAGCTGCTAGTAAGCTAAAAAGGCCGATTTTCTACAATTCTCCAATACGAATGGAAAATAACGAATGGGCGAAAAGTGACGCAGAGAAAGCAAATACTTTTGCACGCCACCTAAAATCAGTATTCACCCCACATGATATTGAACCCCCACTAAGCACAACAACAGAAGTGAAAAATACTCTGAGTCATCCCTATCAAATGGACCTCCCCATAAAACGATTCGCAATATCGGAGGTAAAAACCGTAATAGCGATGCTCAACCCAAAGAAAGCTCCTGGGTACGATATTATTAATGGCAATGTACTAAAACACTTACCTTACCAAGGCATAAAATTTCTCACCCAACTTTTTAATGCAGTACTAATAACTGCATTCATACCCCCTCAATGGAAAGTCGCTCAGATGAAAATGATTCTGAAACCAGGAAAGCCCCCTGATACGGCAGCGTCTTACAGACCCATTAGTCTGCTGCCCATTGTCTCAAAAGTCTTGGAAGTTCTCTTCCTTAAAAGACTCCTACCCAAAATAGAAGAGCGTAACATTATACCTAATCACCAATTTGGCTTCAGAAGAGGACACGGAACAATTGAACAAGTACATAGACTTACCGAGAAAATCTACTCTGCCTTTGAGCAAAAAAAATACTGTACAGCTGCCTTTCTAGATATATCCCAAGCTTTTGATCGCGTATGGCACGACGGCCTGCTCTATAAAATAAAAAATACTCTCCCTACAAGCTACTTTCTATTTATACAATCTTATCTAAAAAATCGTTACTTTTTCGTCAAAGAAGGAGCAGAGCAGTCTGAGCTTTACGAGAGCTTAGCAGGCGTCCCGCAAGGTAGTGTAATGGGCCCAATACTGTACCTACTTTACACATACGACCTCCCAATAGCAGAAGGAGTCACTATCGGCACTTTTGCCGATGACACTGCTGTACTGGCTTCAGACCTCAACCCTAACGTCGCCTCACTCAAGCTTCAAAGAAGTTTAAATAAAATTACCCATTGGCTGAAAGACTGGCGGATAAAGTCAAATGAATCAAAATCTGTTCAAGTGACGTTTACCACTAGACGCAACACTTGCCCACCCGTAAAACTCAATGGCATTGATATACCGCAAAGTGACGTAACAAAGTACCTGGGTATGCATCTCGACAGAAAACTAACATGGAGAACCCACATATTCACCAAACGAAAAGCTCTTGGTATAAAACTGAGAAATCTTTATTGGCTCATGAATCGAAACTCCCAACTATCAATCGACAACAAACTCCTGCTTTACTCAGCTATCTTAAAACCCATCTGGACCTATGGCATACAGCTATGGGGAACCGCAGCAAACTCAAATATAGAGATTCTCCAAAGATTCCAATCGAAAACCATTAGAATGATTGTAAATGCGCCCTACTACGTCACGAACGACCAACTACATCGTGACCTAAAGATACCTACTATATCTCAAGAAATCAGAAAGTATGCTGCATCATACAAAATGAGAATATTAGCTCACCCCAACCCACTCGTTCTAGCCCTGACGGCAAGACCAACCAATTTCGTACGCCTCAAAAGAAAATCATTTACAGATCTTTGCTGATGCACTATAATAAATGGATGCGCTACTGAGAGCAATCCATACATGCCCACCATGTTTATTAAGTCATTATTAATTACTAATTACTTTTAACGAACCACAAAATTGTTGGATGTATTTTATTTATACAGTTGGCAAAATATATTGGATGCTAAAAAAAAAAAAAAAAAAAAAAAAAAAAAATTTTAGAGAAAACGACTTAAAAGTCGGTCTAATTAACCCCATTTTAAAACGATTCAATGTCCGCAACTACTTTGATACTCCTCTTCAGTCTTTAAAATAAACGTCAGATTGTCTGACTTCGACGTTTCATCAAACTTGACACTTGTTATTCGTGAATATTTTGATTGCTATGACCATATTATTATTGGGACATGACAAAGAAGAAAAGAACGAACAAACCCACGATAAAATTTTCGATTGAAATACCGCCATTTACTAATAATTGCGACAGAAGCGAGACGGCCAATTTTTGCATAATTTTTTATACCAAACTAGAATTAATTTTTCTATTGATCAGCTATTGTTCTACAGCTGTAGAATGGGAAACAGATCGACAATTCATTAGAAAAACTCCCACGCTCACTTTGCCGTTCTTGGACGTTAGCAACATGCCAAGACGGACACCTGACACCACGTACGTGACTTCAGGAAGCTTTCGGCAACACAGCTTATACCATTTGAATTTTCTTGGCAACTTTGCTAGATCATTATTAGGGGCACATAATCCAGAAATTCGTTCTAGACTATCTTTGAGACTAAGGAACCCCCAGAATCTGACAAGAATGGGGTACAAGATAGCAACTTTATATCTGGATCCTTCTTTAGGTGGTGCTAGTGGAACATCCCTGACTCGATTTATGGTTAGACAATTCCCAGATCCAATAACAGAATCCCTAACATTTTTAAAAATGGTCTATAATGGTACTACAAACCAAAGTTTAAAGGAATGTATGATATCCTTCGGAAATCCATCGATAAAATTATATGACCTGGCTGATTATAAAAAATTGATAGAGGATCCAATGTCTCTGAACATACCCCGAGGAGTTGATGCTTTGACCATGATTAAAGAGAAAATTAAGATAAATTTATTAAACAGCTGTGATTTTATTCAAAACCAGATCATTAGATACTCCATAATCTACATGAGAAATGAGGAGGACCGATTGGTCATAGTTCTCAGTTCCATAAGACCAGTGTTTGGACGTTTTATAAGTGAGTACATGTCAGCTACATTTATGGGAATAACAAGCAGTCTTGTACGATTGTTTCAAAACTCCAGAACGATCCGTATGGCATTCTCAAAGCATCTATCAAGAGATCTAGATTTAGTAATTGTAAAAAGTGAACTTTCGACATACTCTAGTTTGTTTAAATTAGATTTCAACTCAGCCAACAATGCAATATGGGCTTGTTCTTCCAGCCATGCAGACCAATTACGTCGCCTGTCTTGGGGTAATAATCTAGTCGGAACCACAATACCTCATCCAGCTGAACTATGCGGAAAAGTAGTCAAAAAACAAGGGGTATGCAACACCTGTTTATTAGAAGACGAGGAGGGTCTAAATATCAACTTGATAATCCCAAATGGATTGACACAATACTGGAACTCTCAAGGGCCTTATCCAGCTTATCTGGGATCAAAAACATCAGAGACAGCCAGTTTATTGCAGCCATGGGAAAAAGAATGTAACATGGACTTTATCGAACGTGCATCAAAACTTCGAAAAGCTATTGGATGGATAGTTGATCCTGACTCTAATTTGGCAGATTTTATTTACCAAAACTTGTATGCAATGACTGGAGAAGAGTGGGATTGAGTGGTAGTAGGATTTAAAAGGACTGGATCCGCATTATATAGGTTTAGTTGCTCCAGACAGAGTAGGGGAGGCTTAGCCGCTCAAAGCCCAGTAAAACTCACTAGGATGTTTACAACAACGAGTACCTTGAGAGACATCGGATCAATCAACTATGACTTCATGTTTCAATCATGTATCTTATTTTCACAAATCACAGGTGAAATTCATGATGGAATGAGAGAGGGTGGATATTATCATTTCCATATTGGATGTAAATCATGTCTTAGGCCAATTGAAGAACCCACACTCAGCACAGAATCAACGTATATGCATCAGGATGTAAGCACCTACTCTCCCGGTGGAAACCACAAAATGCGCCATGGGCAAAAAGCAAGACACTTCCAGTATTGCGTGAATTAGACTTGGCATCGCTCCGCTCAGATGAACAATCTTTTCATATAGGACGAATAGATTCTTATTCGGTGACAAAGTTAATTGTACAAGATATATAATCGTTGAAGGATATAAGTTTCCACTAAATCTGGCAAGGAAGGTTGAAGCTAAGAGCTGTATGGAAGGCTTATTGTCCGGTCTAATCAACGCTGCTTCTTTATCCGTTGTATTTCGATGGTCGGTACATATACTGGAAAGTCCCCACTCTGCACTGATAGGTACCATCTTGATGCTGATCAACTATATCTGTGAAGACCCATCTCTACATAACATCTGGAGAGAGAAGAGATTTCAAAGGCCTCACAAAATACTATCATCTTATCCTCTGAAAAATTTAGAAATTGGAGATTTAGGGCGAAATTACCTGGAGTATTTATTGATCAATTTATTTTTAGACTGGACAAATGTTAAAGGCGTATATGAGAACTTATTGGACTTTTGCAGATATACACGATTCAAAAACTGCAGGTTTATTTGGTTTATCAAAGAAAATCACATCCCTACTGTAATCTCATAGAAGGATGCTCAGAGATCAAATAAAATCATTCAAAGAAGCTATCATATCATTAAGGGATGACGATGTCCCAATATCAAAGTCAACACTAGATCTCATCACTCAGGATTTAAAATATACCTCTAGAGAAGTGCATCACGCTGCAAAGGATTTGACTGAACAACGAATCAAAGACATGCACACAGAGGTACCCTGGCTCCCTGAATTGGTGGTTTCTGTCCATACTTTTACTGTACCATTCTCTGAACAAACAAGGATTAATCAAAGAGATGTTCCGCATTCCAAGATCCTCTGATTTCAGGACTTAGAATTTTCCAATGTGCATCTGGGGCTCATTATAAAATCAGAGCAATTTTCAATCATTTCAAGATGAAGCCGCTAGATGTAATTTGTGGAGTGGATGGATCAGGAGGAATGAGCTCTTTTGTTCTCAGGGCATATCGAAATTCGAGGGTGATATTTAATAGCTTAATTGACTTTAATAGGGTGAACCTACGAGGATCAGATCCGGCTAAGCCATCTGCTTTATCCTCTCTTAATGATATGTCAAACCGTTGTGTAAACAAAAAGGATGTTTGGATGAGACCAAATGACCTTGCAGATGAACAAACCTTGCATTACTTTTACGAGCTAAAGAGATCACATAATTTGAACATAAACGTAATAGTCCTAGATATGGAATTTAAGGATAAAATTATGTCAAGAAATATTGAGAAGAATCTTATTAGGAATGTACACAGGTTGTGTAGAGGTGAATGCACAGTCTTCTTCAAAACTTATGCCTATGCGCTTCTGAATGAAAAAGATAATATTATAACTGAGGCGGCTCCATATTTTAAGACTGTAGATATTTGTTTCACAGACGTCACATCATCAAGGTCATCAGAAGTTTATGTGGTATTATCAGGGAAGGTAGAGAAGAGAATTCCCTCGAATGTAAACAGAGACGAACTATACCAGATTCTATTAAATTTTCCTGTATTTCTCTCAGAACGGGAAGAGTTTATGAGGGCAATAAGTTTGAAGAAATATGATTTTTATCAGGGAGTTGAGACTCAACACCACTATCGAATTAACCCACTTACTGACACATTTAGGAATTGATCCAGGACATGCATACAGCATCACCAATCTCTTGATAAACAGCAAACATGTGCGTGGATGTTCTGTGGCTATTGCCGGATTAATCTTGATTACAAATTCAATTTGCAACATAACGAAGGGTCACACCTATAAAACCGACTACCAGGATCTCGTGGTTGACCTAATTTCCGAGGTTGCCCGTCTGCGTGGCCAATTGGAGGTGCTGAGCGGGAGTGGTGCTGTGCCCCCACGTTCGGCAGCTGTAGAGGCTGTATCGGTGCCGAAGCCAGTGGAGACATGGTCGCACATGGTGCGTAGTGCCAAGCCCTCGGTGTCCTCCAAGGAAGTCGTGGAGAAGGTGGTGAAGGAGGTTGGGCCTGCCTTGGGGGTGAGGGTCCATGAGGTAAAGCCGGTGCGCTCGGGGGGGCCATCATTCACACGCCATCAGTCGCTGAACGCTATAAGGTGGCCAAAAATGCGAAGTTTGGCGAAGTGGGCTTAAATGTGAAGGTGAATGAGAAGCCGGCGCCAGGATTGTGATCCAAGGAGTTCATAGATCTCTCCTGATGAATTCATGGATGAGCTCTTCCGGCTGAACCTTAAGGAGATCAATCCTGATGCCCAGAAGAAGGACGTCTATTTGGTCAGTCGCCCCTGGAAGGTTGCTGCTGATGGGGCAACTAACGTTGTTCTTGAGGGGTCGGACAAGTTACTGTCCCCCCTCCTGACGACCGGACGTTGCTACATCAAGTGGTTCTCCTTCTGGGTGCGTCAGGACAACTTGGTGGCCGGCTGCTTCAGGTTAGTGGGGTTTGATCACCGTGTGGCTGAATGTAAGTCTAAGTCTGATGTCTGTCGTCGGTGTGGGCAGGAAGGGCACCGAACTGGTAGTTGCGCCAATGCCCCGCATTGTCGCAATTGCCAGTTTAAGGGCAAGCCTGCTGGACATCTTATGTTGTCTGGCGCTTGTCCCATATACGCTGCCATTGTTGCACGTCCGAACGCCAGACATTAAGTATGAATGTGCTTCAACTTAACTGTCAGGGTACGTATGCTGTCATGTGTGAGGTTGGTGTATGTATGACGGAGGGCTGGGTCGGCGTTGGCCTGCTTCAGGAGCCCTTTTCCACCCACGGTGTGGTGAGGGGTCTTCCTGGGAGCTTTCGGGGTTTCACTGACCTGGGGGTTAACGCTGCGGTTGTCGTGAATGAGCCGAGTTATGAATGTGTTTTGGTGGACGCATCTGAATGGGGGGTTTGTATATGTATTGAGAGTACCTTCGGTAGAGTGTACGTGGCCAGCATCTATTGTAAATTTGGTGAGCCCATTGAGCCCTATTTGAGGTACCTCCTAGTGAGTGCTACTCCTAGTGAGTAGTAATCCTATTATCCTAGGTTTGGATGCGAATGCCTCATCCCCTGCCTGGCATAGTAAACTGTCCAGTCACTCGTCGGGTTATGCCAGTAGCCAGAGGGGTTAGGTAATGAGTGAATGGTTGACGGCCTCTGGCTGTTATGTAATGAATGAACCGAGTGAATGGTCTAGTTTTGATGGGCCAATGGGCGCGATCTTATTTCATCCTCCGTACATAGCCGCACTTATGCTATGCATACATGTAAATATGTATGTTTGTTCTTGCTTCATAAATTTATGCTGGCACTAATGTGCCTATACTTTGTATGGAGTGCTGAGTCAGATATTGATCAAATAGGGAATCAAGTTCCCATATATATAAGTGCATATGTATGTTGTCGCGGTCTGATCGCGACAAAATATTTTTCCTTTTGTTACTCCCACTATGTATGTATGCACTGGCAGAGCAAATTTTCATTTGTTTTGTTTATTTACCTTTTTACCTTTTATCCTTTGTTCCCAACGGGGAGCGCACCCTGGCGGCGACAAATGAAGTTAATTGATATTGCCATGATGGGCAGTACTGGCGGAGTGTGTTGCGAGCTTTTGCCTTTTAGCGGAGTCCCCCACCAAATTGTTATACATATATGTAAATATGTAGGATGTAAATAAGGAAAAGGAATGAGCGCGGAAGGCGCAGAAAGGGGTGTCATCGCTTTCGTCCCTTTTGCGGTGCATTAAGGCATCCGCTAGATGAAGGCAGTTTATGTGTGTGTGGTTGTATATCATTGGTCGGGGCATCGGTGATGACGGCACAGGTTAGCGGTTCGGTGCGACCGGGTGATTACCCACACATACAGCCTGATGGTATATACAAAAAAGTATATGCTGGCGCGCAGCCTTCGGCTTGGCTCGCGGGTGCGCGTCGGAATACTCTTGTATGCGAGTGCGGTGACAACTCTTTTTGTGCGATCGGCTTTTGAGAAAAAGTTTAGTTGAAAAAAAAAAGAAAAGTTTAGTGAAAGGAAGAGTGGTGGAAAAGTGGAAATTATAGTATTGAAATTAAATAAAGTTTTGAGGGAAAAAAAAGGTGAAAAGTTTTTAGGAGGAAAGAAATTATTCGAGGAGTAGGAGTGTACAAAGAAAGGAAGGTGGATCTTGGCAAGTGGCTGGTGGACACTGTAGAGGATCTGAAGCCGGAACACACTCCGGCTTGGTTAAGTATCTCGTTTGATGTTGTAGTTGTGCCATTTGTCGCTTGTTTGTTTCGCCCCCTGTATCCCTTTCCAATCCTTTTAGCGTCCTGCACCCAGAGCCCAGTCATTTGGCGGCGGGTTAAAGTTGTTCCTGGCAGCTCAGGAACTGTGCGAGTGGGTTCGTAACCTTCCGGTTGGACCTCACCTCGGGTGCACCCATAAAACATTTGTTTGTCTTAGTTTTGGGTATTTTGGAAAAATTTGTTGGTGTTCTATTTTTGGTTGATTTTAGTTTCTGTGTTTGATTTATTGTACGTACCCACCCCGTCTCCACTGAGAGAGTCGGTGCATTTATATTTCGTCACCAAGTGTTGTTGTTTTGCCCTTTTTTGTACTAAGCCGTGGTGTTTTGTTGTTTGTGTAAAAGGGTAGGTGACAAATTGGCGCCCAACGTGGGGCAACAAAAAAAATAAAGAGTTGGTAAATTGTCTTTTTGTGACAAAAGAAAAATTTCGTGAAGTGGTGGTTTCTTTGTTGTAGCAGTGTACATATGTATATACTGTGTTGTAGGTAATTTTTTTTTGTTACCTGTCGGATTTTTGTTTCTCGTTATTTTGTATGAGAATAATTCTGCCGATCAATTTTGTTTCTTTTTTCTTCTCATTTAGGAAAAGTGACAAGTTTTGTTTGCTTTGGTGCACCCATAAAACATTTGTTTGTCTTAGCTTTGGGTATTTTGGAAAAAATTGTTGGTATTTATTTTTGGTTGATTTTAGTTTATGTGTTTGAGTTATTGTATGAACCCACCCCGTCTCCACTGAGTGAGTCGGCAACTTATTTTCATTATTGTCACCTAGTGTTGTTGTTTTACCCTTTTTTTGTATTAAGCCGTGGCGTTTTGTTGTTTGTGTAAAAGGGTAGGTGACAAATTGGCGCCCAACGTGGCGTAATTTGATTAAATTGTGTTTTTTTGTGCATGTATAATAAGAATACAAAATAAATTTATAAGCTGAAGCGAGGTGATGTCTTTTGAAAAGGAGCTTCAAAAAGTCAGTTACCAGAAGCCATCGCCACCGTTCAGTTCGTTGAAAAATATTATTTTTATATTAAATAAACCAAATTCCAAATGACATTTAGGAATAGAATTTTATATTTGAATCATCGTGTATATTTTAAAAATTGCTTCATGTTGTATCAACAATAAAGTTTGGTTGAATTTACCAATTTTTCCATATGACATATACAAAGCCAAAATAAGGTTTCAAACAACGTGTTAATTTTACATGAATCGTGTTGCTGTTTTCTTTTCTGGATGTGTACAATCAGCATTAAAAAATCATTAAAAAACGTAAGTGGCGCAGTCTTGGAAACGGATCTAAGGAATTACAAAAAAGGAAAGCAGTTTAGCAGCTGAAGGGAACCAGTGATAAGCAGCAGCAGTTGAAACAGACAACAGTAAGATTGGTTTAAAATAAAGTTTTATATATATATATGTATTTGTATGTGCATGCAAAATTGTGAAAGTGAAATATTGGATCATAGTAAATATGTATACCTAATGCATTTCAACATTCAGACAGCTCTTTAAAGCTCACATTTAACTCCACGTTATGCAGCGTTTGCAGAACGTGAATTTCGCATTAACTTCTAACCAGAGACCAACTTTAACAGTTAACACTTATTTTCATTCCATTTCAGTCTGACGGAAACACAAAAATGGTGAGCGCAAAGTGTTTCCCACTGACTGAAACAGAAAACTCTTTCACTCAAAGTGTTTCTCACCGTGGGCAACCTCTCTCAACGATCTTTTTTCTGTTGCCATTTAAGTGTTATTTTTCAACACTCAAAAATATCCCTCAGCAAGCGCCGGTTTCAATGAGACTTTTATTTTTTTTCCGTCCTTTGATAACAGTTAAAAACAGAGGGATGGAGAAAAGTGTTGCTGAAAAATATGTTTGCATATGTAGATATGCATGCACGTTCGTGCGCATACGCATGTGTACAAATGGAAGAAAATTTGTGTTCGTAGTATGACTGTATTTAAAATAACCAATTTTGTAACTTAGCAGGTATGGACAGGAATTTTATTTTGAATTATTTAGTTAATACATAATATGTATATGTATTAAAATATACTTTGATATTAGATTCGTTACTTACATATTTATATACATATTAATATAGTAGGTAGGTATTTAATTATAAAGGCAAGTATCTGAATTTTTTTACATACCTACTCTGCAGGAAGTTAATAAGTAACTAGAGAACAGAATTTCTGGTTCAGAACTAGCGAAAATGTGTCAAAGAAGCACCAGTTCATTTGCCGTCGGCTTTGCATATTTCTGAAATTCTTATACATGCATACATATTTACATATGTACATATGTACTTACATACATATTAACATATCATAGTTAATCTTAGTAGTACGCAGGTACATACCTATGTCCATAACTATTTTATATTATTATTTTTAAGACTTAGAGTTCGGCTTTATTAAAAATAACGAATTTATTGTTTTGGTATTAAGATTGTACAGCCTCTCACTTAAAATAAAAATAAATAAAAGGTGACCTAATCTATAAAAAGAAGTCGTTACATGTGTACATATGTATGTACATATGTATATGGGAAAAAGTGTTAAACAAAAGATTCATTAATGTATAATAAACATGGAAAATTGCAATACCTGCTTTCCATTCCACCAGATCGCAGGCATACCGGCGTACCATTTAGTATAATTACAAACATACATACATATGTATGTATGTAAATATGCATTTCATATGTTCATCCTCAAAGGAGTGGCACATGTACGTGCGCGAGTTATGTATAATGCCAATAACCCCCCAATTACCAATAATTCGTCAACTTATGTAAGTGCAGACTCAGCACCAGACGATATCGACAAATTCATATTAAGTATAACAAAATAAGTAAAAGTAACTTCCGGCCCAATAATTAATAAATAAAATGTAGAGTCAACAACAATTAATATTTCCCAATTCTTGTTAACTATAATGCAACTAAATAGCAAACAACATCCGGCCCAACACAAAATTATAGCTATACTAAGCATTGCAAATTTAAGTAAACAATTCACGTTAATTAGTAATAAGCACTTTTATCAATGTTCATTTACACTTTCTTTTGATATTGAATAAAGAAAAGAATTCAGTTTGGATTTGAGTCTCTCCAGAATAAGTTCATTCGTTTTCAATTGTCTTAAGTCTTTTTTAAAAATTCGCCCCTTGCTCTCCACGACAAATTTGGCGCAGTCGGTAGGATCGTGATACGAACAATTTAAAAAAAAAAAAAAAGAGAGTGTCAGCTAGTGCAACAGTGACTACCAACAGCTGTCCACAAAAACTGAAACAAACTCTAAAGAAAAAAAAAAGTGGTAGTAAGTGTAACAGTGATTATAAAACTGCTATCCACAAACAAATTCTACAAAAAGTGGCAGTGCAGTGGCATAATATTGAATTATAGTCACCACCCATAATCGTATAAATTTGAAATTAAATAAAGTGGCAGTGCAGTGGCTTAATACCAAATTTAAGCCGCCACCCACAAAGTAAGAGGCAAAATTATATCAAGAAGACAGCAAGAATTTGATACGAGGAGAATGGCTCAGGACCAACCTCAAATCCCGCCTTTAGAATTGGTGGAAGAGCTCGCCAGGAGGGAGCAACAATTAGAACAACTCAGAAATGCCTATATTGAGTTACAACGCAGACAAACCCCTGATTACAACAGGACAGATCGCCTATTCAAAAACATAGCCCAATTGCCAATCTTCACAGGATACGGAGATGTATCAGTTAACTCATTTTTCAGCAGTAGTGAGTACCTACTGTCTACAATAACAGACGACGACTTAAAGAAAGAAGCAACAAGAATGATATTCTACAAGGTGGTACAAGGAGAAGCGAAAAATGCAATAATAAACATCCCACAACCAGATGACTGGAGGTGCATAAAGGAAACTCTGAAGATGCGGTTCAAACCCGACACAGAGCCACATGAGATCTATAGAAAAATTACGTCACTGAGGGTAAACTCGGTAAGTGAATTAGCGATAGAGATCCAAAAAATTAAGTACAAGTCAGATGAGTTAATTGTGTATTATAGGGGAGGTCAGGGCATTGATCTTACAAACATAGATAGTTTACTAGTAAACACAACAAAAGAAATGACACAAGGGACCCTATTGGACAAAATCTATGAGTGTAGGGATCTAGGCCAAATCATATCAATCATGAACCAAAGAAGATTCGAGGATACTTGCATAAGGCCAGAATACCGAAAAAGAAATAGAAGGGAAGAAAAACCACACTATAGAGAATGGCCAAAGAGAAATCAAAATGCTGACTATAGGAATTACAATCAAACCCCACAGTTCAATAGCAAAAATATGGAACAAAATTCAGGTAATGTTAGGCAGAATCAAGCACACTTTAATAGGCCAGGTAACTCAGGGCAAGTGAAGCAAAACCAACAAAATGCATATCAGAATAGAGAAAATATGTCATTACAAAGGAGGCAGAGTCCTCAATATAATTACCAAAATAAAGGGTATCAAAATAATTCAGGTCAATACCATAGGGGCCCACAAGAGGTAGGACACCCTAGGCCAAATTCCGGCCAAAATCGCTGGAATCAACCTAGGCAAGACCGTGCGGAGCCTATGGAGGTTGATAATTTAGAAAAAATTGAAAGAAAAAAAGAATTAAATAATTGTGAGTGTTATAAAAAAGAAAGAAAAGAAGAAGTAAATAATTGCGAATATTATGAAAAAGAAAGAAATCAGGAAGATTTGAATAATTGTGAATATTATGAAAACGAGGTTAATCAAATTCAAAATGCAGATGAGCAGAATTTTTTCGAGGGACCAGTTCGGACTGTCTTCCCACCATAACACTCAGGTTTCGAAAAAATGAATATAAAGCTCTAATCGACACAGGAGCAAGTAGAAGCCTAATAGATAGCAGTATAAAGGATTTTGAAAAAGTTTTATTAAAGAAACCGATTGCGTTTAGCACAATAACGAAAAATGATGTAATTAAATATGAAGTGCTGACAGAAGCACCTAGGGAATTTAACCTACCAAATTATGCAAAAATTAAATGGAAAGTAACTTCATTAAAAGGAAGAAAATATAACTTTATTATAGGAATTGATTTATTGAATTGTTTTAATACAACAATTAATTTAGTAGATGGATGTATAATACTTAATGAAAAGATTACTTTTTTTGAAAGCAATCCCTATACTAATCTTGAAATTCAGACCTTAGAAGCAAAAGATTTTGATTGCAGCAGAATAAATCTTGAACATTTAAACAAAGAAGAAAAAGAAGAGATAGGAAAAATTATAAAAAGATTCAAAAACTTATTTTTTAAGGAAGGTGATCAGTTAACAAGCACAACGAAGGTTGTACATGAAATCAGGACTACGACAGAGGAACAAATTAACAGCAAATTATACAGATATCCCCCTCAACATGAAGCAGAGGTTAGAAAACAAATAAGGGAAATGGAAGAACAAGGGATTATTAGAAAAAGTCGTTCACGATACTCTAGCCCATTAATTGTTGTACCCAAAAAAATGGATAATTCAGGAGAACGAAAATACAGGATTGTGATAGATTACAGAAAGTTGAATGAAGTAACCATAGACGACAAATATCCACTTCCAAACATTGAGTCAATCCTAGACAAGTTAGGAAAAGCCCAATATTTTACAACACTAGACTTAGCAAAGGGCTATCATCAAATCCTAATACGAGAACAAGATAGGGAAAAGACGGCATTCGCCACACCACATGGCCTATATGAATTTATTAGAATGCCATTCGGACTGAAAAACGCACCTGCAACATTCCAGAGACTGATGAACGAAACTTTACGTGACTTTATTAATAAAACATGCGTAGTATATCTCGATGACATCTTAATTTTTAGTACATCCCTACAAGAACATGTTCAAACAATAACGGAAATTTTCAAAGTCCTAGAAAAGGCTAATTTAAAAGTGCAAATAGACAAATGTAATTTTATGAAAAAGGAGACGGAATTCTTGGGACATATTTTGACAGAAGAAGGACTAAAACCGAACCCTGATAAAATTAAAGTAATAGAAACGTTAAAATTGCCAAAAACAGAAAAACAAATAAAAAGTTTCTTAGGTATTACGGGTTATTATCGAAAGTTTATTAAAGATTATGCAAAGATAGCCCAACCTATAACGAAATATTTGAAAAAAAATGTGAAAATTAATTTAAAGGACCCAACTTATATAGAGGCATTCGAAAAACTAAAAATTTTAATTAGTACCCACCCAGTTTTGCGATACCCTAACTTTGACAAACCATTTACATTAACAACTGACGCTTCAAACTATGCATTAGGCGCCGTATTATCACAAGAAGGACACCCGGTGTGTTTCATTTCAAGGACGCTTAATAACCACGAGAAAAACTACTCCGCAACGGACAAAGAATTTTTAGCCATTATATGGAGTGTAAACTACTTAAGACCATATCTATACGGAAAAAAGTTTACAATTTTAACTGATCACCAACCAATAAAATTTCTTCATACCAAATATAAAGGAAAGGATATGTCACCAAGACATCAAAGATGGCTTCTAAAGTTAGGAGAATACGATTTCATAATAGAGTATCTGAAAGGGAAAGAAAACCAAGTAGCAGATTTTTTAAGTAGACTAGAAAATAATACAGGTAACGCGGAAGAAGGAAATTGTGATGAAAAGGATAACAAAATTACTATTTTAAATCAAAATTATTTACAATCAGGTATAAATGAAGAAAATAATTTAGAAGATAACGAAACAATAGCAACAATGCATTCAGCAGAAGAAAACCTTCAGGACCATTTTTTTATTAAAGAGGAAATAGTAAATAAGTTTAAAACACAAATAATTTTGACCAATAATAAAATAGAAGAATTTAAATGTTTACATGGAAAAAAAATAATTTTTAGAGCAGAAAGCGATTTCGATAGATTAGGAGAAATATTCCGAAATTATATCACAAAAGGGATTATAGGCATATACTCCGAAATTTCTGAGCATAGCTACAATATAGTGCAGGAAAAACTAATTTCAATGTTTTCCAATGATTCAAATATACAATTTTTCAAGTGCACAATGAGAGCACAGGATTTAGAAACGGAAGTAGAAGCAGTAAAACAAATATCGCTATATCACGTTAGAGAAAGCCTTCATTCAGGTATACAACAAACATACAACCAAATAAAAAATAAAATATATTATCCCAAACTATTGGAACTTATCCAAATAGTAATTAACCAATGCGACATATGTCAGGAAGTAAAATACGATAGAAATCCAGTTAAACCAAAGTTTAATCTCACTGAAACTCCAACAAAAAAAATGACATTATTCATGTAGACACTTACGTTATAAAAGGGCATCATTTTTTAACAGTCATAGATAAATTTTCCAAATTTGGTGCAGCGTACCCACTAAATGATAGAAATCATGTAACGATTATTGAACAACTGGAAGACCACTTTTCTAAATTAGGGAAGCCAAGGAAAATAGTAGCGGATAATGAATTTAAAACTTTGAGAATAAAAGAATTTCTGGACAATGAAAATGTCGAAATTCATTTAACAAAACCAAACAGTCATACAGGAAATTCCGATATAGAAAGGTTCCATAATACAATAGCAGAAAAATTTAGAATTTTATACAAATTGAATAAAGAATTAACAGTAAAACAACTTATGCATAAAGCTATCAGAAATTATAATGATAGGTTTCATTCCACGATAAAATGCACACCAAACGAAGTACAGATGAATAAAGTAGATCAGGATTTAGTAAAGGAAAACCTACTATCAGTCAAAAAGAAAAATATTGCTAGAGTCAATGAAAAAAGGGAAAACTATGCCGAAAAAAGGAAAGAGGGATTTATTAAAAACTACAAAGCGGTTAGACATAAGGAGCAACCCAAGTATAAGAAAAAACATTTACATAATATTCACCCATGCAACATTAAACGGCCTCGGAAATTTACAGATATTAATAATCCTCACGCTGTTGATGGCAATGGGGATACCTCAAACTAAAGCGAATTTAAATGTGACCAAAATACAGGACGAAAACGGATTTACGGATATTCAGATAAAAGAAGAACAAATTGTTAAGGACACGGAAATAGTAATACATAGAATAAACGTGAGCAAAATAGAAGATATATTAAATGAAATGACGGACAATATTGTATTAATGAAATCAAATTTTAAAGATTTATTGCAAATAGAATTATTGGACGTTAGAAATAAATTATCAACTTTAATACCCAGAAGAAACAGACCGAGACGTGGACTAATTAACGGTGTAGGTACTTTATCCAAATGGATATTTGGTACGATGGACGAAGAGGACAGGCAAAACATACAAAACCATCTTACTCAAACCAACGACAAAATTAGTAAACAAATACAAATTAATGATTATTTTGAAAACTCATTTGAACAATTACATAAAACGATAAGTAGCGATAGGAATAAGCTAGAGCAAGAATTCAATGCCATAAGTAAGTGGGCTAATGAAGAAGAAGAGAGAAATTTATATTTGGAACAATTAATTAAAATTCAACTATTAAAAAGTAAAATTGAACACATTCAAGACAACATAGTAGCATCAAAGTACAATATCTTGCACCCTAATATTTTGACGAGCGAGGAAATAATAAAATACGATATTGATTATACAAAGTTAAAGTACATGCAATTAGGAACAGCTCTCTTTAATAACACATATGTAATATTTGGAATCAAAGTACCAACAAATTTTGTAAATGTTAAAGTTAGATACATCATTCCAATACCCAATAAAGAGCATAATGAAATAGATTCAAACATTGAAAAAATATTTGAATATAATAGCAAAATGTATAAATTTGAAGAAAATAAGCAATTAAAAACTATGAAACAAGCAACAAATTGTGTAATAAAGAATTCATGTCAAACAATCAAAAATAAAGAGCTGGAAATTATAGAATTAGATATAGATAAAATAATTGTAAAAACGCAGAGAATCTATTAATAAATCAAACATGTACGGAAGATGAAATATTAATAAATGATAATAATTTGATAATATACACGAATTGTTCAATTAAAATCAAAGATTACTACTTTTCAAATTCTATTGAAGATTCACAAGAAAATATTGTAAGCATGAAATATGAAATAAATACAAATTTTTCAAAAAAAATTACATTTGATGAAGTAGTAGAAGAAAGCAAAATAAATGTCAAAAGAATTTTTAATCTAAAATATCATAGTAAAATATCTTATATATGCAACGTAGCAATTTTTTTTCTCATAATAACTCTAATATTGATTATTGTACTTAAACACAGATATATAAAAATTCAATTAAACAATAGAATCCAGGAGAATTCTCATCTAAAAGGGGGAGTAGTTATGTATAATGCCAATAACCCCCCAATTACCAATAATTCGTCAACTTATGTAAGTGCAGACTCAGCACCAGACGATATCGACAAATTCATATTAAGTATAACAAAATAAGTAAAAGTAACTTCCGGCCCAATAATTAATAAATAAAATGTAGAGTCAACAACAATTAATATTTCCCAATTCTTGTTAACTATAATGCAACTAAATAGCAAACAACATCCGGCCCAACACAAAATTATAGCTAGACTAAGCATTGCAAATTTAAGTAAACAATTCACGTTAATTAGTAATAAGCACTTTTATCAATGTTCATTTACACTTTCTTTTGATATTGAATAAAGAAAAGAATTCAGTTTGGATTTGAGTCTCTCCAGAATAAGTTCATTCGTTTTCAATTGTCTTAAGTCTTTTTTAAAAATTCGCCCCTTGCTCTCCACGACAAATTTCGCGCGACACATACATGCACAAAAGACTTTTATTTTTTCTCTGCCCGAAATATCCGTCCTTTCGCGACAGAAATTTTTCGCTGCTCAAAGATAACCGTCACTGTCCAACAGTGACGGAAAAAAATTGAAAATAAAAGTTTCCCACTGACGGAAACAGCTGGTCTGTAAACAATAAGTGTTATCGGCGTTGCTCAACTGTTATGCTTTTGTGTTTACATGAAACTGTTATTTTAGGACACTTAGAAAAAACTTAACAGTTATGTTGGTCTCTGCTTCTAACTCAATTCGGTTCCCACCGAATTGCGGGCATCAAGTTTCTCACTTTGTTCAGCTGTAACTCAATTCGGTTCCCACCGAATTGCAGATACATATATTTCTGCACCACCTCTTCTATGCTTCTTTTTATTAGACTTTAAGAAAACATGATTATTAATAAAACTTTAACCATCGAGGTTGGTTGTGACCGCCTCAACATTAAATTTTTGCTTTTTATTTATTTGCGAATAATACGGCGACCGTGCTAAGGAGCCAAATCTTAATTTTATCGCTTTAAACATTGTCGTGACTTCGAGTCTTTCTCGAGACGTAGCGCAAACTATGGAGCGGTACTTGAAAAATATACATATATGTATGTATATAAATGTATTAAAACAAAGGAGAATAAAGCTGTGAAAGTGAAATTAGAGCAACAAATCCAACCAACACCAGCCAGGATTTATAAGCTGAAGCGAGGTGATGTCTTTTGAAAAGGAGCTTCAAAAAGTCAGTTACCAGAAGCCATCGCCACCGTTCAGTTCGTTGTAACATATAATTGAAATTTGCTGTGAATTTATTGCTATTTAGTGGGAGTAATCTTTGAGTGATACCTATACAACTAATATAACAAACCTGGGAGTAATCTCTATGTGATACCTGTACAATCAACTTTAAAAACGTAAGTTGCGCGAGGTGGTGGCCGAGCGATCGATGTTTACGCTTCGGGACAATATTTGTACGTTTTGATGGAAATTGGCAAACCAATCCACCTCGATGACTCCAGTCTAATAGAATATTTCGTCGAGGGTATACAGGATTCCCGCATCAATAAAAGCAACTTGTACAAGGCAAGGAACATTGACGGGCTAAAGGAACAGATCAAAGTATATGAGAAAATCCGGCCGGGAAAACTACAATCCAGTATTTGGAGCTATGTGAAGCCAACGTCTTCAAACAGGGATACACATAACTCAGCTTCGTCGAACAAAGGATGTTTCAATAATTTCAATTGAACAATAAGCAAACCAATTTTGCTGACTTAGCTTAAATAGTCAATAAAATAGCTTGTAAAAACTTTTTGTATTCAGAAAGGTAATTTCATTTATCCAATAAAGAGCGTCTCAACGCTAATAAAATATATTTTTTTTAATTTGCGACACACTGCAAAACCTGTCTCGCGCGACTCTCTGTGCACATTTCCTGATATAATAAAGTGTTGCAATTACACTACCCGACAAAAAAAATATCCTCGACATTTGATACATGATTCCTATGTAGAATTTTCTGCTGATTCCAAATATGTAATCAGATGGTTCAAAAGTAGAACAGTTTTCGAGATATTTTGAAATTTCTGTTTTTGAGCTAAGAAAAAAAAAGTATGATTACTCATCTGTCAATATCTCCGCCATTACCGTCTCGATTTTTACGATATTTAATTTTGTTTTGAGAGGATGAAATACCCTTTCCAACAAAGCCAAAATAATTAAAATCGCCGTTAAAGTGACGGAGTTATGGCGAACAAAAGATTTTTTTTAATGAAAATTTTCAGGTTTTTTTCGAAATTCATCTTCTATTTTGTAATTTTTTTTAAGAAATATTAAATAAAATAAATATCAATAACCTATTTCTTAGTGAACATTTTGGCACTTTCCGGATTATAATCCGTAGAAAAATTACAATGCTATAAGAGATTTAATGAACAAACCTATGTTTATTTTTTATCACAATCTTGTACTTAACCTCCATTTTTTATTTTTATGTATTATGTATACATTTTATGAAAGAACTTGAACCGGGAGATTCGTGCCTTACCCTCAAGCAATAAAATCTTGCATGGGGCTCGTCTACAATGAAGTGCGGGAAAAGATCAAACGCGATTAGATGCGGTTTTGATTACTGTTGAGGGTGTTTCACTGGCAAACGACGAATATTTGTCAAATACTGTGCACTACATTGCTTCCTAGCAGTCCTCCTCAAAGTCCTGTATTTATCAAACGTAAACATTCTTGAACATATTTTTATCTGCCAGAGTAGTGAACATTAAAACATTTAAATTTATTTATTTTCTCATAATTAATTGCTAACCTAATATCGTTTGGCATTTCCTGTTTTTCACCAGTAAACGTTCAATAAAACTTTACTAATATTATTTTATATTTTCCCGTTTTCAAAGTTGCGACCAATTCAAAGAATTAGCGCAACAAATAAAAATATTCATTTCAACCCACTGCACACGCATCCGGCCAAGTGCTACATGCTGACGTTAGCGACTGGCACAATTGGTTCAGCTGATTGTTGTTGTCACTAAAATTGGGTATACAGAACTAACTAAAATGAAGGAGCAGTTCGCTTTCTGTTTCTTAGTGTTCCGGTCGGCTTGTCAATAAACCGACAAGGACCCATTTGGCGCCAGAGTCAAAAGTAAAAAATTAAAAAAAGTCTTAGCCCGAGTCAAAACAAAGACTTGATCTAAACACTTGTTAAAGACTTGACCAAAAAGTCAGGAGGCAATGGCGAGGCCCAACACAAGGAATGACGTCGTATGGTGGCAAGGAGGACGCACATGGAAATGCCGCGCCTCGTGTCAAACACTTCAGACAAGGGAATCACCCTCATATCACTGGAGAAGAACAAAGTCGACCAACAGACTTCGTGAAAGGGCTTCGAAACATCAAGTTTAAACAAGCATTCGTAAGTTTCTTGATAGAACATTGGGGAACACGGGAAACGGTGCCATTTTTTGATAACAAAACTGTCTACATCAACTACGATTTTTGCTACAAATTCGAGATATTTGAAGGATTGGTAATTAGAAGCACTGCTGGTACCTTCACATGTAATCACATTTGCCATATTGAACATGATCTGCATTCAAGCACTTGAGCTAAATGTCTGACGACAAATTCATCGAAATTTCTAAAGATTGAGAAATTGAGAAATTTGTATGTAAACTGTATGGCTTGAAAAATGTGAAGCTCGCTTTATACTTTTCAGTAAGCTTACACGTTTAAGAATACCAGCGAGGCTTTTAAAATTGCCAATAAAAACGTCGATGAATCCAATTTACCACCATGCAAGGCGGAATTGATTACAACATATACAAAGGGCTGCATATATGGATATCAAATATTTGGAGTAATGCTGATAAAAAGTACCAACTTCTATGATCCCAGAGGAAAATGGTTGGCAGATCATCGAAGACCGATATGATTTCAGTTGGCACGGAGGCGGTCAGCTACCTAATTTTATTTCAGACGCTTTGATTCAACCTGCAGGTAACTTGTGCCAATCAACTTGCAAATGAGATTAATAACTTTGATTATTAGTTTAGTATATTACTAATACTTAATTTTTCTGTTTAAAGATTTAAATCCAGCCACTAACGACGACGCTGAAGAGTATGAGGCAATCGCAATTTATTCCGATGAAGAGGGTGACGAAGGATACTATGATGACAGTGATTCTGATGACTAGATGATATTTTTAAATCTTCTCATTATTTTTCTCTGTTGTTTCATGTTATATGTATTTATAAACACACTTTATTAAAAAAAAATGAAATACAAATCAATTTGGTGTAGAGAGTTCTGTAAATAAATAAATAAAATAGAATGGAGGAACTCGCTGTTAACAACAAAGTGAAGCCAATCGCCAAAGATTACATTCAACTCTGATTGAAATTAATCGGTGCATATATAACGACCTACCTATGATGACTCCCAAGTAGAGGGTAGCGATAGTCGTAGATAGGTACAACAATACAATCCATTCCATAACAAAAAGGAAACTGATCGCTCTTTAACAAAGCAGCTAGAGTAAACTACCAAGGCCTAAGAGAATTTAAGGTTAACGCGCAACAATACAAGGTAAATGATGCATTTTTTAAGAAAACTGATCAGTGTTTTCAGAGGTTCAATGGCACTGTTGTCGCCACCAATGATGTAATCAACAAGAGAAACTTGAAAAGGATTTCTCAAGAAGTCCATCATAAAATCTGTATCCTAAATGAAGACATGAACGAACTGGCCCGTGCTTGTCAGATGACTAAAGCAGGAATCGGCATGACCAATCTTCTGAGTATACAGGAAGTCACCCAGCTTGTCAGTGAGATCGACGTTCTTCCATACAGCAACGCCATTGAATACAGCAAAAACCATCGATCTACACCACAACACACAAAGGTAACAGAAATTAGATTCAATCATCTGATCGCAAGAGAAAGCAATCACGACCAATAAACATCAGACGTTCGGCATCAAGGAACTCTGCCTGCAACTATCTGCTACCATGATCTGCGAAGAGAAGCCACTTGAGCTGCTACCAGAATCTAGTTGCCTGACTCATATTCTAAAAGGAGGACAACCAAGTCGTACATACGCCACCTATAACGATTCCACGAAAACAAACAGTTGTGTCAGAAGAAATTTAAAAGAAAATCTTGAAATTATTCTGTAGTGAAATTGGAGTATTATTAGTGAGAATAATGCCGAAAGTAAAAAAAAGCCGAAGCTTTAACACGAAAAGGCCACAAGAGAGCAGCAGAAGCAAAGGCTGACGGACCAAAAAAAGTTGAGAAGGAAGAATGGTGCGTCAGTTTGAAATTAAGGATTAGCGACTCCCAAAAAAATTGGCTACAAATTCTTGTATTTTTTCGTTTTTTTCTTTCCATATCTTATAGTTTCAATTCCCGGTAAAGAGCTAGTGGCACAGACGGCGGCCGTACAGACTTCGGAAGCGATCACGGAGAGTGCTGGTGGCTCACTGAGGAGCACGTCAGTTAACGTGAGCAGGATACAGAGAGTTTCGGGCCATTGTGTCCCAAATTGAGCGCCAATCTGATTGGTTGGATTCAGCGAACGGAAATAAAATGTGCTGCGAAACTCTGAAAACGCGTCTGGACATCCTGTATAAGGCCTGGGACAGATTCGAGGCGAAGGATAGATGGGATTCTATTTATTTTATGTGCGATAGAACACCATCGAAATCGTACGGCTGTTTGTGCTTTCCTGAGTGAGAGCTTACAAAAACTCATACACAGTTATTTATTTAGAGATATATGAAAATGGATGGGGAGTTATGGAAAGCTTAGTAAACCCTCAAAAAACCCTGCACGTAGCTACATACAACATTTCTCTGTGGCGAAACAAAGGTGAAATTTTCAGCAATGCGTTCTGTAGTACATATTTTCGGCAGGGTATCTACATAGTTACAGCTAACAGATCGTGTTTGGAGGCGGATCCAGTAAATGTACTAGTTCTTTTAGGTTCATAAAAACAAAAATTTAATATAATGTAGCGCGACTCTCGTCATCTATAAAATGATATAGCGATAGGGATATGGATATGGATATGGATATGGATATGGATATGGATATGGATATGGATATGAATATGGATATGGATATGGATATGGATATGGATATGGATATGGATATGGATATGGATATGGATATGGATATGGATATGTATATGAATATGGATATGGATATGGATATGGATATGGATATGGATATGGATATGGATATGGATATGGATATGGATATGGATATGAATATGGATATGGATATGGATATGAATATGGATATGGATATGGATATGAATATGGATATGGATATGGATATGGATATGGATATGGATATGGATATGGATATGGATATGGATATGGATATGGATATGGATATGGATATGGATATGGATATGGATATGGATATGGATATGGATATGGATATGGATATGGATATGGATATGGATATGGATATGGATATGGATATGGATATGGATATGGATATGGATATGGATATGGATATGGATATGGATATGGATATGGATATGGATATGGATTGAGATGAGATTGAGATAGAGATAGAGATAGAGGGAAGTAGGTTTGTGGTAAGTGATTGGGTTGAAAGCCGGCTTCCCCCAAGTAAAAACGAATGCACCTGTCATAATATACACGACTAAGTTTTAACCATATTTGTTTGGCATTATGCTTTTCTTTGGCAATGGCGCTGAAAACCCATATGCTTCAATATCGCCGTAGCTGATGTGTCAAGAATTTTTTTAATAATGTATAATTACTCGTAGGTATTAAGTATACAACTGTAAATGTATAAATATTAGCAATCATAAAACAAATTTGCGGTTTTAGGCAGCCCACGAATTGGAGTAGTTATTACTACGTCGGCGGCACCAAAATTATTAAGCTTTTTTAAATATTTTGAAAATTTCAACATCTCACATACAATTTCGGATTGGAACCGCAATAGGTAAATATCTACGTTTTTTTTCCTTCTTTCTTGGATCGCATGCAATTATAAAATATTTTTCTCATTATTGGATAATTATTAGATGTTAGACTTCAACAATCATTTAAAAGAATTTCTGTCAAATTCTAATAAAGTTACTTAACATATTTTAAACACTGGGCGACGTGTTACAATAAAGCAAGAAAAGTTAGACGAATACAAAGAACACTTAGTCCGGACATACAATCAAATTTTAGCACATGTATGTAGATTATCATTTCGGTAAAGAAGATAAGCCTCAGTCAGTGAATAAAACTTTAACGCGTTGTAGAAAACAAATTCTTATATGCTTTTTTGGAAATTAAGTGCAGAGTAAAAGTACCAAAAGATTTTTCTGAATTAATAAAAGCTGACGTCATTTGCTCTGGCACAGATACTGAAGAAGAGTTTTTCGACGCTCAATCAGTTGGCCAATCCGAAACTCATACCGTAAATCCCAGCTCTTACATTTCATTAGCCGAAGATTTTTTTGGATTTGAATCCCGAAATACCTCAATCATTCATAGAGAATTGCCAAATATTTTAGCAGCAATACAGAAACAAAAGAAATGTAGAATAAAAAAACTCTTTAATCAGCTATTGTGCTACGACTATCACAGAGAATTACGCAGGACATCCGTTTGCTTTGGATTTATTTTCAGACAAAATTGATTTCATATCAGACCTCGCTGAAGATAACTTAACCAATACCTTTATATCGTTTATTAAGTCAAAGTTAGAAGGTAAAGCCCGTGAAGCGTTACCAAGCCAAATTAATACAGTCAAGGACATAAAAATTGCTCTACGTAATAGGATAAAGCCAGACAACTCGAAAGCTGTGGCAAGGAATATAGCTGCGTTATACGTTCATAACGATTTTCTAGATTTTTCAAAACGAGTTGAAGATTTAGCCGACGCACTTGAGCGTTCCCTTATTTTAGAAGGCATCACGAAGGAAAAGGTCCACGAAATGGCTGTCGAGCAAACGGTTAACGTGTGTCGTCTTAACGCAAAAATGCCATTAGTTAAATCAATTTTGGCCTCAACGGCTTTTTCAGATCCGATAGATGTAGTAGCAAAGCTTATAGTAGAACAAAGCAACGAAGTAAAAGAACGTCAAGTTTTAGCATTTCGAGCTCGTAGTAACGCAGGGTTTAGAAATTCACGTGGCAATTTTCAAAGATTTAATGGCAATCAAAATTTTAATAGTTATAGAGGTAATAGGTCTTGGGGAAATAATTCAAATAATTTTTACAATCAGAGGTTTCGAAATAAGTACTAGCGGATATCGAGATAATAGCAACAATAATTCCCGAGGGAATGGCAATCGTGGCAACAACAATAGCCGCATTGGTAATAATAGAGGGAGAAACGAAAATGTTTTCGCTTTAAACTCCAGTGCCCCTCAGTCGCGAACACTGGGGGAGCTGGAAGAGAATTAAACCAATTGCCATCAACTAAATCAATTTTCTGCTTAAATCCAAACTATTCAGATTTATCGAATTAAATTTTAGCGATTCTTATAAGCAATGCAGATTTTTAGTAGATTCTCAAGTAGACATATCGTTAATTGCATTTTCAAGCATTTCTCAAAATAACCACGTAAATTCAAGAAATATAATAAACATTATCAGCGTTACATCAGACACAATTTCAACTTTAGGTACAATTAATACAAAATTTTATAATTTTATTTTTAGGAAACTTGTGTAGTGCGTGTTTGTGGGTCCGTAGATTAGGACGTCAGGTTTATATATTGCCAAAGGATTCTCACGGACGTCAAGGGAAGATATCCAACGTTTCTTAAGTGGTAATAAGTGTGATTAAATGTAAATACATTAATTAACCAGTCGAAAGAAACCACAAATATGTGAAATAAAAATGATACTTAATCAGGGTGATTTACGTATGTAGGTTTTCACCCAAGAATAATAATGCATTTTCTGAAGTTGATCGAATTATGAATGTATATTACAATTTCAGTAAAACTTTCATCTCAATAAACACGCGTTCAAATACGTAGTGGAGGTGGTGGAGGGCCGGCTTCAGTATAATGCGCCCGCCGTATTTATTTTCAAATCACTAAATAATGTAGGGTTTCACCCAAGAATAATGATGCATTTTCTGAAGTTGATCGAATTATGAATGTATATTACAATTTCAGTAAAACTTTCGTCTCAATAAAGACGCGTTCAAATACGTATTGGAGTGGAGGGTCGGCTTTAGTATAATGCGACCGCCGTATTTATTTTCAAATCACTAAAAAATTGTTTATGAATCTTTCAGGAAATGAAATACTTTCGTAATATGTATGTATATCAGTGATCTGCACAAGCAGCTTGTTCGCCCTTTCAAGCGGCTGAAAATTTTTCCAATCCCGAAGAGGAAATAAATAAATATTTAAGAATGAATATCCGAATAGATGACAGTTCTGACGCAATGAAATGGTGGGAAAGCGAAAGACATAATTTACCAAAGCTTTCCAAAATTGCCCTTCATATTCTTTCCATTCCTGCTAGTAGCGCCGCTTCGGTAAGAGCATTCTATATAAGTTTCGGCAGCCGTTTAAATATTTGGTTTTGTTAAGCAATAACGAATATCGTATAGGCCTTGACTATTGATATATAGATATACATAAGTGTGAATATATATGTATATGTATGCATAACTGTGAAATGAGCTTTTTATTTTTGATTCCTGCAGTGATATTATTTACCTATTTACTTTATTTGCGGTACACATTTGGAATCCATCTTAATTATGTCGCACCATTTTCGCCTAGTACATAATTTGAGTCAAAGAGGTGAATATACTTTACTTTAGGAGGATCTTGAAATAGAGTTTACAGTTTTTTAAATCAGTTTGCACGTCTGTACGGCAAGAGCACATGTTTTATGAGACAATTCGGCAAAAACCAAATCTGTCCGAAAAAAACTCTGAACTGCTCTTCTTTGATTGTCTCAGCTAGGCCAGAAGTTTAAAGAGAAAGCGATGCTGCAATCGAAATTAATACTACTGTAGAATGTTCAAATAAAGAAATTCCTAATCACATGAACGTTTCATCGAAGAAAACCATATTGGATTTACTTTGAAACTTCACAGCAGGAATAATTATTCTCGAAGAGATCTCACAGAAATCCAAGGCAGCATAATGAATGACATAGTAAACCCAGTAACAAATTCGGTCATACAGTTCATACAGAATAATTACGGTTGGAAATCCCCAGATGACTTTGAAAAGCAATTACTGCTAACTGAATGTATGGAATCAATATCACATCCATTTCGTGGATTTGAACGTGAGTATAAATTATTAATATAGCTCACTAAAAATTATTACGCCCAAAATTTTGAGGAGTACATATGTACTAAGCAGAGAGATTGGTGTCAATTTTTCAAAGGGAGTTATACTTTACAATGAAGTTGTTATAACCGGTGTACTTTTACCTTTATCTTTTCAACATCGGAAGACTTTAAAAAAAATGATTTGCTATTAAATAATTGAGAAATTTGGAGAACGTATCGAATGAAAATACTGATCAATTTATTTGCGGTTCGTTGTGGAAGCAAAAAGTTCACCCTTTCTTGAAAAGGGGAAAACCATTCTGCCATTTTATTTTATATATATATGATTCAGAAGTTTATAATCCTCTCTTACTACAATGAGATGCTCAGAGATATATTTAGCAGCCCCAATTCAGGGTCGTGATTAAAATGGGCTTGTATCTACTGCGCTGCCAACGTGCTGCTACTGCAGATGTGTAGGTATTGGTACAACATGCATAGAATGTACCCGTGCAGAAGCATTGCGCGACCTGGCTGTATTTACTTGATCGCCTATAACTTCTCCATTTTACAATGGATTTTCATCGTTGATAGCTTATTTTTTTTGGTAATGGAACGGAGCTTCACACAAAGGAGTAAAACTGAAGGTGAAAATATTGGTTTTAAAGATATTGCCTGACAAAGTCAATTTTTTCTTCAAAAAATCGTAAAAAATCTAATCTAATTAAATTTAATCGTCAATATTTCAGAAACTATAAGAGCTAGAGAAAAATGTTATAGGAGCCATGAAAAGGAAATTTAATTTTCTTTCGTTTGGTGTTACCTCGAGGAAGATAGCTCATTGCGTTAAAGAGACATTCAGGATTAAGTGGAGCCATTGGCCAAATAACGGTAAATTACCGATATCTCAAAAACCTTCCCATAGAATTAAAAATGAACCCGATTTTCGGAATCAGCGACCGATTTTACATATGGATAGGATGGTCGCGTTCAGAGTATTTTTTGGCTGTAGAGCAGTGTAATTAGGCTTTTTTACCTTCAAGCTAAAAAACAATTGGTTGAAAGTTCAACTATCATATTTTAATACAATGTATGTATGTGTTTCGTAAATACTACAAATTTATTTCGTAAATACTACGAAAGTATTTTGTAAATAGTACTAAAGCTATTTCATAATATTTACGAAATCTTTCTTGAAGTAGTGAAAATAACTCAAACAATATTAATTGAACCGAAAACAATGAGACTTTTAAACATGTACACCTTTTGAAAAATTAATTTGATGTGATTATAAATAATAAAGACAAGCTAGATTTATTTGGTTCAAATAATTTCTTCTTCCATGATAATGAAGATTTTACAATATAATATTCAATTTTAATTTGTTGTTTACCAATAGTAATTATTATTTTTTGCAAGTAGTATGTATATGGACGCTATCATCGGGAAGCCCTCATTTACCCATAATTATTGAAGTCTGTGGAATAAAAAATTATTTTAGCTATTTTGTGCAAAAACAAAGAAACGTCTCGCATCTCTTCCAATGCTTTGAACGTGATTTAAAAATTAAGGATTTCGAAAACGAAACGAAACGTGCAATATAAAAAAATTAAAAACAAAACTTATTTTAAAAAACAAACCTTTGTGAAAGTTGAAGCAAAATAAGGAATTCAAACTGGAATTATGAGAATGATGACGTCTGAACCTTTCGGACTGGGTGCTAGTAGTTTTAAAGAAATAAAGAAACCTGCAATGGAATCGCGAAGAAGCAGTGTCACAAACACAGCTTATGAAGCTTCCTGTGATAAGTATACAAGTACATATATATATTGTAAAACTTGACAGAAACCAAATTAGTTATTAACCGAGCCACAAAAAATTCTATAGATTTCGGACACGCAAAACTTCTTAGGTTAACATTATATGAAATATGGTTGAAACCGCAAGGCAACAATTTAACTTTTAACAAGTAAGGAAGCCTAAGTTCGAGTGGAATCGAACATTAGATACTCAGCTGTATGCTTTCATTGTTTGTTTGCGTATGATGGAAACACGGTGCACTTAATATAAAGCGAGTGCTGCATAAAATGGGCGTAGCCACGCCCATTTTCTAAATTTTTATCAGTCATCCAACTAAGCATATGAATATTATTCTTTGTGCAAAATTTCATTCCTTTATGACTTCTAGTTATAAAGATGTCACGTTACAAATTCCCAAAGAGTGTTCCAGATATATCTTTCTTAAAAAGTAGGCGTGGTCATAAACCGATTTCAATAAATTTTTGCGTGGCTATTAACACATATTATAAAAGTGTATAAACCAAGTTTCGTCATAATATCTCAATTATTTGTCGAGTTATAGGCTAAGAAATCTCGTATATCCCTTTGTGTAAAAAGAGGCGGTGCCACGCCCATTTTCCAAAATTTTTCTATTTGTTGTTTCCGGTCTATTGTAGAAATCATACCACAAAATTTCAATGAATTATCTTTACATTTGACAAAGATATCGCTTAAAATGTTTTATTAGGTCACTTTATAGTTCCCATATATAAAAGTGGGCGTGGTCGTCAACCGATTTCGCTAAAATTTTCAACATGTATTACCACAAGTAATAAAAGTGTACACACCAAGTTTAGTCATTATATATAAATCATTTGTCGAGTTATGGGCTCAGAAATCTCGTATATTCCTGTTTATAAAAAGAGGCGGTGCCACGCCCATTTTCCAAAATTTTTGTGTTTTTCGTTTTATGTCCGCAGTTGGACTCCTGCTATAAAATTTCAATGATATATCTTTATATTTGACAGAGATATCGCTTAAAATGTTTTTATTAGGTCACTTTATAAGACCCATATATAAAAGTGGGCGTGGCCCTCAACCGATTTCGGAAATTTTTCGTCCAAATATTTGACTAAGTAAGTATATCACGCGTACCAAATTTTGTCGATATATCTTCAATGGTTTCTGAGTTATGACATATAAAACTTTCAAGGTTTGACCCTTAATAAGTGGGCGTGGCACCGCCCATTTTCCAAAATGTCATCAAATTTCTTCCTAGGGGCCTGAGCTCAACACGTGGGTAAAATTTCATCGCTCCAGCTATATTAGTGACTGAGATACCAAATTTCCGATATTTTCTATATAGGAAAAGTGGGCGTGGTCATGGTCTGATTTCGCCCATTTTCAATACCAACCGTCCCAGTCTCGATACCAACTTGCATTTCAAATTTCATCAAAATATCTCTATTTTTGCGCGAGTTAGAGTGTTTACAGACGGACGGACAGACGGACGGACGGACGGACGGACGGACGGACGGACGGACATGGCTCAATCGATTTCTCTTTTCACCCTGATCATTTTGATATATATAAGTCTATATCTATCTCGATTATTTCACTCTGTTACAATCCACCGTTATGTGATTAAAACTATAATACTCTGTGTACTAGTACAGCTGAGTATAAAAATAATTAAAACGGCCTATATTTAATTTAATATTCAGTTCTTCCCAGCCGCGAGATACTTTCCATTATTTTCATATGAGACTTTTATAAATTATTCCATCTGTACTGTATACAGGTACACTGAGGAAATTCTCAAAGCAATTTTTTTATTTTCATATATGTATGTATGTATATACACACATATACATACATTTGTACATATGGATGCATATCTAGCTACCTGAGTTAACGAGCCGATTTGCCGCACGTAATCTTTATGGCGCAGAGAACTTGTGCAACAGGTAAGCTTTCCAAACTAAACGATTTCCACCAATCACTTTTAATTCTCTTTACCCAAAACAAATGGAGGACTAACATTCGGAGAAATGTCGCAAATTACTGCCTGGATTTTTGCTATAAAAATGTCATGCGGATTGCTCTGATATTCATTTTCAAACTGAACTTTGAACGGTAGTGATCCTAATTACAAAAAAGAAACAAAAAATAACTACGAGAATTAACGATGGCTGGTCAAAAAGGAACAAACAGAACGTGCGATCGCGGCTTCTACACAGCACATCAACTAGTGCTACTGGAAGAAGAGTTTAGAAAAACTCAATACCTCCATGGACAACGACGGAAGGAAGTTGCAGAACTTATTGGAGTCGCCGAAAAGAAAATCATGTGCTGGTTCCAAAATCGACGCACGAAAGCAAAGAGAGATGCAAAACGGGAAGAGGAAAGGAAAATAAGAAAAATTGAGGAATTTCTTCAAGATGAAACAGCGTATATTCAACCGCAGGCAGAAATTACAGATATTGACTTGGTATTAGAAGTACTGCATAAGCATGCGTTTGGAGAAATCTCGAATCTCGCTATTGATAAACCGATGTCACCACCAAGGAAGAAACAAAAAATCGAAAACTCAAATTTAGCGTATGATCAACCGATGTCACCACCAAGGAAGAAAGCAAAAATTGAAATCATAGACCAACAGATATATAACCCTTCAACAGGACGTTGGGAGCAGGTGGAATGTAAGAAGATTTTGACTTGGAATGATATCGTTTATGAGTTGTTTGGAGATGCAGAGATGTAGCTTCATTAGGTTAGGTTTAACTCTTAAGATAGTATAAATAAATATATGTAGATTTTTTTTAATTAATTGTCATATTATACTCGCATTATGAATAAATGTAAATAAATTGTCTAATGAATTATAATTTGACTTGCTTATTTTTGAAACTCTATTAAGGAATTTTATTTATTGTTTTTCTATGGCACATTTGGGTACTGAACAACAACAATCATAAACCGAGAAATAAAAACTGTCCTGCTGGAATCACAGCGTACGCTATCATTTTTAATTTTCAATGAGTCTGTTGTAAGAGAATTCCGGACTAAGTTGTTAAGGAAGATCAAGGGAGTTGCAATGCCACAG
Source organism: Urophora cardui (assembly GCA_960531455.1). Taxonomy (NCBI): domain Eukaryota; kingdom Metazoa; phylum Arthropoda; class Insecta; order Diptera; family Tephritidae; genus Urophora; species Urophora cardui. The sequence goes on along the minus strand of OY482673.1, from coordinate 107,828,502 downwards.
TCCTGGGTAAAGGTTGCTCACAAAGGTTGGTTGGAACTCTTAAAAGATGATCGGAGCTCGGCTCGTCATCAAAGCTTGGTACATCATTTCCCATATCAACTGTTGAATTTGCCTGCCGCAATTCGAGAGTACTTAGATAGTTGTTGTTTTCCGGGGGATGAATACACCGAAATGTGGGTCCCAAATGAGACTCAATTGGGTACAATGATGGATATTCAAGACCCTGAAACCCTTGTTCGTGAGTGGGATGTTGCTAGTGAGGAGAATGTGTTGGCGTTCTTTACTACTGTCTCAACAATTCATGCTTCTAAATATGAACATGGTGCCAAAAAAGGTTAGTGATGTGTTAACTCTCACCTCTCACTCTCAATCTCCTACTTTTCCTTCACGTTTGGTGGCACTGTTAACCCCAACCATCTAGGACGGGGAACAGATAAAGTAGGTGAGGACCACACCTCCATTTTGACCCTGCTTTGTCTACGGACTTTCTCTGGCTTCTCTATTCGGATTAGTTTGCTTCGGGCTGGCGGGCGTGACAATCTGACACCTGAGTATGTGGGGGTGACACCCCACAAAAATGGCTGTCAGGCTAATGTCGTAACCGTCTTCCGCCCCGTTAAAACTTGGCAAGTCTCGGAGTACGTTCCCAGCCGTCGCCGTTAAAATGGCGGTGCAGGTGCAGTTGAGATTACTCCTGTCTTTGCATGGATGGCTCTGGGCCCCCCCACATGACGGCGGGGGTTCCAACCTCCCCAGCCTGGTGGCCAAATACAGCTCGGGCCACCTGCTAATCGGGGCAGACGCCAATGCCCATCACACATCCTGGGGTAGTTCCGACATCAACAATCGGGGTGAGTCACTTTTTGATTACCTTTTAACAACTAACTTGGTAGTTTGTCACATAGGTAATGAATCAACGTTTATTACTAAAAATCGTAGAGAGGTCCTGGACCTCACTTTATGTAGCGAAAGCACCATTGCGATGGTCAGAAGATGGCGTGTACTTGATGAACATTCCTTCTCTGATCACCGGTATATAGAAACAATCTTAAATTTCTCTATTCAAAAACCCGTCTTAAAGAGAAACCCACGTAACACCAACTGGGATCTTCACTACAAACTATTTCTAAGGGGCCTGGCAGGGCTTCCAACTCATAACCCCTCATCGACCGGAGAGTTGGAAGACCTGGTAGACACCTTTACTGCAGCACTTACAAATGCTTTTAACTTAGCTTGCCCGGGACAAAACCCCGGGGAAGCGCAAACCTCATTGGTGGTCCAACGATTTGGACTCACTTCGAAAATCTTGCAGAAAGCAATTTAACAGAGCCAAACGACTTGACAATGAGTCTCAATGGCTGCAATATAAAGAAGATTTAAGGGCTTACAAAAAAGCCCTAAGACTAGCGAAGAGAACCTCCTGGAGGAACTTCTGTACTGGAATCGAAAACGTCAATGAGACGTCAAGACTAAGATGTGTGCTCTCAAAGACACATACGCCCTTGGGCTATCTTCGGAGGCCTGAAGGATCCTGGACCGAATCGGAAAAGGAAACCCTGGAGCTGCTGTTAGATACACACTTTCCTGGTAGCTCGCCAAACGTACCGGCGATATTATCAACGAACATCGCGGTTAACATACCCGTTACGGAGGAACGGGTGAGGTGGGCAGTTAGAAGCTTTAAACCCTACAAAGTTGTTGGACCAGATGGGATTTTTCCTGCACAACTCCTATATACGCTCGAGACATCAACAAGCTGGCTTCGCCGTATCTTCGTTGCTTGTCTTGCGTTTAATCATATTCCGAGCACGTGGAGACAATTCCTAAGGCTGGGAAAGCCTCGCACTGCGAGCCAAAGGACTATAAGCCAATAAGTCTTTCTTCCTTCTTGCTCAAAACTTTGGAGAGAATAATAAGCAACTTTCTCTCTATATCAATTGATAGCAAACTTCTGTCTAGCTGTCAACATGCATACCTTAAAGGGAAATCTACTGAAGCGGCACTTCCTAGCCTGGTTTCTACCATTGAATCATCCTTGACCGATAAGGAGTTCTGTCTCGTGGCCTTTCTGGACATCGAAGGTGCATTTAATAACGTTATCCCAGAGGCTATCAGCAGCGCCTTAAACCACTTAGGGCTTGACGTCTCTCTGATAGGGTTGATTGATCAACTTTTGAGGGGAAGGATTGTATTCTCAACAATGGGTGAGGTCAAAACTACACGCTATGTCACCAGAGGCACACCCCAGGTTGGTGTCCTCTCCCCACTGTTATGGAACCTTACTGTAAACTCACTTCTAAGAGAGACAGTGTGGGGCGGCGGCAAGGTCGTGGTATATGCGGATGACCTTGCTATAGCATACAGAGGAAAGTTTCCACAGACCTTGTGTGATCTGATGCAGGAAGCACTACGAGAGGTCTCATCGTGGTCCTCTCGCTGTGGGCTCAGTGTCAATTCAAATAAGGTGGAACTTATCCTCTTCACCAGGCGGTATAAAATACCACCGTTAAATCTACCAGAGCTAAATGGCGTTCGCCTGAGCCTAGCTGACAAGGCTAAGTTCCTAGGGGTAGTTCTGGACAAAAAGCTGAACTGGAGGGACAACATTATTCAGCGACAAAGCAAAGCATACATTGCCTTATATACATGCAAAAGAGCCATAGGCAAAAAGTGGGGACTTAGTCCCAGCATCTGCAGATGGATTTACACTGCGATCGTTCGACCTATTCTGTTATATGGAGTCGTAGTATGGTGGCCTGCGTTGAGTAAGGCGTCCAACCTTAAGGTTCTGAGCCGGGTCCACAGATCTAGCATGATCAGCATAAGTGGCGCACTCAAGACGACGCCTAGCGAAGCTCTTCAGGCCATTCTAGATATCCTGCCACTACAAACTGGACAACAAAGTTGGCGGCGGAGTCTTTTCACAAGACTTGAATATACAGCTAGCTTTTAGGCTGCGGGACCACTGCAGCGTTTACCAGGCTGAAGTGCCAGCTATAAGGGAGGCTGTTAACCATATGAGGCCTGAACCTATCCACAGGGATTTATTCATCTTCAGCGATAGCCAAGCAGCAATTAAGTCTCTTGGCTCCTACTCGTTCAATTCTGAACTAACACTAGACTGTCGCCGATCTCTACAGGAGATGGCCAAACAGACCCGTCTGCACCTCGTGTGGGTCCCGGGACATAGGGATATCGATGGCAATTGTAGGGCAGATGAACTTGCGACGCAAGGCACTACCGAGCAGGTTCTTCCTGACAAAGAACGCATAGGTATGCCGTTTGCCACATGCAAGCTAATGCTTAAACAGCACATCTATGAACTGGCAAGCGATAGATGGCAACAGAACCCAGTTTGTCGAACGTCAAGACAAACCTGGCCAAAATGGGACAAAAAGCGATCTCGTCAAATATGCACTCTAAGGAGAGAGGAGATCTCGAACCTTGTGGGGGTGCTTACAGGTCATTGCCTCATCGGGAAACACGCAGAGAGGCTGGGTGCACCCTACCGCAGATGCTGCAGAAGCTGCAAAAACGACGAGGAAGAGGAGACAATCGAACACCTCATTTGCCACTGCCCGGCTCTTAACGGCGTCAGGCGACGCTGTTTTGGGACACCTTTCCTGGATAGCCTATGCAAAGTCGCGGATATCGACATAAAGGACCTGGTGAAATTCATCAGGTTTTCAAACTGGTTCAAAAATGAGGAGTAATCTGTTTTCTTCTTGTGGTATCACAAAGGGCCTCTGTACTGGCCTAAGTGTGCCCCTAAGGCAGCCACTTCAACCTAACCTAAATATGAACATGGCCTGGTTAAAGCTCTTTTTGTTGCATCAGCAACTGTCACCAAAGCCACTTACACAGATCAATGGATTTCATCTCGATGGCAAGGAATTCTAGAAGACATGCCTAACACCCAAAGTGATGAATCAATTGAGCAAGCTGTTTTTGAGGCTTACCAATTTCATTTCCAGCGCAGAGACATGATGACACTCGCGTAAAGATTGGCAGTCTACTATACTCGTATCAGATTGCCAAGAAAGCAAACTTAAAGACCGTGGCCAGGATGATTGAACAGTCTCGTGCTCCCAATGTGTCCAGTTTGATGTCAGTCTGCCAAATGATTTTACGTTATCCCAATGTCACATACACGACTCTTGCCTTCTCATTCTGTCCTCATCAACGCCAGAACATTGTCACTTTGGCGGCTCACATAACATCCAATCCTTATTCTACCATCGGAGGACCTACTCTTCCAGTGAGCTTCTATGCAGATGTTGGCTATGTTGCATCATATTTAATGTACGTTATACCAAAAATCAGGGCAAGAGGTGCACGATCCAATTATGTATGTCCAGCCGAAAGACATGTAAAACGCAGCATATCCTTTTTACAAGGAGACGCTCAAGGAATAAATAGCCATCAAGAGGAGCAATCTGCCATGGAGTCCGGACATCGAGCTTTGATGCAGGCATATGGATTGACTATTGTAGATGATAAAGGCGACAATATTGTGATCAATGATCCCAATCAATCAGCCCAATTGCCACCAACAAGTCCTGTTGCCGCTCAGGACATAGAAGGTGCCGAAATGCCATCCCAATCCACTCAAATGCGACACAAAACCATACCAAAGTCAGACATTAACAACTTCATACGGACCTTATATAATGAGAAGTATAAAGCATTCATCGAGGTCATGGAAGAACTCAATGAAGCTGCATCGATGAGTGGTTTCGACCTGTGGTCCGAAGACGCAACTGTAGTTGTTGATGTAACTGATATTGTGAAAACCACTCAGCTATCCGACTCATTACTACAAAAAATAACCCTGTTAGGTGTTGACATCCAACCAAAAGTTATTACAGCTCCTATGTTTACCACATACATTGTACCAAATCACTCACGATTTGCTGATTCGCACATCTCGCAGCCACCAGCCATAGCACCACAAGCAGCCGCACAAGCCGCAGGTGGCGAGAATCGCGGGGTACCAGTCGCTGATGATGATAACGGAGACGATGCTGAATAGCTCCACATCATAGAATGAAAGCTTGACCAACAATTATAACGATTAAAAGTGAAATACCATTATACACAATCTCCATAAACGGTAATACAACCAAACAAATACTTCTTTATAAAAAAAAAACAAAAACAAAAAAAAAATTGAGTCCCTTTTCGCAGGATGAGAGGGTCGAAAGAGAGAGAGCCGGTCAACAAGAGGCCATGAAGCAGCATAAATTTCGGCCATCATTACGGCATGAACGGGGTGGATCTAAAGCGATTCCCTTTGGACCACCACACCGTCACACCAAGGTGCGTCGAAACGATACCGAACTGCGTACCGGCAGCTCATTCCGTCGGTCATTTGGTAGGACGGAGCCGACCAAAAAGCGATTACAAAGAAAATCAACCACTTCTCTACCCTCCAACTTTAGATCCGGTCAAAAAGACATAATTAATGCTATGCCATTAACGCAAACAATCAGCGCAATACTGCCCACTGCTATAGTCCGCATCGATGCCGGAAGACGTCTCCATTTGGTACGCGCGCTTATTGATCCGTGCGCCCCAACCTCCGTCATTGATAGAGAGCTGGTGCGGGATCTCAATTTGCAAATTAATTGAGATCGATGCTCCATAACCCTTCGAGGGCGATATGGTATGGCGACCACAATCACCACGCAGGTAAGCATCGCAACTCACCACGTCCGTATTAGCCCTTCGCAGACGCTCGACGCGACTATCGCCAATCAGTTCCAGCTCATGCGTTTGGCCGATCCCAATTTTTATCGTGCGTCACCATTGCGTCTTACGCTGGGAGCCGATATTTCTCCTCGGCTAATGATCGGTGGCACACCATTGTCTACAATCAATGGTCTACTGACACAAGGCACTATTTTCGGGTTGCTCGTGTCAGGATCCTATCAAACTTAATCTGACATAATTTGATTTTTTATTACATATGTACATAAGTATACACAAAATCAAATATTTAAATAAAACAAAAAATTACATATACGCACATACATGTTCTTAAATTCCGTATATTTCCACTGTATTATTTTCCACTTCCATATTAAGAACTCTTACCTCTGTGGCTCTGAATCACAAGTGACTCAGGTAACAAAAATGAGTTAGCTTGTGTAGTTAGCTTGTGCACCGGATGGATTTTTCTAAAAAATTGGAATATTCGTGCGATCACTCGAAGTGCACGAGACAGATCCGAGAAGCGATCCAGAATATCCGGCGTATCTGGAACGCTCGACACGTGGGCTCGTAAGGTCTTCTGTTCGAGCTCGGTTTCCATCAATGTGTCGTCGGCATTTTGAGGCCACTCTGACGGTGGAGATTGCAGCTAATTTGGTCCTTGCCACCATAACTTACTTGCGGATCGAAGGACCAAGGCATCCCGACACACTACGCAAACATATGCACACCAAGAAATCAATTGGGAGGATTATGGGAGGCAGGAGTCAAGAGCTTCAAAACGCACGTCCGGAAAGTGGCCAATACTATGCGATTCACCATGGAGGAGTTCTCAACGCTCTTGGCAAAAATCGAAGCCTGCTTGAATTCCAGACCCATCAGTCCGCTATCTGATGACCCCAATACTACAGAACCTCTGACGCCAGGCCACTTCTTGATTGGTGGCCCAATTCTCGCGATCGCTGAGCCTGAGATACATACAGCGCCAATATCGATAGTAAACCGATGGCAAAAAATCAAAGCGATCCATCAAGGATTCTGCCAACGGTGGAAGGGAGAATACCTGAAGGAGCTCCACAAAAGAGTTAAGTGGCAGTTCCCTCAGAAAAATACCGAAGTTAACGATTTAGTGGTTGTTAAGAAGGATAATCTACCCCCCAATGAATGGCGACTTGGCAGAGTTGTCAAAGTGTTTCCTGGAAAGGATAATCGTGTTAGAGTCGCAGAGATACGAACCGCGCGCGGTGTTATTTCGCGACCGATTGTTAAATTAGTACGCCTACCCATTGCACACACGAATTAACCGATTCTTTCTTTCCAGCATCTATATCTTTTCAGAATTTTTATATAATCTATTCCACAATAGTCCGTGCTCAATCAGCTAGAAACAGACTCGCAACTCAACGCCGCTGCCCGGTATGCAACCGTAATCACCCGCTGATGTACTGCCGCCAACTGCAGAGGAGAGACTGCGCGCTGTCCTCCTCCACCGCTGTTGCGCTAATTGTTTGTCGCCACGTCATATGGCACGTAATTTCCCATCACGCGCAAACTGCAGTCGATGCCAGGAGCGGCACCATCTCCTCCACTTAGGGGAGACCCCCCGCAACGAGGAAGACGTGCCACTGGCCGTAGAGGCACCCATCCAGCCACCGCGTCATCGACGCCCATACCAAGCGCAAGAATTGGACGACTCCGCAGATGACATCCTAGTGATAGACGCTAGCGACGATGACATACCACCAGAGAACGCGCCCCAAGTTGACAATGCGCCGGCACTCAGACCTCCACTGTCGGGCGTCCGGTCGGAAATAGTGCGACCGCCACATTTCGCGCAAGGCAGACGCGCGCCACGCCAGCGTCAAAGACCGTTACCGCCACAAGCTCGTCATCAATAGGGGGTAAGAGACGCCCGTGAACGGATCCAAGGCCCAGCGCCGCTGATTCAGGGCTCATCTGTCCTTATCCCCACTGCGGTGGCGCGAGTGCAGGCACGAGGGAGGATCATATCCATACGGGCAATCATCGACCCGGGACAGCCAATATCCATGATTTCAAGGACGTTAGCGCGGCGATTCGAGCCGTTACTAAGCAGGCACCGGACCCACTGCGAGGTGGCTCTAAGAGGCCGGAATGACCGTCTCTACATAAGAGGAAAAATCCTTTGAAATTTAAGCCGCATGACGCCAGAGCGCACGATTGATACACGTGTCGCGAACGATTTTGGGCACATGCATTTAGCTGACCCGAGCTTTTACCGAGCGAGCGCCGTCCTAGGCGCGGATGTATACGCCGCGATGCTGCGTCCCGGTCTGATCGAGGCAACTCCGACGCGGCCAGCAGCACAGAACACGGTGTTCGGATACGTGATCTCAGGGCGCATGCCATATTAGATAATTATAGATATTGATATACACATATTTCCTATTGTTTGAATTTTTTTTGTTATACCTCCTTTATTGCAGTGATACTGCAAGACGGGCGGCATGTTAGGGCCTGCACCCAATTTACCACATGTCGCTGTCGATCATCTGGCAACCCTGTTCTTTGAACGAATCGGTAAGTGAACTAGTTCATTTAACGATTCGTTCATTTGTTTCTCTCTCGGTCTGTCCCAACTCCTGTTAAAGGATACCGTTACGCAAAAACCCAGCCTGTGTGGGTATATAAGCAGGTATTTTATACCATGTCTCCACATAACGTGTTTCGCTCTTTTTTTCTGCATTTTCTCTCTCAATCTTGTTTCGACACGGAAACCAGTGCCGAAACTCGCCAATTTCCATACAAAATTTCTGGGAGCGAGTGAAGATTGAAACACTGTTTCATTCTGAATCATCTTGCCAACCTCGATGATATCGATGTCTTCTCTAATTTTGTATCGAAAATCTATCGAAATCTCACACAGACCAAAACAAAAACGCAAAATATAAGCAAACATACAAACATTTAAGAAGAGCAAGAAAGAGAAATGTTAAACTGAATCACGATCAGCCACGTGGAGACGGGTTATTTAGCGAGATGTTTTGCTAGATGTTTTGTTGGTGAAACAAGTTATGTGGAGACGGGCTTTTAGCCATGTTCGGGCCTTGTTAGTTTTTTCTGTTCCAGAAATCGACATCAGCGACATCAGGTGAGTTGGTATATAATAATTTGTGAGAAATAAATAACTATATATCGACGGCTGAGAATAAGATCGCCCTATTTCAAAAATTGTTTCAAAAACGCCCTATTCCAATAAAAATAAATAAACTTAATAAAAACGACTTTTGTTTGAGGAAAAATGTTCAGATATCTGATGTAATTAATTTTTTTTTAATATGTAGTCGTTAGTTATCAGATAGATAATGCCCCTTAATGCCCCTTAAATATTATACGCCTACCAGACGTATCATTATGAACTAAGTAAGGGGTAAAAAATAACGTTCTGACAGCAGGGTAAAAAAATATAAGAAATAAATTTACAAAGGGCGTTTTTGAAGCAAAATCTGAAATAGGACGTTATTGAAACAATTTTTCAAATAGGGCGTTTTGAAACAATTTTTGAAATAGGGCGATCTTATTCTCAGACGTCGATATAGACTACCTCCGAAGCATGAGGAGGATGCTATCCGACAACTTAATGACCTGGAAAAGCAGGGAATAATTCATAAAAGTAGAAGTAAGTATAGTGTAGTGTGTCAGAGCAAGTCGCCAACAACAACAGAGCCACAAGCTGACTTCTAAATGTCCGGCTGTGGAATGTACACATTTTGCTATGTCAACAAAATTCTAATTCTATTCATTTTCTCACGCTAAGTACATAAGCAGCACAAGCTGTGGAGTTGCATCGGATTGCATACGCCGACTCTATATATGTAGATATGTGCGGCTGCACTGCCGGTGTCTCCACGCTTGGTATATGTACATATGTGTGTGACTGCATCGCTTGCAGCCCCACGTTGGATATGTTGGTGTTGGTGACTGCACTGAAATATGCATCTAGTAAGGTACCGAGCTATGCACATATGAATACATGTACATATGTATGTGCAAGTATGTGCCTTACTTATGTTTAGTTTGTAAGACATAGAAGTAAATATGTATCTAGTAAATAAGAATTTTTAGAGATAAGAATTACTATAAATATGCTGAACATTTTCTGAATAAAGAATTATTATTATTCTGGCTCTCACCAGCAATCCATCTATTTTTATTCCGGGGAATATTTCATGGCGATCCTGCCAGACTGCTAGTAAAAAAAAGCAGACTGGTTTGATCCTGTTGAATGCAGACTGCTAAACAATAAGGAAGCAGACTGCTGAAAATTCAACAGTGCAGCACAATAATATAAAACGTATCCTAATTTTGACTGATTGATATGCCGAATCCCAGGAACCCATTGAAGTCGGGCAGTACATTTAAATTACGAGATAACAACACGACCGGCAGCAGCAGTATTTGATAGGAACCCATTGAAGTCGGGCAGTACATTTAAATTACGAGATAACAACACGACCGGCAGCAGCAGTATTTGATAAGAACCCATTGAAGTCGGGCAGTACATTTAGATTACGAGGCAACAACACGACCGGCAGCAGCAGTATTTGATAAGTATTTAATTAAAAAAAAAAAAAAAAAAAAATAGAAATCTTCGGCGTCCAATAGGCGCCTGCCAAGTAGCAGATAATTTTTCTGCTTAGGTTATGTATTAAGCAATTTTTTTTTTTTCAAAAAAAAAAAGAGGTTCCAAAAGAAAAAAGGATTAGCTCATACATACAGAGAACTCAATTTTTGTAGCTCTATAGAAGAAAGAAAAGAGCTTATGAACCAAATAATGTTCTTAAGAAATTTAAAATAAATTTTTTTATATAAATAAATTTTTATAATGAATTGTTTTTGAAACCATTTTCTTTGAAGATTTTTTTTATTTAATTCAACGATGCCTAGGGATTTTTCTAAACGTCCTAGGGATTTTTCCAAGGGAACCCTTAACTTTGGAGCAAACCGAACTGAAACAATCGAAGAAATTAATTATGAAAAAGAATTGGAATGGTTAAGGAATTTATGGAAAGCAATTGGTATGACCAGAGAACCTACCATACAAGATATACTCACCCCAACCACACAAGAGGAAGAAATTAGTAGAATGATACATAAGTATTCCAAGTTCTAAAATATTTCCAATTAACAATTTCAAACATGGGTGGAAAAGAATCCAAAATTGAAAACCCAAACGCTAATGTTATAAATAACATAAAAGTAGTTGACCATACTGAGACACTAGAATTCATTAAAGTGTTGCTTCTGGTTGTAGCGATCTGCACTTGCATCAGTTTGTTCCTGAGAATATACTCACTTCATAATAAATTTTTGAAAAAGAAGTACCAGAGCCGCGCAGACGGCCTGGATAAGATTTAATTATTATATCCAATGGAAAAGTGGGATGATATTTTACAGGAACTTACTGAAGAAAAAATAAACGCTGAAAAATCATATAAATGTATATGTAAAAACACCAAAATAAAATTAGAGACAATAAAGAAACACCTCAAAATTATATTATTGTCATTAAATAATTCAGGAATAATACTGCGAAGGGTAAACCATACTCTAACAAAAGCCCATCAGGTAGAAGCCTACCAAATATTTTCGACCATTAGAGACAAGTTAATATACTCATTATCGAGATATGGCATTGACTTCGCAGTACCAAAATCATTTGGACATAATATTGAGATCGATTTCGACACTAGTTTGAACGAAGACAGTTCAGATACTGAGGAAGAACTGGAATCAGAAGAAAAAATTCTTCCAGGTATAAATATACTCTGGCAAACCGAGACTGTTTCACAGACAGGGACACTTTTACCTAACATAGACCAGAATACCCAAACAGATACAAACATGGCGCAAACAATGGTAGCGTTTATTAAAACAGCGTCATCGATATTGCCCGAATTCGATGGCAAACCCGAAAACCTACCGAGTTTTCTGGATGCCCTTGATATTGTAGAACAAATCAAAGAAACACATGAGGCTGTCGCAGTATCTATGATAAAGACAAAGCTAAAGGGCACGGCCAGAAATCTGATAAGTACTGAAACAACTATACAAGAAATCAAACAAAAATTAAAAAATGCAGTAAAAGGTGAGTCAGTAGAAGTTTTAACTGCAAAACTCCTGAACATCCAGCAGCGCAGTAAAACTGCAAATCAGTACACTGCCGAAATTGAGAAACTTACAAAATCGTTGGAAGGAGCATACATCTCCGACGGACTAACCCCAGAGTTAGCAACCAAGTATGCCACACAATCAGCTGTGAAAGCTATGTGTAAAAACTGCTCCAACGAAAAGGTGAAAACCATTATGCAAGCTGGAACGTTCACCTCGATGAACGAAGCTATATCAAAATTCACAAATAGCTGCACAGAAATAACGGATAACCCTAATTCGTTACTTCATATACGCCAACAAAATTATTTTCGCGGTAATTTCCGCAGAGGTTACCAATCTAGCAATTATAGAGGTAGCCAAAGGCGTACATACCCACCACGATTTAATAATTTCAGCAACAATAACAATAATAATCGGTCTAATAACACTGCTCTACAGCCAAAAAATACTCTGAACGCGACCATCCTATCTATATGTAAAATCGGTCGCTGATTCCGAAAATCGGGTTCATTTTTAATTCTATGGGAAGGTTTTTGAGATATCGGCAATTTACCGTTATTTGGCCAATGGCTCCACTTAATCCCGTGTATCTCTTTAACGCAGTGAGATATCTTCCTGGGGGCGACACCAGACGAAAGAAAATTAAATTTCCTTTTCATGGCTCCTATAACATTTTTCTCTAGCTCTTATAGTTTCTGAAATATTGACGATTCAATTTGAATTTTTTCGATTTTTTACGATTTTTTGAAGAAAAAATTGACTTTGTCAGGCAATATCTTCAAAACCAATGCCTTCACCTTCGGTTTTACTCCTTTACGTGAAGCTCCATTCTATTGGGAAAAAAATAAGCTATCAACGATGAAAATCCATGGTAAAATGGAAAAGTTATAAGCGATCATGTAAATGCAGCCAAGTCGCGCGAAACCATGCATGGGTACATATGTACGTATGTATGTATGTATGTACCCACATATTATGCCAGTATATGCACATGTCGTGTGTACAGTAGGATAAAGGATTGCTTTTGAAAAGCATTTTAATAAATGATTAACATCATAAAAAATGAAATTTATCCCTTTTCTAAACAGTGTACCTACATAATAGTTAAATGATTGCAACTATATGTAAAATTGCCTACGTTAGGTAGGTATATGCAGATATACAGGCTGATTTTCGAATGTAAGTATGTACGTAGGTAGTTGCGATCGTTAACGATCTTAATTACCGTCCTTGGTCCTAAATGAAGGTTAAAAGGTTGTTCTATCTATTTAAGTATTTACGTACCTAAGTATACTGCTAAACTGCATGCAGCAATCTCTATATAAATATGGGCAGACGTGCCTTAAAAGTTCACAATGTAAGCGAAGCTCGGAGAGCATTTTTGAATTTACAATATTTAAAAAAATTAAAATGAATAAAAGAAATCTAGGACTTAAATGTAAAAATAACCCAGATATGTTCTGTTTCATATGCGGTAAACATACAATTAAAAGGAATCGATGGAAGTTTACAAATTCAATGAAATCTATATATTTAATGTATTTTGGTATTGAGCCTAAAAATATTGGAAAACCATGGACACCGAATATTTTGTGTAACATTTGTCGATCAAGATTGTTGCGATGGAAGGCAAACTCAAAAAAGTAAGTATAAAAACTGAAAAGTGTTATAAATTTTATTATGTTAGTTTCTAAATAAATTAATGATATTTTCTATTTTTCTTTTTAGACGGTACCTGACTTTTGATATACCAATGTTGTGGAGAGAACCTACTTGTCAGATGAAGAAGATGGAAAAATGTAATTTATGCTAACGTACCTACTGTTTCATTGCCATCATCGTCTCAAGCTGGATTACCAATTTATCTACCAGTGGCAGTATCCGAAGTATCTTCTATGTATGGGACATCAAATGGTACCGAGTTTAGAACGGAAAACGAGAGAAGCATACTATCTCAAGCGCAACTAAATGACTGGATTAGAGATTTGGAGTTATCCAAGGAAAAGGCTGAACTGCATGCATCTCGTATGAAGCAATTTAAATTCGTCGCATCCAATGTAAATGTGACATATTATAGGAATCGTCACGTACCATTTTCCAAATATTACATGAAAGAGGACAATATGTGCTATTGCAGTGACATTCAAGGCTTATTCAGAGAGTTTGGTCAACCTTATAGATCCGAGGAGTGGCGATTATTTATAGACAGCAATAAGCTAAGTTTGAAGGCCGTACTATTGCATATTGGCAACAAAAAGCCTTCGATCCCTATCGCGCACGCAGTAAACACGAAGGAAACGTACGAGGCAATGAAGAATTTGTTAAGATTTATCAAATATGAAGAGCATGACTGGAAAATATGTGCCGATCTGAAAGTCGTCGGAATGTTATGCGGTCTACAAAGTGGATATACAAAATACTGCTGTTTTCTCTGCAAATGGGACAGCCGATCACGTAAAGACCACTATTTTATAAAAGATTGGCCGGAAAGAATTGAATTTACAGTTGGTGTCGAAAATGTAAAATACACCCCACTTGTGAAAAAGGAAAAAATCATCCTTCCACCATTGCATATCAAGCTCGGTCTCATCAAAATTTTTGTTAAAGCATTGGACAAAGAAGGCGATGTATTCAAATATCTAACAGGAATGTTTCCAAATATTTCCGAATCCAAGATTAAAGAAGGCATATTTGTTGGACCGCAGATAAAAAAGTTAATAAATGATCACGAATTTCAGAGATTATTGTCTCCAGTTCAGGCAGCAGCATGGGATTCCTTCAAAATGGTCGTTTCTTGTTTTCTCGGTAAACGTAAAAGTGCGAACTACGAGGATATAGTGAATGATTTAATAAAAAATTATGCAGAAATGGGTAAATATTTAAAGCATTCTCAATTGACTTACATCTTTACAACTTTATCATACATCGATAATGCTTCGGCAGCACCTATACTATACTTACTTTACTTTTCTCTTTTCTATAGGCGTAAATATGTCTTTGAAAATTCATTTTCTGCACTCCCATTTGACTTTTTTCCCCGAAAATCTTGGTGATGAAAGTGACGAACATGGCGAAAGGTTTCACCAGCAAATGAAGTCAATTGAGCAGCGTTATCAAGGAAACTGGGATGTCGGAATGATGGGTGACTACTGTTGGTTTCTCATAAGAGAAACCGATCCCAAAATAAATAAACGGCAAAGCAAAATTCATAATCATTTCCAATACACTGTATGAATATCTAATTAAACAAAATAATAAATAAATAAAATAGTTAAACAGAATAAAAAACTAATTTCCCAATTGATTGTTTTGTAGCATGTCAGAAATATTTGAGCACATTCAACTCGTAATTTAAAACACAAAAATATGGAATGCACTAAAAGTGCATTCAACCTATTTCATTTATTAAAATTTATAACGTAAACAAACAACAGCCAAATTTTATGCTGACGCCGTATTTCTGATTTGTCGCATTTGCCTTTAAGCTAAGTCGTATGTACGTATGTATGTGCACGGGCACTTGACTACACTTTAAATGCATAAGCCGTACATATATACATACATATCTACATAGCTAGTAAGAATTAGTGTAAATATGTATTATAGTAAATAAGTAGTACATAAGAAATTTTGTGTATAAAAGGGATTGATTTTGTTCAATAAACAATCAATTATTGACTCGCTGTCTTAATAGAGAGACCACAAAATACTTGTTTTATTCGCCGAAGAAAGGGCGACAGAATATGGCGATCCTGCCAGTTAAACAGGATCCTGCCAGTTAAACAGGATCCTTGCCAGTTAAACAGGACATCCTTGCCAGCATCCTTGCCAGTTAAACAGGATCCTGCCAGTTAAACAGGATCCTGCCAGTTAAACAGGATCCTGCCAGTTAAACAGGATCCTTGCCAGTTAAACAAGACATCCTTGCCAGCATCCTTGCCAGACAAACAGGAT
The DNA here is from genome assembly GCA_960531455.1 of Urophora cardui. Lineage (NCBI taxonomy): Eukaryota > Metazoa > Arthropoda > Insecta > Diptera > Tephritidae > Urophora > Urophora cardui. The sequence continues at coordinate 107,812,683 of OY482673.1, read as the reverse complement.
CCTTGCCAGTTAAACAAGACATCCTTGCCAGCATCCTTGCCAGACAAACAGGATCCTTGCCTGTTAAACACACCAGGATCCTTGCCATTGATCCTGCCAGATCCTGTCATTAACCAGTCGTTTACACTACATGGTGATGGACGAAGTAAACGCAATATTTGAGAAATGGGAAAAGTATTTTAGTGAGCGGCAGACAGAGCAACAAGCCCAAGAAGAAGAACAACAAAATAAACCCGAACAACAACAAGAGCAACAAGCCCAAGAAAAAGAACAACAAATTAAACCCGAACATCAACAAGAACAGCAACAGCAGCCAGAACGACAAGGTCCTAGAGCAATTACAATCGAGGAGTACAGGCGACGGCAACAACGCCCAGCTCGCAGAGAACCTGCACAACCACAGAAACCTTTATACCACAGGAGACGTGGTGGTAAAAAATACCAAGCGCGGCGACGAGTTGCCGAACTCTACCAACAACTAGTATTCGCAGATTCTATTGCAAAACGGAAGCATATAAAAAAACTAATAGCGATTGAAAGGCTTACTAATGGCCTTATTAACTGATCACTAACTAATCTTATGGCAACCTTGCGGCTGCCTATTGAAGGGCAAGAGACCAAAAATCCTTGCCGTGTCAATTCTCGATACTAAAAATTTTGCATTTTTACATATACACATTTTTCTGGCCTAAGCCACAACAATACTAATTTTAATGATTTAATTAAATAAATAAATATATATACATACAAAAATAATTATTGTGATTATAATGCCTAAATCAAGGAATTCAGTAGGCTCACTTCCTAATGAAATAGAGAACAGGGACTTAATAAGGGAATTAGAATCCTTAAGGACTCTTTGGCGTATCATAGGCATGACTAGGGAACCAACATTAGAAGACGTCATTAACCCCACGACAAAAATAGAAGAAACACAACGCATGTTTGAAAAATTCGGTATTTTCAGATTTTAGGAATTTTTTTTTTTAATATTCAATCAATATGGGTGGAACAACATCAAAAATTGATAAACCCAACGCAAATGTAGTTAACTCCATAGAAATTGATCACAGCGAAGCTTTAGATTCAATAAAGCTTATTCTTCTTGTTATTGCAATTGTATCTTGTATAAATTTATTTCTAAAGATTTATTCGGTACACAACAAAATTTTAAAAAAGCGATATATTAGTCGTGCAAATGGATTAGACAAGGTATAAAAATCAATACCGAATAGATCCTTTTCAATGGATAATTGGGATAATATATATGCATCACTACTAAATGAAAAATCAATTGCAGAAAAATCATACAAGTGCATTAACAAGAATGTTTTTATTAGAAGAGAAACAATTATTAAGCATTTAGGTTTTATAATAGATGCATTAAATAGAATAGGAAACGCCTTGAGGAATATAAATAGTAAGCTTACAGCCGATCATCAAAAGCAGGCATACCAAATATACCTATACGTCAGGGATAAACTTGTTTCATCGCTAGCACGATACGAGATTGAAGAACAAGTACCCACGTCATTCAACAAAGACATAAAAATTGACACAAATTTATTACTACCGGACTATCCAACGGAAGCCGAAAACAAAAATTCTTCAAACGATAAAGAAGAAACTAAAACTCATTCAGAAAGTACCAATAATTCAAACACATCCACAATGCCTCAGACAGCGGTAGATTTTATTAAAACAGCTTCATCTGTCCTACCAGAGTTTGATGGCAACTCAGAAAATCTAAATAGCTTCATAGATGCACTCGACATTCTTGACCAAATCAAGGATACTCATGAAGCACTTGCAGTGTCTATGATAAAAACAAAACTAAAAGGCACAGCAAGAAATTGTATTCAGAATGAGAATACAATACAAGATATAAAATTAAAATTGAAAAGATCAATCAAAGGCGAATCAGTAGAAGTATTAACAGCAAAACTGCTAAACATCCAACAACGCAGTAAAACAGCCAACCAATATACTACTGAAATCGAAAAATTAACAAAATCATTAGAAGGAGCATATATATCTGACGGGTTAACCTCAGATTTAGCAGGAAAATATGCTACACAAGCAGCTGTAAAGGCTATGTGTAAAAATTGTTCTAATGATAAAGTAAAACTAATCATGCAAGCCGGAACGTTCACCTCAATGAACGAGGCAATTTCAAAATTTACAAACAGTTGCACTGAAGTAACAGGCAACCCAAACGCAATATTGAATATAAGACAACAAAATCATTTCCGCGGCAACTTTCGTAGAAATTTTCCAAATAACAATTATAGAAATTATCGATCTAATCAAAGATATAACAATTTTAACAGATCAAACAACAATTACTCACAAAGACAAAATAGGAATTTTGGTAACCAACAGCGACAAAATAATCGCAACAATACCAACAACACTCGCAATGTACGTAATTATACCCAGCAGGAAAACCAACAAACTCCACTCCAAACATAGAAAAAAAAATTTGTGTACTAAATTTACACCTAAACAGCTACATATCCACCAAAACAACTTTAAATAATTCAACTTCAACTCTCCTAATAGATACAGGAGCTGACATATCACTAATAAAAAAGGGTCAAATTCAAAATGATGTTAAAATTAATGAATTACAAAAAACAGATTTAAAAGGCATTGGTCAGGGTATAACAAACACTCTTGGAACAGTTAAAACAGATTTAAAGGGTGACGATCTTTTGATTCGACACAAATTTCACATAGTAGAAGATGACTTCCCAATCCCATGCGACGGAATTTTGGGACTCGATTTCATTAAAAAGTATAATTGCATTTTAGATTACCGAAATAATGAAGATAGACTTATATTACGACCATATGATTATCCAGAAAATATAGCAATTCAAATGACAAATGAACCAACCATTAATTGCATATCAGTACCAGCTAGATCAGAAGTAGTTCGACAAATTCACATAAAAAATAACAATACTGAATTATTCATACCACATCAACAATTAGCAGAAGGAATTTTTATTGCCAATTCAATAGTAAATCCAAATCAAGCATTTGTTAGAATTATTAATACAACAGATAAAAATGCAACTATTCAAAATTACAATATTAACACAGAAAACTTAGACGACTACATAATTATAAATAATAAACAGAAAAATGAAGCAAATAATAAAGAAAAATTAGAAAGATTAAATAAAAATTTCCCATCATTTGCTAAATCTCAACTTAATACTTTATGTTCAGAATTTATTGATATATTTGCATTAGAATCAGAACCTATAACCACTAATAATTTTTACAAACAAAAACTTTATATGAAAGGCGACAACCCAGTTTATGTAAAAAACTATAGAATACCAGAAGCTCACAAACAAGAAATTAATAAACAAGTAAATAAGCTAATACAAGACGACTTAATAGAACCATCAATGTCAGAATACAATAGTCCTATTCTACTAGTACCGAAAAAATCACTCCCAGGTAATAACGATAAAAGATGGAGACTAGTTATTGACTATAGACAGGTAAATAAAAAATTAACTGCAGATAAATTTCCATTACCAAGAATCGACGATATTCTAGACCAATTAGGTAGAGCAAAATATTTTTCTTGCTTAGATTTAATGTCCGGTTTTCATCAAATAGAATTAAGCCCAGAATCCCGAGATATAACATCGTTTACAGCAGACAATGGTACCTACCGTTTCAAAAGATTACCTTATGGTCTTAAAGTAGCCCCAAATTCATTTCAAAGAATGATGACTTTAGCATTCGCCGGTCTAAAACCATCACAAGCATTTTTATATATGGACGACTTAGTGGTATTAGGATGCTCCGAAAAGCATATGATTAAAAACTTAATAGATGTATTCACAACTTGCAGAAAATACAATTTAAAATTGCATCCAGATAAATGTCTATTTTTCAACCAAGAAGTTACTTATCTTGGACATAAATGCACAAGTAAAGGAATTTTACCTGATCCCACTAAATACAAAATAGTTCAAAATTATCCAACTCCCAAGAATGCCGACGAAGCTAAAAGATTCGTTGCATTCTGCAATTACTATAGAAGATTTATACCAAATTTCGCGGAATACTCTAGAATATTAACAAGACTTTGTAGAAAGAAAGTAGTATTTAATTGGACAGAAGAATGTGAGAAATCATTCAACTATCTAAAAAATGCATTAATTAGCCCAAACATTTTACAATATCCCGATTTCAATAAAGAATTTTACATAACAACAGATGCAAGCGGATACGCCTGCGGAGCAGTACTAAGTCAAGAATACGAAGGAAAACAATTACCAGTTGCTTATGCCTCTAGATCTTTCACAAAAGGCGAAATAAATAAAGCAACGATTGAAAAAGAATTAGCAGCCATTCATTGGGCCATCACTTATTTCAGACCGTACATCTACGGCAGAAAATTCACAATTAAAACAGACCATCGACCCTTAACTTACCTTTTTTCGATGAAAAACCCATCATCAAAATTAACTAGAATTCGACTAGATTTGGAAGAATATGACTTTGGGGTGGAGTACATAGCAGGAAAAGAGAATTATGTAGCAGACGCACTATCGCGTATAGATATACAAGATTTAAAAGAAATGTCAATTGAAGCATGTAAAATATTGAAAGTTACCACAAGATCGGAAACTAAGGAAAAATCCAGTAATAATATAAAAAATGAAGAAAAATGTCACAATGAGAACCCTATAATATACGAAGCGCTTAATAAATGTGAAGTAAAAAAGCTAGCTCAGCTCGTTTTCGACCCCCCGAAACTGCAGTTCAAAAAGGGAAAGAAAATTTGTAGCGAAATAAATATTGATAATTTAATTGTTGAGGCGAAGATTGATTTAGATCAATTCTTTGCCAGGCTTATGAAAGAAGCCGGCAATTTGAAAATAAACAAAATACAATTGTCCTTAGGAGACAAATTGTTTAAGAATAATTATACTCGAGTAGATAAATTTAAAGATAAAGGTACCAAAGTTCTCAAAAATTTAATCATTGCATTAACTCCGGAGGTTATGCATGTGACAGATAATGAAAAAATTAAAACTATTCTTCATAAATATCACGATGATCCTGTTAATGGTGGCCACCCAGGAATCAATCGTACAACAAATAAAATAAAACAAAAATTCCATTGGAAAAATATGAAAAATGACATAAAACAATATATTAAAAAATGCGATCATTGTAATAAAAATAAAACAAGAATACATTTAAAAGATCCAATGACTATAACCGAAACACCAACTAAGGCATTCGATGTAGTTCAAATTGACACAATTGGACCATTTCCAAAATCATTGAATGGAAATGAGTATGCAGTCACCATAATATGTGACTTAACCAAATATCTAGTAGCAATTCCAATTGAAAGTAAACACGCAAAAACAGTAGCCAAAGCTATATTCGAACATTTTATTCTCATTTATGGATGTATGAAAACAATACTGACAGACATGGGAACCGAATATAAAAATAACGTTTTTCAAGAACTAAGTAAATTGTTAAAAATTGAACACAAAACCTCAACACCTTACCATCATCAAACGTTAGGCACTGTTGAACGTAGCCATAGAACATTCAATGAATATGTACGTTCATACATATCCATTGACAAAGACGATTGGGATGAGTACCTCAAGTACTTTACTTATTGTTATAATACAACACCTTCAACAGTTCATGGTTACTGTCCTTTTGAACTAATATTCGGAAAACCAGCACCGACATACGAATTTTTACAAGAAGATACAATCAGCCCACTGTACAACTATGAGGCTTATGACAAAGAAGTTAAATATAGACTTCAAATAGCACAAGAAAGAGCTAATAGATTAGTAAGACAAGCAAAAGAAAAACAAAAAATTTACTACGATAGGAAAATTCAGCATAAGGAAATAAATATAGGAGATTTAGTCTTAGTAAAAGATGAAACAGGTCATAAATTAGACAGTAGATATAAGGGACCCTATAGAGTAATAGGTATTGATAAACATAATAACTATAGTTTAATTCCCTATAGAGTAACAAATATTAATAATCACAATAATTATTCACTAAGCTACATGAATAAGAAAATCATAGTACATAAAAATAGACTTAAACCTATAGAATAAGAAATTTTCACTTTTTCCAATAAATGTAAGTATGTAAGCACAAAACAAAAACTGAAATGTTAATTTTACCGAAATAAATAAATAAACACAAGCAAGTAAAATAAGCAATCCATTAAATGTAATAGAATGCTCATACATTGACCCTACAAATGTATAAGCATTCTTTTTAGGAAAGGAGGTGTAGCATGTCAGAAATATTTGAGCACATTCAACTCGTAATTTAAAACACAAAAATATGGAATGCACTAAAAGTGCATTCAACCTATTTCATTTATTAAAATTTATAACGTAAACAAACAACAGCCAAATTTTATGCTGACGCCGTATTTCTGATTTGTCGCATTTGCCTTTAAGCTAAGTCGTATGTACGTATGTATGTGCACGGGCACTTGACTACACTTTAAATGCATAAGCCGTACATATATACATACATATCTACATAGCTAGTAAGAATTAGTGTAAATATGTATTATAGTAAATAAGTAGTACATAAGAAATTTTGTGTATAAAAGGGATTGATTTTGTTCAATAAACAATCAATTATTGACTCGCTGTCTTAATAGAGAGACCACAAAATACTTGTTTTATTCGCCGAAGAAAGGGCGACAGAATAGTTTGTTAATTGAAGCAGTATTTCTGCTGCACACACTACATGTGTAGGTACATGCGCATATACTGGCATAATATGTAGGTACATACATACATACGTACATATGTACCCATGCATGGTTTCGCGCGACTTGGCTGCATTTACATGATCGCTTATAACTTTTCCATTTTACCATGGATTTTCATCGTTGATAGTAAAACCGAAGGTGAAGGCATTTTGAAGATATTGCCTGACAAAGTCAATTTTTTCTTCAAAAAATCGAAAAAATTAAAATTGAATCGTCAATATTTCAGAAACTATAAGAGCTAGAGAAAAATGTTATAGGAGCCATGAAAAGGAAATTTAATTTTCTTTCGTTTGGTGTCACCCCCAGGAAGATATCTCACTGCGTTAAAGAGATACACGGGATTAAGTGGAGCCATTGGCCAAATAACGGTAAATTGCCGATATCTCAAAAACCTTCCCATAGAATTAAAAATGAACTCGATTTTCGGAATCAGCGACCGATTTTACATATAGATAGGATAGTCACGTCCAAAGTACAGACAAAAAATTTCATTTTGTGATCCAGTGTAACCAAAGATCGGGTCGAAACTTTGGATCACGAGGTTCTAACCGAAATAATACCAGAAACGTACGAAATATTAACCAACAGGAAAACCAACAAACTCCACCTCAATAAATAAAAAATTATATGTTTTCAATTTACACCTCAATAGCTATATATCCTCCAAAACAACTCTAAATAACTCAATTTCAACCCTCCTGATCGATACAGGAGCAGATATTTCAATTATAAAAAAGGGTCAAATTGACAGTAATGTCACAATAGATTGTTCACAAAAAACTGAATTAAAGGGCATTGGTCAAGGTATAACAAGCACTCTTGGAACAGTTAAAGCAGATTTAAAAGATGATTACCTACTAATCAGACACAAATTTCACATAGTAGAAGATAATTTTCCAATACCTTGCGACGGAATTTTAGGACTTGATTTTATTAAAAAATACAATTGCATTTTAGATTACAACAAAAACGGAGACACCCTAATACTACGTCCATATGATTACCCAGAAAACATTATAATACAAATGTCAAATAGACCATCCATCAATACTATAACAATACCTGCAAGATCGGAAGTAATCCGACAAATCCATATTGAAAGTAACAAACCTGAACTATTAGTACCTCATCAAGCATTATCTGAAGGCATTTTTATAGCCAATACATTAGTAAATTCACAGGAAACCTTTATTAGAATTGTAAATACAACAGATAAAAACGCAACCATTCAAAATTTCAAAATTGATATAGAAAATTTAAATGATTACACAATAGTGAAAACTAAATCTGAATCAGCAGAAAATAATAAAGAGAAGTTAGAAAGATTAAATAAAAATTTCCCACCTTTCGCTTGCCAATCACTTAATACATTATGCTCAGAATTCATTGACATATTCTCATTAGAAACTGAACCAATAACCACTAATAATTTTTACAAACAAAAATTACATATGAAAGATGATAACCCTGTTTATGTCAAAAACTACAGAATTCCACAAGCTCATAAAAATGAAATTAGTAAACATGTAAATAAATTAATTGAAGACGACATTATAGAGCCGTCTATATCAGAATATAATAGCCCAATTCTCCTGGTACCCAAAAAACCATTACCCGGAAAAAATGATAAAAGATGGAGACTAGTCGTTGATTATAGACAGGTAAATAAAAAACTAACCGCGGATAAATTTCCATTGCCAAGAATTGATGATATCCTGGATCAATTAGGCAGAGCTAAATATTTTTCATGCCTGGACTTAATGTCCGGCTTTCATCAAATTGAACTACATAAAGACTCTAGGGACATCACCTCGTTTACGGCGGACGATGGCACGTACCGTTTCAAAAGATTGCCGTATGGTTTGAAAGTAGCGCCTAACTCATTTCAAAGAATGATGACTCTGGCATTTGCAGGCCTTAAACCATCACAAGCGTTTCTATACATGGATGATTTGGTAGTATTGGGATGCTCAGAAAAACATATGATTACAAATTTGAGAGATGTATTTTCTACTTGCAGAAAATATAATTTAAAATTACATCCGGATAAATTTTTATTTTTTAACCAAGAAATCACTTATCTTGGACATAAATGCACAAACAAAGGAATTCTACCTGACCCTAGTAAATTTGAAATTGTTCTAAATTACCCAATCCCAAAAAGCGCAGATGAAGTTAAGCGATTTGTCGCATTTTGTAACTATTACCGAAGATTTGTTCCAAATTTTGCAGCCCATTCTAGAATTTTAACAAGATTGTGTAAAAAGAATGTCCCCTTCGAATGGACAGAGGAATGCCAAAAAGCTTTTGACTATTTGAAGGAGGCATTAATACACCCAAATATTTTACACTGCGTTAAAGAGATACACGGGATTAAGTGGAGCCATTGGCCAAATAACGGTAAATTGCCGATATCTCAAAAACCTTCCCATAGAATTAAAAATGAACTCGATTTTCGGAATCAGCGACCGATTTTACATATAGATAGGATAGTCACGTCCAAAGTACAGACAAAAAATTTCATTTTGTGATCCAGTGTAACCAAAGATCGGGTCGAAACTTTGGATCACGAGGTTCTAACCGAAATAATACCAGAAACGTACGAAATATTAACCAACAGGAAAACCAACAAACTCCACCTCAATAAATAAAAAATTATATGTTTTCAATTTACACCTCAATAGCTATATATCCTCCAAAACAACTCTAAATAACTCAATTTCAACCCTCCTGATCGATACAGGAGCAGATATTTCAATTATAAAAAAGGGTCAAATTGACAGTAATGTCACAATAGATTGTTCACAAAAAACTGAATTAAAGGGCATTGGTCAAGGTATAACAAGCACTCTTGGAACAGTTAAAGCAGATTTAAAAGATGATTACCTACTAATCAGACACAAATTTCACATAGTAGAAGATAATTTTCCAATACCTTGCGACGGAATTTTAGGACTTGATTTTATTAAAAAATACAATTGCATTTTAGATTACAACAAAAACGGAGACACCCTAATACTACGTCCATATGATTACCCAGAAAACATTATAATACAAATGTCAAATAGACCATCCATCAATACTATAACAATACCTGCAAGATCGGAAGTAATCCGACAAATCCATATTGAAAGTAACAAACCTGAACTATTAGTACCTCATCAAGCATTATCTGAAGGCATTTTTATAGCCAATACATTAGTAAATTCACAGGAAACCTTTATTAGAATTGTAAATACAACAGATAAAAACGCAACCATTCAAAATTTCAAAATTGATATAGAAAATTTAAATGATTACACAATAGTGAAAACTAAATCTGAATCAGCAGAAAATAATAAAGAGAAGTTAGAAAGATTAAATAAAAATTTCCCACCTTTCGCTTGCCAATCACTTAATACATTATGCTCAGAATTCATTGACATATTCTCATTAGAAACTGAACCAATAACCACTAATAATTTTTACAAACAAAAATTACATATGAAAGATGATAACCCTGTTTATGTCAAAAACTACAGAATTCCACAAGCTCATAAAAATGAAATTAGTAAACATGTAAATAAATTAATTGAAGACGACATTATAGAGCCGTCTATATCAGAATATAATAGCCCAATTCTCCTGGTACCCAAAAAACCATTACCCGGAAAAAATGATAAAAGATGGAGACTAGTCGTTGATTATAGACAGGTAAATAAAAAACTAACCGCGGATAAATTTCCATTGCCAAGAATTGATGATATCCTGGATCAATTAGGCAGAGCTAAATATTTTTCATGCCTGGACTTAATGTCCGGCTTTCATCAAATTGAACTACATAAAGACTCTAGGGACATCACCTCGTTTACGGCGGACGATGGCACGTACCGTTTCAAAAGATTGCCGTATGGTTTGAAAGTAGCGCCTAACTCATTTCAAAGAATGATGACTCTGGCATTTGCAGGCCTTAAACCATCACAAGCGTTTCTATACATGGATGATTTGGTAGTATTGGGATGCTCAGAAAAACATATGATTACAAATTTGAGAGATGTATTTTCTACTTGCAGAAAATATAATTTAAAATTACATCCGGATAAATTTTTATTTTTTAACCAAGAAATCACTTATCTTGGACATAAATGCACAAACAAAGGAATTCTACCTGACCCTAGTAAATTTGAAATTGTTCTAAATTACCCAATCCCAAAAAGCGCAGATGAAGTTAAGCGATTTGTCGCATTTTGTAACTATTACCGAAGATTTGTTCCAAATTTTGCAGCCCATTCTAGAATTTTAACAAGATTGTGTAAAAAGAATGTCCCCTTCGAATGGACAGAGGAATGCCAAAAAGCTTTTGACTATTTGAAGGAGGCATTAATACACCCAAATATTTTACAATACCCAGATTTCGATAAAGAATTTTGTATAACAACAGATGCCAGTGGATTTGCCTGCGGCGCAGTTCTTAGTCAAGAATATGAAGGCAAACAACTACCAATTGCCTATGCGTCAAGAGCATTCACAAAAGGTGAAAGCAATAAAGCAACAATCGAAAAGGAGTTGGCGGCAATACATTGGGCAATAACTTATTTTAGACCATACGTTTATGGCAGAAAATTTTTAATTAAAACAGACCATCGCCCCTTAACATACCTATTTTCGATGAAAAACCCTTCATCAAAATTAACTAGAGTTCGATTGGAGTTGGACGAATATGACTTTGAGGTGGAGTATATTGCCGGTAAAGAAAAGTACGTTGCGGATGCACTATCACGCATAAATATTAATGATTTAAAAGACATGTCGGTTAAAGCATGCCAGATAATGAGGGTTACGACACGATCGGAAACCAATAAAAATTCCAACAATAAAAATATCAAAAATAAATGTCACGAAGAGAACATAAAAATATATGAAGCGCTTAATAAATGTGAAGTAAGAAAGCTAGCTCAGCTTGTTTTCGATCCCCCGAAACTGCAGTTCAAAAAGGGAAAGAAAATTTGTAGCAAAATAGATATTAATGATTTAATTGTTGAGGCGAAGATTGATTCAGGTCAATCCTTTGCCAGGCTTCCGAATGAAGCCGGCAATTCAAATATTAATAATAATTCAATTGTTAAGACGAAGATTGATTTAGGTCAACTCTTTGTCAGGCTAATGAAAGAAGCCAACAATTTGAAAATAAATAAAATACAGTTGTCCTTAGGAGACAAATTGTTTAAAAATAATTATACTCGAGTAGACGAATTTAAAGAAATAGGTACCAAAGTTCTCAAAAATTTAACCATTGCATTAACTCCGGAGGTTATGCACGTGACAAATAAGGAAGTAATTAAAAAGCTATTAGAAAAATATCACGATGATCCTGTTAATGGTGGCCACCCAGGAATCAATCGCACAACTAATAAAATTAAACAAAAATATTATTGGAAAAATATGAAAAATGACATAAAAAGTTATATTAAAAAATGCATTAAATGTAGTAAAAACAAAGTTAATAAAAATTTTAAAGAACCAATGATAATAACCGAAACGCCCACAAAAGCGTTTGATGCGGTGCAGGTTGATACAATTGGACCATTGCCAGTATCGGTAAATGGAAATGAATATGCAGTCACTATTGTATGTGACCTTACCAAGTATCTGATCGCAATTCCAATTGCAAGCAAACACGCGAAAACAGTCGCCAAAGCAATCTTTGAAAACTTTATTTTAATTTATGGTTGTATGAAAACAATCATAACAGATATGGGAACTGAATACAAAAACAACATATTTGAAGAATTGTGTAAACTTTTAAAAATTGAACACAAAACATCAACCCCATATCACCATCAAACTTTGGGCACTGTTGAGCGTAGCCATAGAACTTTTAATGAATACATACTAGGGTGGGGCAATTTACTAACCTATATCGCGCGATCGAAATTTGGATTCCTCTCATTTTTCTGAGTAGAAAACTCCTCCACGACATTTGCCTAAAATTAATTTTGATGTTCCGGAATTTTGTTTTTATGAACCAAGACGAATTTTTGAAAATAAAAATTGGGCAAAAATCGACAAAAAAATATCCAGGTCAATATGCACATCGAGTTGAAGCAGAATTTTATGCTGAATCCAGATATGAAATCGAAACTAAAATCGGATGATCCGTTTTCGAGATATAGCCTGATTTCCGGTTATGGAGGCTGAATGCCGAAAATCGCATATTTTCGCGATTATCTCTTGCTGTGTACAATATATCTTAAATTTTTTTGCAAATTTCTTAAAGATAGGTCAATACAATATATGAGCAATATTTTAAAATATTAATTTATCTTCCTGTATAGGAAAACTTGAATGCACTCTTTTTTCCTTAGCCCAAAATCGCAGTATGGGATCTCCATATTATAGTCATCCGATACCGATAATTTTCGCCGACAGCGCTTTGTGTACAATAAATGCTCTAAATACAAAATTTCAGAATTTTAGCTGCAAAAATTGAGGAGTTATAACCCAAAACGTAGACTTATGCTGTTTGGGACTTGTTTTTTTACTTTAGTCAACTCTAAAAAAAACTCAAGGTTACTCATACGCCATAGCGTACTATTGGAAGCAAAAACAAATTTCAGAAGCATAAGTCTACGTTTTAGGGAATAACTCTTCAATTTGTGCAGCTAAAATTATGAAATTTTGTATTTAGAGCATTTATTGTACACAAAGCGCTGTCGGCGAAAATCATCGGTATCGGATGACTATAACATGGAGATCCCATACTGCGATTTTGGGCTAAGGAAAAAATAGTGCATTCTAGTTTTCCTATACAGGAAGATAAATTAATATTTTAAAATATTGCTCATATATTGCATTGACCTATCTTTAAGAAATTTGCAAAAAAAATTTAAGATATATTGTACACAGCAAGAGATAATCGCGAAAATATGCGATTTTCGGCATTCAGCCTCCATATCCGGAAATCAGGCCATATCTCGAAAACGGATCATCCGATTTTAGTTTCGATTTCATATCTGGATTCAGCATAAAATTCTGCTTCAACTCGATGTGCATATGGACCTAGATATTTTTTTGTCGATTTTTGCCAAATTTTTATTTTCAAAAATTCGTCTTGGTTCATAAAAACAAAATTCCGGGACATCAAAATTAATTTTAGGCAAATGTCGTGGAGGAGTTTTCTACTCAGAAAAATGAGAGGAATCCAAATTTCGATCGCGCGGTATCGATTAATTTCCTTCCTTACAAATCGCCCCACCCTAATACATACGTTCTTATATTTCCACTAACAAAGATGATTGGGATGAATATATCAGATATTTTGTATACTGTTACAATACAACACCATCCACAGTTCACGGTTACTGCCCATTCGAGTTAGTCTTTGGAAAGATACCCCTAACGTACGAATTTTTACAAGAAAGTACAATTAGCCCAGTTTATAATTATGAGGCTTACGATAAAGAAATTAAATATAGATTACAAGTAGCACAACAAAGAGCTAATAAGTTACTTAAGGAAAGTAAAGAAAAACAAAAAATTCATTACGATAAAAATCTTCAATTTAAGGAAATTAATATAGGAGATTTAGTGTTAATTAAAAATGAAACAGGTCACAAGTTAGATAATAAATATAAAGGGCCCTATAGAGTAGTAAATATCGATAAGAAAAATAATTATACCTTAACCCCATTTAATGTAGAAAATCTAGATTTAAATAACCAACTAAGCGATAAAACTAAGAAAATCATAATTCATAAAAACAGACTTAAGCTCTTTGAATAAGACCACTTTAACTTTACAAACACGTTAAATTTTATTACTCATAAATTTCACTTATCCATAATTTTTCTACTTTATGTTCTACGTACACAAAACAATTCTAAGTTATAAGTATCATAAACAAAAATCCGACTTTTATTCAAAGCAAAATATAAATACAAAACAACCCAGTTGAAATCAGATGTATTGATACACGAATTATGCAAGCTGTGTGCATGGAAAAGTGCGTACAGAGCATGATTTGTGAAAATAAATAAATTTTGTTCACATAAAATTATGAATGCTGTATGCATGAAAAATATGAATAATTTATGAGTTTTCGGTGTGTATAATTTGTATATATACATGAAATATCCATGCGATATGCATGCGTATGCATTATAAATTTTTTAATGATATACATATCTACTTTATGATATTTTTCTTTCAATATACTGAGAGCTCCTTTTTTTTATTTTACGTTTTGTCTTGAAAATTTTCATTTTGTCAAAAATATTTATTCGAAAAAATTTCAACGATCATCATCGTCATCACCACTTTCTACTTATACGTAGAGATTCACCCGATTAATCTTTTGCAAAACCTCTAGCGTTAGCAGTTTGTAACGTCCCTTTGATATCCTCCTTTTGCATATCTGCGCAACTTAACGGGCTGACCCTATCGATTTTGGTAAGAAAACGTACGCATTGTGGACGTGCATTATTAAACAAATATAACGAGATGATCCAGGGTTAGTTCTATCTCTGTTTAGTGGGAAAAAACTACCAAATTTATTTTCAGTAGATTGTATCTAACAGTTTTATTATATTCCGAGCTGTATACAATCTTCAGTTTCATAGACATTGAATAACAATATGGCTATTCGTGTCAAAACATCTTTCAGGGTGACTACCCACCATAATATGACCTTCAATCAAATTGCAATGGTTATAATATCTATGGCTAAACGAAATTAATGCAACATTCATACTACCCTATTAATGCAGAATTAGTACCTTTGTATGAATAAACGATCTATACATCCGATATATGCTGTATGAGTGATTCTGCATGTTTTCAGCATTTTTTCAAGAGTATGCATACAATATGATACATATGAGGGGTTAGAGTATGCATGCTCTCTGAGAAACCATACGTGTAAAAAGGAAATAGACGAGCATTTATACTGGCATGCATACACAGCTCCAATTCATGCTTCCAAAATTTATGTTGTATGCATAAGATTCCAACTGGGAATAAAAGTATACCATTTATAAGCAAACAACTAAACAAACATCTAAAAACATGAGTTATTGTTCAACCACTTGAAATAAAATACACCAAACCATTGTAGCAACAGAAAAATTTTTGTAAACAAATGACAAACAATAAACATCTCAAAATAACAAACAAGTTTATACCCATAAATGTATAAAAATTAACACAAAAAAAAAAAAAAAAAAAACCACTACAACACATTACAACTCTAAAATCGTTCATATGTATTCACGATTTTTTTTAGGAAAGGAGGTGTAGTGTGTCAGAGCAAGTCGCCAACAACAACAGAGCGACAAGCTGACTTCTAAATGTCCGGCTGTGGAATGTACACATTTTGCTATGTCAACAAAATTCTAATTCTATTCATTTTCTCACGCTAAGTACATAAGCAGCACAAGCTGTGGAGTTGCATCGGATTGCATACGCCGACTCTATATATGTAGATATGTGCGGCTGCACTGCCGGTGTCTCCACGCTTGGTATATGTACATATGTGTGTGACTGCATCGCTTGCAGCCCCACGTTGGATATGTTGGTGTTGGTGACTGCACTGAAATATGCATCTAGTAAGGTACCGAGCTATGCACATATGAATACATGTACATATGTATGTGCAAGTATGTGCCTTACTTATGTTTAGTTTGTAAGACATAGAAGTAAATATGTATCTAGTAAATAAGAATTTTTAGAGATAAGAATTACTATAAATATGCTGAACATTTTCTGAATAAAGAATTATTATTATTCTGGCTCTCACCAGCAATCCATCTATTTTTATTCCGGGGAATATTTCAATAGTTCTTCTATCATTATAGTACCCAAAAAAGAGGGTAGTTCGGGAAATAAACGGTTTCGTTTAGTCGTCGATTATCGAAGGTTAAATCAGATAACCATCGACGACAAATACCCCTTGCGAAATATCGATGGAATTCTGGAAAAGCTGGGCAAAGCACAGTACCTTAGCACTCTGGATCTCCCGAAGGGTTACCATCAGGCTCTAATGGCATCTAAGGATATTGAAAAGACGTACTTTGTTTCCCCACTGGGTTTGTATGAACACGTCAGAATGCCGTTTGGGCTGAAGAACGCCCCGGCTACGTTTCAGAGATTAATGAACGAAATCTTGAGGGAATATATATGTAAATAAAATATGTGTTGTCTATCTGGATGGCATATTGGTGTTTTCCACATCATTGGAGGAACACTTAAGTTCACTGGAAAAAATTTTTTCAAAGCTGCAAGAGCATAATTTGAAAATCCAGGCTGAAAAATGCAGTTTCCTAAGGAGGGAAACAAAATTATTGGGCCACACATTAACGATAGAGGGAATAAAGCCCAACAAAGAAAAAATCGAAGTTATCCTAAATTTAAAGATTCCAAGAACCGAAAGACAGTTAGAGCGCTTTCACATTACTCGGTGCGGTATCGGATCGACATTTTTGGTTTTTACCGAAAGTATACCGAAACCTTACCGACCACATGTATTTCAATTGGCACTTTCACATTAGTGTTGCATACATGAAATCGGAGCGGATTAATTTCGGTATACCGCAACGCGGTAAGACCGGTCAGTAAAATTTGAGGAATTACTGCAGACATTTTTGCGGCGTAATAAAAGAAGAAGAACAAAGTCAGTAAAAAACTCGTTTCGGCTATAAATGTAGCAAGTTATAATGTCTTCGTCTTGGCTAGAAGACATTATTGTTATTATTGAGTGATTTGTTGAAGTTAAAAATTTTGTTTTGCAAATTTCGATGTTTGTTTTCCTATTTTTTGCCGATTACGCACCGAAAGTATTCCCACAAGTGTGAAAAACACAGCAACGCGGAATCGTTTCGGTAAGCTGAAAATACCGAGCAAAAAATGTCGATCCGATGTCGTACCGAGTAATGTGAAAAGGCCCTTAAGAAGTTTTTTGGGGGCTACCGATTACTACGGGAAATTTGTGAAGGATTATTCTAGGATTGCCTATCCAATGATTAAATATTTATAGAAGGGGTGCACAATAAATCCTAATGACCCACAATATAGCTCAAGTTTTGAGAACCTCAAAGCGCTGATTTCCAATGCTACTACTGACAAAGAGTTTCTGGCAATAATGTATATGTAATGTAATATCAAGGCAATTGGCAGGTACCCCTATAAAGTATATTTCGATACATACAAGAATGCCAATACTTTTACAGCAAATATACATACATACATATATGTCCAACAACAACATGAATGCATATATTCCTCAAAATTTGGTAGAAACGGTGGGTGTTATACGATAAATTTCACTACAGTTTACTGAAGATGGAATAAAAAATAATCTAAATTTAGGCATTCAAATAACAAAAGTTGAAAGACCGGCACAATTGCTGATTGATACTCATATGAGGTTAAAGAGATCTTATACTTTCAACTTTTCTCCAGATTCTCATGCAACTATCACCATGCATTATTACTCAGGAAATGTCAGCACTACAGAACCCTCTCCGTCAAAACCCTCAGTTCGAGAACTTCAAGCTGATGCCCAAAGCCCACAGCCAACAAGGAAAGTGTGGAGAAACCAAATGACAACAAAGAAACCCTTCTTCAAGAACTTCCAATCTCCAAGACTCCCAAACGATGATGAATTAGACAAGGAAGATGAAGCTATCAACTCTGGATTTTTAAATGATGATATAAAAAATGGAATGAGTGTGTGGTTAGACAACTGTGTAAAACCTTTCAAAATCCAGCGGATTGCCACAACAAAAATTCATATATGCCAGACAGTGTTCGAGGAAGACAAGGATCCTCGAGATGACTGTCATAATAATTAAGTAGATATTGATAGTTATATCAATCAACACAATGTCAGATCGAAAAGATCATTATGTAATTTCTGCGGCGAAGTTTTCTCTTGGCTATATGGACAGGTGACTCAAGAGAACATGGTGGAGGTGCTCAATGCCATTAACAATGACTTTTCCAATGTGGTCACCAAAGTCAATGAAAGTTTGAGCCAAAAGACCATGATAGTAGAATCTCTCAATCAAACTATTTCTTATATGATCAAACATCTTAGTATGCTTCGCAACCAAACTTTTGTTATTAAATCTTTATCCTCCCAACTTAGCAATTCGATATCGAAGAACACTGATGATATTACTTTCAATACAATGTATAGTAAGTTTTTGGGCGTGACATCTCTCCGAGATAGCTACATCACAACCCTGAGCAACTCTGTTAAAAACATTCATGACTGGTTCAAGAATTTGAAAACTTCCCTACAAGGGCAGACTCTGGATTTGGAACTCATCCCTAACCTTAAGCTGAAGTCTGTAATCCAAAACATCAGCAATTTGGTCCCGCCAACATATGATATCCCCCCAACATGGCTATCACTTCGATTCTTAACTATCAATATGGCATCGGTTGCGATAAGTGGCCACAATTTGATCATAGTGGTAAGCGTTCCCTTAATAATTAGGAGCCAGCAGTTGGCATTTTGGGATATTTTAACTATTCCTCATAGCATCAATCCTCTAATATCATTAGACAAACCACATCTAATTACTCAAATTATCCCCAAATCAGCAATGGTAATTATAGATAAGGAACATAATCGTTGGACTACTATTTCCCATGATCATAAAGAAACTTGTGACACATCCCAACCTTTATCGTGTCAGATGCCTCACATATGGAAAGATTGGGATGAGACTGATTGTTTGCCTTCTATCATTTCCAGCAAGGCTGGGCGCCAATGTTTAGTGCAGCTGGACAAAACATATGATGACATTCTGGCAGTTAGAATTGATGCGCAATACTGGTTGGTTACGATCTTAACCACACAAATGACAGCTTACCGCAGATGTCAAGGTGCTAACAGAGGCGAGGCAGATAATGAATCAGAGTCCACTCTTAAAGGGTTGAATTTAATCAAGCTTCCTCATAATTGTATATTGAAATTGAGATCTCTCTGGCTGCATGGAGAAGTTCAATTGGAGAGTGAAGTCCATTTATCCTTAGATTGGCTGATGAGCAAACCCTATAACACCAATCAGCATCCCTTATTCACTGACATTGAAATAATTCAACTCAATTCGAGCTTGAGCCTAGAAACTCCAAGTAAGATTGTCATGGATCCTTCAAATTTTTCTAATAATGCACTCTTTGTCGACGGTGTGTCAACATTAACCAAGCTTAGAAAGAACCTTGAGTCTCTGAGGCCATCAATGTTACTAGACATATCCTACAATCAGCTGTCAAAACTAACCTACGATTTTAAAAGAAAAATTGAGAGCAATAACATCATGGACTTCATACCCAACTTTGGCATTGGAATCTCATCATTTGGAATAATCCTATTGTTGTTGCTATTGTGTTGGTGTAGGCAAATAAGCCCTAGAGCCGCTCAAGGTGCAACACTAGCTTCTATGCCTCTGAGGACATTTGGAATGCCCATTGATAACTCATCTTTAATTCCTAATTTGACACAGCTCCACAGTCTTATAACAGAACACCAAGTTTCATGGTCATTTTGCCATCTCTTACTCAGTGTCATTACGATAATTCTCATGTTTATCTGCATCTACAGGATGCAAACTCAGATATACCCTTCATTGTGCAGATTAATAACATCCAGCGAATTATTCCCACGATCAATTAATATGGTTCATCACCCAGGTGAGATTCCGATAACCATAACAATTTTGTTGCGGGTTCAGCATCTATTTCATAAGCCATCGGAGCTTGAAATCGGAGTTCAAGTAGCTACTGTGCCATGCCCTTCCCATCAATGGAAATTGAAGGATCATCTAGATATTCGCACTGGAGTTAAACGGATTCCCTTATTCAGGTGGAAAAAACCAATAATATATCTGAACTGGGAGAATATGTGTATTCAATCCACTACGCATGATGTAGAAACTTGTGAAGATATGCCGAGTTTAATACACATCCCTTGGGTAGATATATTAACTCAGGACTTTGGTAATATTGACTGGGATTGGTACAAGATCACTCCTCTTGTTGTGACTACAGTCGCAGCAGGCCAGGGACTATCCCGACGACTAATGGGATCCTATATTTCTAATGATCATTTGATATAACTCCATAAACGGAGACATCACAAATCAATTCAACAATTTCAATTACATACATATATAGATATTGTATGCCTCCAAGAAATTTTATCACATGACAACCAAAAAAATTACCGCAGCATTACCATAAACATTGTGATCGGTTCTTATCATTTGATTTCGTCTCGGACTTACACTCCGGTCAATTATAAAAATTGGATCACACTCAATCAGTTAACTTGAGATATCGAAGCTCGCATGTGCTGAACATTGTCGACACTGTATGGAATAACCTGGCATTATGCGGAATTATAATCCAATTTAAAATAAAATAAAATAAAATAAAATAAAATAAAATAAAATAAAATAAAATAAAATAAAATAAAAATAAAATAAAAATAAAAAAACAATTCTACATACGTATATAGTATATACATGCTTAGTTCAAATTAAAAGTGCATAATTTTAAAAAGTCTAAATTTGAAAATATACTAAAAAAGACTAGAAGTGCTGTACTTAGCGTTTATCCGGTAGCATCCTCGTTCGTAGCCAAGTTTTTCATATTATCTCATTTTTATCATGCACATTTTTTAGTTGCCATCGCCGCCCAGTGTCGAACTGTGATTGCTATTGCCCGAACTTGAACCAAAATTCATTGTTGATGATATTGGGCGCTCCAGATTCGGCGTTATTTTCTCCAGTTTAAGAATGAGCGCAGTTATGACGCAAGCTCCTGCTTCCTTTGTGAACCAAGTCATATCTTTGAGTGATGCGACACTTGAGGTTGAACCGCCCGCATAACTACTGCTGCTCCTACGTTCACTTAACGCCGTACATCCGCTACTTGATTCATGCGGATGCAATACAGAATCACCAGACGAACGACGCTCCAACAAGCTTTGCGTTGCTGCTGCCGTGCTTGAGGAGGTTGCCGACACCGTTGCGGTGTTCACATTTATTTTGCTGCTATTCGACAAGCAGAGCGATTGACGGCGTACGTAAACTTCGAAAGCCGTCCCGATGAGATAGGAATGTGAATTGGAATTGTATTTATGCTGAGTGTTCATCGACACAATGCCAGCGGCGTTCGGAGAAAAATGCAGTTCGAGACGCGTGCCGGGCTCGTCCTTTTGGTTGCTAGAGCTAGCGTGCGATTCGCAGCTCGACTCTAACGGTAGCGGCTGACCGTGATCGAGTATGGCACGAATTTTGTCGACTCGCGTCATATAGTACAACGGCAGCCATTCGCCGGTGTCTAGCGAATGCTGCGCCGCTGTGGAATTAGCAGTTTGCTGATTCAATTTGAAATAAACCCAACCGTGCAATTTTTCGGAAGCCAACGCATTGCAATGCGTACAGAAGCATACGGGGTCGGTTAATGGCTGAAAGAATGATTGTGGCAGGACGAGCGATGTGCGGAATTGTTGCACCAACTTTAGATATTCACAATCTTTGCGCTCAATGGACGCTATCGATTGAAGTGAATCAAATTGTGTGGATGAGGAAGAGGAGAGCAAACTGAAATGCTGTGATTGGGGCTGATTTAATTGCTGGTAGCGCAAACGTAATAAGTCATGTTGTTGTTGCAGCAATAGTAAATGTTCCAAATTATCATTATCCTCCAAATCACCATCGTCGTCATCATTAACATTGTCAGCATCATCGTCATCGTCACCATCCAAGTCGTCATTCAGGTCGATATCGTTATCTATGCGCCCATCAACAACAGCAGCCGCAGCAGCGGCATCTTCGATAATTTCAATTCTTTCCGTATTATTTAAAACACCGTTTGCATTGGCAGTTAAATTGCTATCACTTTCTAAAACTCGTTCATTCGTTGCCACCACTCCACTAGCCACCGCAGCTTCCGTTCCGATTTGCGCATTCGCATTCACTCCATGTATACCAACGCTACTAACTAATTGCTCCAGCGCATCCAAGTTGTTCGATGACCGCTGATCAAGTAAGTTCTCTTTGGAGCTGCAGTGTCGTAGTTCACTGTGTAATGAGACACCACCAACAGCGCCCGCCTCTTCGAGGGCATCGTAGTCTTTATTCGTATCGTGGACAGCAGCAGCAAGCGAAGTGGAAGCCAATGGCGTGGCATTGTTCGAAGTACCGGTATTTGGTGGTGCCGATGCGAACGCGGTGGTTGGAGCAGTAACAGCAACGGCACAGGGAGCATCGCCCATTGCACCGCTTGTTGCTGAGTTAGCAGAGGAATTCATGGCACTTTGAAAACGTTGTGTGCTCTGGCTGCGCTGGATATTGAGATTTGTATTGTGTTGCAGTTGTAGCGATTCGCGTAGACAGCTGAAAAGGATGCCGGCATATAATGATTTAGCTTAGAATCGGTTAGATTTGGTTTAACGTATTTTTTATTGAAATTATTATCTATATGAATTGTTAATCGCGACGAACTTAAGTGGCGTTGGGATTGTAAGCATGACAGCGGGCAGGCTTCTTTTCAGTGAGGGACATTTCGTCTATACTCAATTGTGAATTTCAGGTAGCTTTAATCGGTTTTTGTTGTTGAAGACCCTAAAGGACAGAATGATAACCGCCATATGTTGACGTCTCCCTCAATAGAAAATTATATGTACTATGACTTTTACTCTGGCTTCACTCCTTAGAATTCTTGGCAAATGTTATTTCCGTCCACGCGGTATCAAGTACAAATAATGACCATATTGCGAATTATGAGACTGAGGCAATCAAAACATTATTAAAGAGATAATTGCTACAAAAAATGTCTCCGATTCGCTTTTTTAAATTTTATTTTTGTCAATGCTGGTAAGGATTCAAATCACTTGCTATTCGAAATCAGTGATTCTGTGCGGTAATGATCCAATTTATCTTCTTTTGTTTCGGAATGAGACATTTAAACTCAGCACTCTCCCAAATGAGATGTTTTGAGTAATGAATTGGCGTTTTCGATTCGCCATCAGACAAGCGAGGTCGAATCGAACAAAAATGTTTGAACCCATAATGGGTAGTAGCCATACTCGCTAACTGGTCGATAAAAATTTCCCTCTGCTCGCTATCATTCACATATAAATTTGTCAGAGGGAAATTTATAGCCAGCAGAGAAATTGTGAATCGAAAGCGGCTAATATTTCCAATCATTGAATCGACATCAAGAGTGTTGATATCAAATTTTTTTAAAACTGAATTATCATTCGAAATCATTGCTTGTTTGCATTTCTAATCAGTGCGAACAGTTTGAAGCAACTCTCTGGTTGTACAATTGTGAGCAGTTGTAGTACTGAATAACAAAACTGATCCCATTCTGTTAAGTTTGCACTCATGTTTGATTGGGGATGATTCTGCTGCAATCACACTCTCTACTGAATGCTTTTCCCCCATTCAAAAACATACTAAACTAGCTGGACCCGTGCGCATCTTGCGCAAAAGTCAACAAAACATACGTGGTGCCAGTCGGTATGATTTGTGCTGTCACGCCCATTTTAAAAAAACTATAATTTTATATATACATATGTATGTGGTCCCTGCCGACTTGGGTAATTTTTTTTCCACACGTTTGCCTTGGCAAGCAAATCAGTGGCAGAAGCTTAATCGATTTATCTGCTACAGTTCCTGATTTTTGACTTATAGATCTTTGAAAATTTGCCCCTCTTGGCCCATTTTTTTAAATTTCAGCATATTTCCTTATAACGGCATAAGGTCATTGCATGGACGAAATTCCATCACTCGGGCTTTATTAGTGACTTAATTATCATGTTTTACGTGTTTTTCGAAATACATACATATGCCTTATGTTCAACCCCAACCTTCTCTGTTCCCATTAGAATCTGTGTACCAAATTTCATTCAAATATTTCTATTTTTGCGGCAGTTAGATTATGTACGACCGGCCGTTCAATCAATTTTTTTTTTCATCGTGATCGTTTTGATTTATGTAAGTCCATATCTATCTCAATATTTTATGGTCTTACGTACAACCGTTATTTTATCAAAACTATAAATACATATACATATATTGTACTACGAACAGCTGTGTATAAATAAGCACATCCCATGCTGAAAAACCCGCATTCAGCGTAAGTATGAATACACACGTGTTCGCCTAAAATAATGTGATGTTTACATACAAACATACAGCTGAAGCTTATAAAAGTGTTTTAAAATATACACGACTATTCAACTGGAGCGACATCTACATTTGAAATTTGTATTTAACTCTGCACTCTTGTTAGAATAAAATAATTCTGAAGGCATAGTTTTAGGCGCAAATCTTTTATTATACATATCATTTTATTTTTACAAAATACTATTAGAAAAAAAGTACCACGCCCAATAAAACACCGTTTCGCATGCATAGCTAATTAATACCTTTAAAACGATGCCTCACTTATTAATTTTGGTAAATTATGTGAGCAGAAAAAGGGATATTTATAAAACACCAATTAGAAATAATATATATGATTTTTTCCAATTGGAAATTTACAAACCTTTTTAAAATTGTGGGTTAATGAAATGAGTCAGTTTACAACTCTGATTTCTATATATCGATGCCTTACTTTCTCAACCTCGTATCTTAAATAAGGAACATTTTCAGGAAACAAAAAAAAAAAATGTTTATTTTTTTACCGTCGTTTTTTATGTAAAAATTTTAATGCAATTATTAAGACATGAATTATAACTATGTGCACAATTAAAAATTATATACTTATCTATGTTAGTTTACGCATAAAACGAATTTTTTAAGATACGAGTTTTCTGCACTGTCCGTAGTTGGACTTCTGCCGCAAAATTTCAGTGATAGATCTTTATATTTGACAGAGATGTCGCTAAAATGTTTTTATTAGGTCACTTTACAATACGCATATATAAAAGTGGGCGTGGCCGTCAACCGATTTTGACAATTTTTCCTCCAAACGTTTACCTAAGTAAGTAAATCACGTATACCAAATTTCATCGATATATCTGCTACGGTTTCCGAGTTAGGGATTGTAAAAGTTTTACAGTAAAACTTTCAATAGTTGCCACTTAATAAGTGGGCGTGGCACCGCCCATTTTCCAAAATTTCATCAAATTTTTTCATAAGGGCCTGAGCTCAATACGTGGGTAAAATTTTATCACTCTAGATTTATTAGTGGCTGAGATACCAAATTTCCGACTTTTTCTATATAGGAAAAGTGGGCGTGGTCATGGTCCAATTTCGCCCATTTTCAATACCAACCGTCCCAGTCTCGATACCAACTTGCATTCCAAATTTCATCAAAATATCTCAATTTTTGTGCGAGTTAGAGTGTTTACAGACGAACGGACGGGGGATGACAAAACGATTAATACGCCTTTAAATATACATGTATATTAAGAGTTTGACGCAGTTATGAAAAAAGCATTGATTGAGATACCAAGATATGTATTCCTATTTTTTTGCTATAGACACAATCTATTGAAATAGGAATTTGTTGCAGTTATAGAACAGAAAAATAGGAATCGTTTGATACGAAAATCTCAAAATCGCATTTTTTTAAGATACGAGGTTGAGAAAGTAAGGCATCGATATATACTTATAAACTGCATTAAAATTTTTACTTACCAAGAATTATTGGCGGCACTTGACTCAACTGCCCGATTCTGCTCCAAAGTACGATTTTTAATGGAAATATTTAATAACAAATTTTCCGAAACACTTTCCATCACTGATCGGTTCCTATGTGCACATACAAGATAGTTAAACAAAAACCTGACGCAATTCTTCTTAAATTCTAATCAATCTTACATGGCCGAACTGCTACTGCTACAGGCTGCTACGCCACCTACTGCCCCGCCACTTGTTTGCATTGCCTGTTGTTGTTGCTGCTGCTGCTGTGACTGTTGTTCCGTTTCCTTCTCGTGCATCTCCAAATCAGCCTTTTCACATTGTAGCACACCATTATCCTGCTCATGCGAATGATCATATTCCAGCGCGGCTGCCTCTTCAACAATCGGCGTACTGTTGCGACCCACGTCATTGCTTGTAATAAGAGTTATTTTCTCACATTTACCATAGAGATCGAATACGGGATAAACATGATTTGGCAGGCCGGCTGCTAAATCTTCCAAATTAACTGAGCCAACCATAATTACTGCAAATAAAGCAAAAGTGTTTGATATGAGGATCGAAGAAATCAATTTCTCATGCACATTACTCACCTAACATGCCCACATTCGAAAGTGTCATGGTAATCACAGTGCCTGGCTGTATTTGCTCAAGGGCTTCGCCATATTTGGACGCGATTTTCTGACCATTTATGTTGATATAATCATGGGTGGCCACCCAACATGGACGTTTACATTGCAGAATTGACATTGGCAGTTGTGTTGGGCTTGTGGGTTGTGGACATGCGCCCACCACACCAACTCCTATTGTACCTTTCCATTTCGTATTAACTGAATCTATTTTGATCTGTGTAAGAAAAGATAGTGAATTAAAATATAAAGAAGAAATATGTATAGTAAAAGTACTTACACTTATACTCTCACCCTTGCATAGTGGCTTGCCGACAAATACCAATCCTTGATTATACGACTGTGTTCGTACTGCAGAACGATTTTCATCCAAGAGACGCACATATTTCCCATGAATTTCAGAAAACTCATAACTCTGCATTTCCGAATCGATCGATTCGAGCATTGAATCTTGTTTATTCAAAGGATCAACGCCAAAATCTAGTGAGTCTTGTAGACGCAATGAACACGGACGTAACGGTGATGTTGGGCCTTGTGAGGAGATCACTTGAACAGCCATTGTTGAGCCCTGCAGTTCAACCACTACATAGACATCCTGCACAAATAAATCAATCAAATTATTTTCAAAACATGCACATTTATTGGGGAAAATTCAGCAAAGAACGTTAGAAAAACTCGTTTCAGGGATGGGCGGTTTTGAATAAATTTTTTATCAAATAAAAAATAATTTTTTATTCTTCATCCAAAATAGGTTGAATAAAAAATAAAATTTTATTTTTCATTTAGATAATTTTGAATAAAGAATAAATTTTTATTCACGTTATTCAAATTATTCTTGCAGGTCACACAAGTAAATGGTTTTTTCGGTTTCAGAAGGTGATTTTGCGTATATTTTTCTGAATACGAACCAAGTATTTTCCCGAGTCCCAACCGAATATTTTTCCGAATACTTTCCCGAATCCGAACCCAAATACTTCACCGAATATTTTTCCGAATCCGAACCAAATATTTTTCCGAATCCGACCCAAATATTTTACCGAATACTTTCCCGAATCCGAACCGAATATTTTCCCAAATCCGAAACTGAATACTTTCCCGAGTCCGAACCGAATATTTTCCGGGTCCGAACCGAATACTTTTCCAAAACCGAACCGAATACTTTTCTTTATTCAATTCTTTTTCCAAAATTTTCTGAATGAAGAATAAAAATTTATTTTTATTTTTTCTTGTTATTGAATTATTCAAATTTTGAATAATGCCTATCCCTGACACGTTTTTTAATGAGATCATATCGTCGTACCATACGAAAACTAACATACGATTTTTTGTGGCTGAAGAAAAGTAACAAGTTCGACTTTTGGCCGACGAAAAGTAACAAAATCGAGTTTCGGCTGACGAAAAGTAATAAGTGATATAATGAGATCACTTTTCCTAACGAACTTGTATATTCATATGTATGTATGTAAATAATAATTTCAATTTCAGACTTAATTATGGTAGTAACCAATTCTTTTCCTCGCAACACTCACATTCGGTACATTCTGGAACTGTATATTCATATCCTCGGAATTGAGCAGTATACGCAAAGTTCGAGCTGGCGTCAACTCCAACGCGATCCTATCACCTACACGTAGCCATTCTAACGAAGCCATAGAGCGCTGCAACAGTGTTGAATTGTGACGCACTTCGCTACCAGATACATACCAAACATTAGCAGGTATACGCTTAATACTTAACGGTATATTTTTGCGCACATAGTCATCGGATAGATTCAAATCGGTAACACCAATATTAAGGCAGCCTTAAACCGAAGAAGATTTTATCAAAATTTAAATAGAAAACAAGAATTTAACCGACTCACCTGCAAATAATGAATTGTGCGAAATGATTTTGATTTCGAATGGTGCTGCCACACTCAATGGATGCTCAGAGAAGACAACACAGCGCGATAGTGCCGCCGATGCGCCAGTGATGCGCGAAGCCACTGTCCAACTTTGCGAGAGCGTCACATTGCCTGAAATACAAGTCCAGCGATGCTTCATTTCGGCCGTTGCTGGCTGTATGACCGACGTGGCTTGGCAGCTTTGCGAATTCTCGCTCGTCGCATATGGCGCACGTACATCTGGCTGCGCTTGGGTTAGCGTCACTTGTGCGCACTGTCCATACAAATCCACCACCGCCCATACGTTTGGCATGCGACATTCGCATCCGGGTCCCTGATCGATACCATCTATGAAAAAATGTATATAATCGCCGTTGCGCATAACACCAACACGTGTGCCAGCACCCAAACTATCCAAATCGATCAGAGCATTCGAACGTATTGGTTTTTGATTATGAAATATCATAGAACCACATAGTATAATCATATCGTTTGCATATAAATCGGTGGCATTGGCAGCAAGTTGTATATCCTCTGGACGTGTACCAGTTACACCTATCTCTATGTTGCCCGACCAATGGCGCACCATTGTTTCGAGAACAACCTCGAAGAGTTCACGTTGACGCAACGGACGATTGCTGAAGACTATGGCATCATTGAATTCAGCCAGCGAATTTGGACGAGAGGCGGTGAGGCCGCCATTTGAGATGCCAGCATTCTTACCTGCAGAAAATAATAACGTCATACATGCATACATATGTATATGTATAAATAAGTCCTCAAACATATATTTCGCGGACGGTATAAGATTTTAAATTGTGCATTGCTCATGTTCATAATGCCGCCGATTTAACCTTACGATTACCAGAGATTTTTATGTACGAAGTTTACCAATACCCACCCGGGTGACCCATATACATTTTCTTGCATTACGGGCGCTTTCGCGTGCTTTAACTTTTTATTGCCCAAATATATTTATTACTATTGTAAAATGTAAGCCCGTGAATGATTAAAAATATTTAATTTAACTATATTTGGTGAAATTAAGCCAACAAAAACAACAAACACCCCGTAATGAGTGTATATAAAGTAAAAAATTCAAAATCCTAAGGCAAAGGTTGAGTGAATAATACGATTACGACGCATTAATTATCCACTTGAATTTGGCGCTGAAGCATTCAAATCCAAAATACCATTATTAAAAAAAACCGATCAAAACAAGGCGAGCGGGTTGTGAAGGACTTTGTTGATCCATAAAAGGATTCCTGTAGAAATATCGCCATATAAACTTTTTTTTTACTAAATTATCATTAGCCAAAAATTAGTGGGATGATGTTTATGGTGGGAAGAATAAACAAAAATAAAATATGTCTATGTGTATATGTACATATTATATTCTAAATGAATTCAACCCGTCAGGAGCATGAAAGGAGATTTACTCTGACTTTGGCATTTTCTTTTAATGCTCTAGATCAGGCATCGGCACTTCGATCCATATGAGTAAATAGAAAACATCACACAAATTTTAACCAATGTAGCGGAAACCGGTCTTTGCTCCCCAACACAATATCTTTCACAATTTTGCCGACCTTACTTCTAGAAGTAGCAACACTAGCTGCATTTATAATATACGGAGGAAATCAACCAGGTAATATCAAGGTTCTTCAGTCGCAGGCTTTCTCAGAAAGCTCTGTCATATCTAAATTATGCTGAAGTCCGTTAGGCTTAATATTACTTGAAGATTCTTCATAAAATCGGTCAATTGTATGTATCTTAGAATCTTTTTGCTAGAGAGAATGAATTTATCAATGTCCTTCCTTATTTCTAATAAAAAGGACAACTTTCCAGCAGGTTGATGAGAGTAAAGATGAAAGGAAAATATTATAGGGTAAGTTGGGGTCCTTTTGACTTTGGGGCACCGTTGACTTTGCCATTTTCGGTGTAAAAACGTTATAAAAACTTCACAAAAATAGAATTGAATGCAGCCTTATACAATAACACATGTGTATACCTAATTTGGCAGCTCTGCTTTAATGCCTAGCGAAGTAACACATGATTCGATGATTTTCCGTTAGCTGATGTAATTTTTGTGTAGTGCCACGTAAGCGTTTTCACAAGTAAAACTAAAATTTTTTTTAAATGAGTGTTCTTAACTGGCTCTTACAAGCTTAAAGATTGAAAATAAATGTTAATTATTAAATGTTTTGAAAGAAAAAAAATGTTTGTGATGATTATTTTGGTCATTTGGGGTACATTTGACTTTCCAGTTTGGGGAGCCTTTGACGAATGTCAATTAAAATAATAGGACCAATTAAACGATTATGTACCTCTAAGAAAGCTAAGCCTGCCAAAATGAAATGAAATGAAATGAAATGAAATGAAATATCCATTGGGTAATTCACAACTTTTAAAGTAGTATAACGTTATAAAGTGGTCTAGGTTTGCAACAATTGTATCAGCAGGGATAGTTTTTTTCCCCATAAAAATTAGAATAACATCAATACAACAACGCAGTCTATGCTTATTGAGTGTTCTATTCATGATACAAGAAAGAAGGTAGTGTAAACGTCAAATTTTTGTCGCCATATTAACCACCTGACAATTATATGGATTATGACATTTCGTGCTGCCATATTCAGTGCTAAAAATCCTCCATTTATGTTATTTTTTATTTCCATGGTAATCATGGTATCGATTGAAACAAAACGAATTTTTTAAATTTAAATATTGATATATATATATACATTTACGTGCTAACTTCTTCATAACATCAGATCAAAAATAATTATATAAAAAAATAAGATTTATTCTTAAAATAAGTTGCGGTAAGTTTGTGGAATATAGTACATACTACATTCCCACTACACCTCCTGTAAATTTCATTGAAAAATTTCAGTGGTTTAGAAATTATGAAGATTGGCACGACTTATGAACTTACAACCGAAAAAACAAGTGCGGTCGATGGCATGGTTATATGCAAAATTTATTAGTAAATACAAAATTTAATTTAGATGAAAAGGTACTAAAAAGATTTTTTGCGAAGAATCTATTTCAGAATTAGGTAAATAATAAAATAAAGGAAAATAAATTTAGTAACGCAAGTAAAAACTAAAGTGTTGGCGATCAGTAAATTGAACACGTATTTTCAGCCAATATTTATAATTCAATGATTTATTTCGGTTTACGATGGTACATGTAAAAATGGATAATATTATAATTCAATATTGATTTATGCTAAAATACTTGTGCCTTTTGTAGTTGTACGTACCGATCCGCCAACGATTCAAGAAAAAGAGATCGAGAGAAATCAAAGATATTTGACAATAGGCGGTTAGCGGGACGTACGACCACATGGTTGTATTTATTTGTAAGAGGTATTCGGTTTTCGGTTCATTTAAGACTCGACGATTTGTCGCGCGCCAACACTAAAGAAAATTGCAACATAAAAATTTAAACTAAATTTACATTGTTATATAACTGCTAAACAATTTTTTTAATAAATATATTTTTTAAATGAGGAAATATTCTTGTATAAAACATTGAAACCAAATGTGCATATATATATATTTATACGTAAGCAATAAATAATACATATAAAGAAAATCAAGAACTCTTACCTTATTCATAAAAAATCGCACAGTTTTCAAATATTGGCTCATATTAATAAAAGCCAACCATTTACTTTTGCTTAAGATTTCAGACCTTTTACTCAGATTTTGAAATTTGGTTCATACAAATTAATGTCAAATTTCTGAAATTTTGAGTAAAAGCATTTGCTTGATTGTATAAAGGACGTTTTGATACCATTTTTCGACTTTAATAACTGTATAAATCTATTTTATTTTTTATGAATAACTTATTTTTTATTTTCTTTGAAAAGCTCATTACATCGGCTCATTTGTTTTGTTGATTAGCATATGTGAAAAACACCATTTCATTTAAAATACCCAATATTTTGTTCAAATATACCCTCAGCCAAAAACTTTTGATTGGGCAACGCTATCCTAAATTTTTGACTTAAAATGAGACGTCAAAAATCCATATTATAATCAAAAATGACAAAGTCAAAGTGAAATGGAACTACCTTGATTGTTTGTATCATGGTTCTATTCGATTTTGTTTTTATTTTTTGACTTTTTTTCAAGTTTTTTATCATTTATGTATATTTTCATAATATTACCTTTTTCACTTTTGCTTGGTATTTTTCATATTAAAATTTTAGTAAGCATCTGGTAACAAAATACAATACAACCTACATACCAGAGGTGTTGCCTTCTAAAACACATTTAATTTACAACGTACAACATTAAAAGAGCTAGTGAATTTACCATATATTTTCGCTTATTATTATAATATTGTTATACTGTATAAATAAAAACTTTAATTTTGTTTTATGACATAATGCCTCGTTTTTTAAAGTTAAAAATTAATAAAATTTAGTTTACATTGTGATGGCCAAATGTGCCCCTATTCAAGTCACAGGTACCCCTACCACGGGGCACATTTGACAAAATGCCTTTTTTTAAAAAAGTACATATCTGAAAAAGGTATTTACGTGTTTTTTACAACTCATTAGCTATTCAAATATTGAGATGAATAATGAATAGTTACTGTCAATTGTTAAAACCTTAGTTTTCTCCAAAAATGTCTGAGCTTACCCTAAGTGTTTTGATATGAAATTTAAATCTAACACTAGTCAATTATGCATAAAATGCACTAAAACCATTTGCGATGAACATAATATGAACTAAACAAAATGCATCAATTGTTGTAGAGATCCTTCGGTATTTCGCTTGGTTAGAACATAATTTATATTCAATAAATTTTCTAAAAACTTTATAAAAATGATCAAAATATAGTTAAACAATAAATATGCAAAGTTACAGCAACAATAATATGTGCATATGCACGTCTTTTCATAGAAAAGTGTACTGGGTCACCCGGGTGGGTATTGGTAAACTACGTAGATAAAAAGTCAAAATCGCAAAAAAAGTATATTCCAGATGAAAGAAAAGTTCATATTTGTTATTATCTGAAAGAACTCGAAAAATTGATCAGTGAGTAAAAAGCAATTTTAAATCGGACCAATAGCTGCCGAGTAATCGCAAAAAGAAAACGCAAAAGGTCACCCGGGTGGGTATTGGTAAACCTAAGGTTAAAAAGGTTATTGCCTTTTCATTCGACGTATCGAACCGGAATATGCATATGTAGCGTATGGATTAATCAACTAACTCACCATGTATGGCGTGGAAGCGCAATGGCGGCTCACTATAAAGCGTCGTATTTGAAATGGTCGAATTACCAGTATCAGGACTGCCGCATTCCGAAGTGTCTGTTATGCTTGCTTGTGCCGCTTGCCCATACAAATCAATAACACCATAGACACGCTCCGGTACATTTGTCGCCGCTGGGCCCTGATCGACACCGTTAACCCAAAAATGCAATGTACCATCATCCTTGCGAACGACGCCCACACGATCACCAACTTGTAGACGATCGAGATTTTGTCCATATTGTTCAATAACTGTAATGCCATTATGCATAACACCATTGCCCGTCATCATCCAGGTTCCAGAACTGCATGCACACAAATTGAAAGAAGACAATATTTTTTGAAACACAAATTGCGATTTCATTTCAATGGTATACGTATTTATACAAAGAAACGCTTTGGGAAATCCCTAGGGAATTGTTCTTCAAGCAAAAAAAAATAATTAAATTAAAACAATTACTGAATAAGGTCTTACCGAACATTTGTCATAGTGAATGGGAAATCAAGTTCTTCCGCACTATGTGTAGTCACTCCCATCTCAACCGAGCCAGCCCATTTTGTTACGACACGTTCCAGACGCACTTGAAATAGTTCGTTAGGACGCAAAGGGCGGCGTGTTAAGACAACGCCATTGTTGAAGTCATCGGAAGCGCTGTATGAATGGAAATTTAACGAATAGAAATTTAACCCAAAGTTTTTATTTACAAAGAAAAAAATAAAAAAGTTCAGTCAAACTCACTTTGGTCGCAGCGCAGTACGTCCACTATGCGTTACCGTGGCATGCGAGCCGCAAAGTGGATGGAAGGTGAGACGATCATCGTTACGTTGTATTGGTGGGCCGGAGAGTGCAGAATCACCCATCGCTGCCGCAGCTGCAGCAACTACCGCTGAGTTCCCTTCACATTCGGGACTAAGCAAACTCAGAGCGGGTGTTGGTGTGCTCGGATTGACAGAATTATTTATTGCCGAAACCCCACCACTGTTAGCGGTAAGTATGAGATTGTTTCGCCTCGTTACCAAATTTTGCTGTTCTCGCTCATCTCGATCTACGATTGTGACCTTAATGGTCATACCATAGAGATCTATGACGCCCCAAAGTGTTTGGGCGACGCGAGTGGCTGCTACGCCTTGATCTTGGCCATTAATGTAATAATGTAAATTACCGTTAGACTTACGCATCATACCAACGCGATCACCTAAAAATATATACTTTTTGTTTATTTGTGAGGGTGGTGTGAAAGCGAACATTTTTTTTTTATTGATTTACTTGGAGTGGAGCAGGGAGCTTCGAGGCGTGTTTATACATATATTTATTTTTTTATTTTATTTAATTATCCGTTCAGAAATATGTCTAAGCGCAGCGAGTCTACGTGCCGAGGCTGAGCTGAGCGGCAGTGCCCACCTCTAAGATGTGCAATGGCTAACTTAACCACTTGTACATATCGCACCCTAAATCATAAAGTGACACAACTCAAAATTCAAAAATTTTCAGGAGCCAAAAAACTTTTTTTCTTTACAAGCAATGATATGGCCAAAGGCCAGAGCTGGGTAGTAATCATTACTTTAGGAATTAAATTACTCCCAATTCCCCATTACATGTAATTGAGAAAAGTAATCAATTCCTTTCATCAAAAGAAAAGGAATTGATTACATTTAAATTCCTAAAAAAAAAATACCAAAAGTATTTCATCGTGTTGAGGCTCAAGTACAAGGTATTTTTTTTTTGAATTGAAAAAAAATTTCTTTGTGAAAATGTAATAGCCGTGCCATTACTTTTGAAAGGAATTGCAAATGTTATTGAAATTTTTCCAATTACATTACAAGGAATGGAAAATGTACTTAAGAATTTCCCATTCCTCAAAGGAATTGCAAAAGTAATTGAAAAACTAATGAAGGTCCATATGCGTATAAAATTCATTTGCGATTAAAAGGGTGGTTGTGCGTAGCCATACTACATATTGTTTAATATTATCTTTCTTATTTAGCAAATAAAATCATATACTATTATGCCAGTAACCAAAAAGACGCGCTGGCCTTATCTTCTTTATGATCAGGTGGGGAACCTGAGTTTTTCACAATCTATTTCCAGCGCAGTGGGAACTTTTGTATTTCTAGTTTACCTCCAGTAAGTGTTCAGGACCACTTTCTATGAGGAACCTTCCTTATCTATTTGGCCTTTTCGGAGTTAATCAATTACTCACCGCCTAATGACCAGAATATGGGCATGTTTTATTAATTATTTTGGCTCATCTCATCCCCTTTTATCTTCGAAGGCATTCTCTATTTCTATTGCATGGATTTCGGCTGGAACGATAGTGGGGTAGTTACCTACTTGCACCGATTTTTTTACATCTTTGCTAATCATGGCTTCCTCAATGCCCTGATAGAAAAAGCTTCTGTTCTGAACTAACGTGATTGTAGTGCATGCGGAACCACCACTAGTTCGCCCTAAATCTCTGATTTGAACTGGCGAATTTAACAAGATTATGTCCTAGGCAGTGGAAATTGTTTCTGTCTGCATTACCTTTTCTATAGTTCTGAAGTAGTTGAAAATTCGCCAGTTTGGATCTTGTTCATAAATGGGTACTAATTCCATAGTTCTGAAGCCCAGTTTGCATATAGTTCCTAAATCTGTTATAGTTCCTAAACTGCTAAACGTAAAGGCAATAAAGGGCGTCGAAAGTGGAGAGCAAGGAGCAATTCCGACGCATAAAAAGAGATAGACCCACCAATAAGTATACCGATATGATCAGGACGATCAGCTGAGTTCATTTAGCCATGTCCGTCTGTCTGTTTGAACGCAAACTAGTCCCTCAGTTTTTGAGATATCTGGGGTCAATATGTTAGGGCTCTTGTTTTCAATCGATATTATGTATATTTTCTTTCTATTTCTATTTTTTGTGGTTATTTGTGGTCATTTTGGGGTCAAATGATCGCAATTTAGTAGCAAAATGATATCAAAATAACAAAAAAATAATCCAAAATTGACCCTAACATGATCCCAATATGACCCCAAACTGATCCCAAATTGACCCGAAAATGATCCCAAGCTGAACCCAAAATGATCCCAGTATCGCCCCAAAATGATCCCAATAGTGAGCATGACCCGCAAATTCCATTTACATAAATCGCAATACGTTTTTATACACCAATTAACATTTAGCATTTCAATTACTTTTTCAATTCCTTTAAGGAATGGAATGGGAAATTCTAAAGTACATTTTCCATTCCTTGTGATGTAATTGGAAAAATTGCAATTACATTTTCAATTCCTTTCAAAAGTAATGGTGCGGCAATTACCATTACTCAAAGTAATTTTTTTTCAATTCCAAAAAAAAATACCTTGTACTTGAGCCTCAAAACGATGAAATACTTTTGGTGTTTTTTTTAGGAATTGAAATGTAATTAATTCCTTTTCTTTTCATGAAAGGAATTGATTACATTTTTCAATTACTGAGGAATGTAATTGTAATTGTAATGGAATTGATTTTACCCAGCTCTGCCAAAGGCCACGTGTAATGGTTATTTTTCAGTCAAAAGAAAGACAGATTGAAAAGTTTTTTTTTTTGCAATCGCTAGAGATATCGTCGCTATAGAAGAAAAAAGACGCAAACTGTTTTGTTGAGGAAGAAAGGCGCAAACTTTTTTTCTTTCAAAGAAAGACGAATTAAAAAGTTTTGCGAAAGAAACTTTATTTTTTTTTTGATAACGAAGAAATACGCTTTATTTTTTTTTACTATAAAGAAAGACGCATTTAAATATTTTTTAGGAAAGAAAGACGTATTCGATTTTTTATTTTTTTTGTCAATATCAGAAATTGAATTTAACTGTTAACATTTAAAATATTTTTTTGTTTTTCACAGACAAAAAACAAAAAAACTGAAAAATAAAAATTTCGGTCTCAACAAAAAAATTTAAAAACAGATTTTTTGGTTTTTCGGTAACAAAAATATTTTATTTTTCAAAATAAATCTCACATGTTGAGAAATATAAAAAACACTTATTTGAAAAATTTTCATTGAATGTATGTAGATATGTATATATTTTTTTTATTTCCTGCTCAAATTTTTTCTGTTGAAAATAAATATCAGTGAATAACAGAAAAAATCAAGAAATAAGGTTTTCTCTCAGACAAAAATAATTATTTTTTTGTCTTTGGATTTTTGTTTTTAAAAGATTGTTAGAGTTTTTGTCTAAGATCTTTTGTTATTTTCAAAACCTTTGAAATTGTTAACAATTATTTTCAATGTCTGGTCATATTAATGCTAATGCGTCTTTCTTCGCAGTTAATAATGCTAATGCGTCTTTCTTCGTCGAAATATTTTTTAACGCGTCTATCTTCGTCGACATGTTTTGTAAAGCGTCTTTCTTCCCCGACATATTTTTAATGCGCCTTTTTCGTCGAGAAATTACTGACATGCGTCTTTCTTCTCCGGAGCGACGATATATTGTGTACCAGTGTATGAAAAAAATTCGATTTCAAAAAATTTTATGATTTAGGGTGCTATATTTTTATACTCAGCTGTACTAGTACACAGAGTATTATAGTTTTAATCACATAACGGTGGATTGTAACACCATAAAATAATCGAGATAGATATTGACTTATATATATCAAATTGATCAGGGTGAAAAAAGAAATCGATTGAGCCATGTCCGTCCGTCTGTCTGTCTGTACGCACGATAACTCGCGCAAAAATTGAAATATTTTGATGAAATTTGGAATGCAAGTTGGTATCAAGACTGGAACGGATGGTATTGAAAATGGGCGAAATCGTCATGGTCCACGCCCACTTTCCCTATATAGTAAAAATAGGAAATTTTGTATCTCAGTCACTAATAGAGCTAGAGTGATGAAATTTTACCCACGTGTTGAGCTCAGGCCCCTAAGAAGAAATTTGATGGAATTTTGGAAAATGGGCGGTGCCACGCCCACTTATTAAGGAGCAAACATTGAAAGCTTTATGAGTCATAACTCAGAAACTGTTGAAGATATATCGATGAAATTTGGTACGCGTGATATACTTACTTAGGCAAATGTTTGAACGAAAAATTGTCAAAATCGGTTGACGGCCACTCCCACTTTTATATATGGGTATTATAAAGTGACCTAATAAAAACATTTTAAGCGATATCTCTGTCAAATATAAAGGTATATCATTGAAATTTTATGGCAGGAGTCCAACTGCGGATATAAAACGAAAAGCACAAAAAATTTGGAAAATGGGCGTGGCACCGCCTCTTTCTAGAAGCAGGAATATACGAGATTTCTGAGCCTATAACTCGACAAATAATTTAAATATAATGACGAAACTTGGTGTGTACACTTTTATTAGTTGTGGTAATATATGTTCAAAATTTTAGCGAAATCGGTTGGCGACCACGCCCACTTTTATATATGGGAACTATAAAGGGGCCTAATAAAAATATTTTAAGCGATATCTTTGTCAAATATAAAGATAATTCATTCAAATTTTGTGGCATGAGTTCCACAATAGCCCGGAAACAAAAAATAGAAAAATTTGGAAAATGGGCGTGGCACCGCCTCTTCTTAGACAAAGCAATATACGAAATTTCGGAGCCCATAACTCGACAAATAATTGAGACATTAAGACGAAACTTGGTTTATACACTTTTATAACTTGTGCTAATAGACACGCAAAAATTTATTCAAATCGGTTTAT
The DNA here is from genome assembly GCA_960531455.1 of Urophora cardui. Lineage (NCBI taxonomy): Eukaryota > Metazoa > Arthropoda > Insecta > Diptera > Tephritidae > Urophora > Urophora cardui. Next base: position 107,772,759 of record OY482673.1, on the reverse strand, counting down.
GACCACGCCTACTTTTTAACAAAGATATTTCTGGAACACCCTTTGGAAATTTGTAACGTGACATCTTTGTAATTAGAAGTCATAAAGGAATGAAATTTTGCACAAAGAATAATATTCATATGCTTAGTTGGATGACTGTGACTGATAAAAATGTTGAAAATGGGCATGGCTACGCCCACTTTATGCAGCACTCGCTTTATATAAAATACACCGTGTTTTCATCAAACGCAAACAAACAATGAAAGCATACAGCTGAGTATCTAATGTTCGATTCCACTCGAACTTAGGCTTCCTTACTTGTTTTATTTATTTATTTATTTATTTATTTATTTATGTCTACAACAGAGTTAACATGTTTCCCCAGACATATCAGCAAAGTTAGAATAAAATGTAATCAATTATCTATAAGTTGTAGAAATTAAATAAATAAAGCCATATAGGTTAAAATATACTTACAACATATAAACATAATAAATAACACAATTGATAATGAACTTAAGTTCGAGTAAAATATGTTTTCAATTCTAAAGCAGTCTTTATTGGATCAGAAATATCCAGGTCTAGGAAATTTGAGAAATAGTTAAACTCAGTCAGCGTTCTGTTTAAAGGCGCATTAGCATTATAAACCGTTCTACTAAAGCCAACTTTTAAAACACTGAAACTACGAAAATTTCTGCTAGGGGTATAAAATTGTATTCTCTCAAGAATAGAGGGACAGTCAATTCTCCCCGTAACTATACCCATTAAAAACGAGATAGCCTGAGTAATTGCCCTATTACGCAAAGAAGGTAAACTAATTAGCTGACATCGCGAAGCATAAGGTGGTAAGGGTTCTTCAAAATTTAGAGAGCGCAAAGCAAAACGTACAAAGGTCTTCTGAACCCTTTCCAGACGATTTATGTGGACAAAATGATTAGGCCTCCAGATAAAGGCAGCATAATCTAGCTTAGATCGTACAAAAGCTGAATATAACATCTTATGGGTATAAGGATCCGAGAAATTTGTAGAATGTCTTCTTACAAAAGCAAGCGTAGCAAATGTGTCCCCTATGGTCTTATTCAAATGTGTGATAAAAGTGAGTTTAGAGTCGAAATGCACACCCAAATCCTTAATCTCATTAACCGACTCCAGACAGATATTATTGATGACATATGATGTGACTATAGGATTTTTCAACTTAGAAAACGTAATTTCATGGCATTTTTTAATATTAAGAGAGTTTATTTGCTAAACACCAAGTATAAAATTTATTGAGCTCAGATTGCAGCAATAATGAATCATCATAATGTTTAATTTCTGAATAAATTTTCAAATCATCGGCGTAAAGAAGAAAGCGGGCATCTGTAAAGCAAGAACTAATATCGTTAATAAAAAGAACGAAAAACAATGGACCCAAAATACTTCCTTGGGGGACACCAGAGCGCGCAATAAATGGTATAGATGAAACTCCATCAATAACCACATGACTGCGTCTGAGTTGAAGATAAGATTTAATCCATTTATTTGTATATGTAGCTCTCATTGGAAAAATTTTAAAACTATGTATTAACCGATGTTAGAAAGTAAACCAAATGCCACCCTAAAACAACCTACCTTCTCGTAATTCATCCAAATTGAATTCGCCATACTGACGTCGGGTCCCCTTGCCGTTGGTTAGTATACCGCAGCCGGACATCATTATAGTGCCACTGCGCATATTAGTCATAGTAGCTGGAAAATGTAGTACCGATGGATTATGCGTGGTTACGCCCACTTCTATAGATCCAGACCATTTGTCAACCAGCTTATCGATGCGTATCTCAAACAACTCGTTATCTTTAAGTGGCCGATGCGTCATCACAACACCATTATTAAATTCATCCAATGGCCTACGACGCTCGGCGCAACGGCAGTTCGGCGACAATTTAACCAATGAGCCGCAACGTGTGTGAAAACGTAATCTATCCATTTCGTAAAACTCGCCTGTGTTTTGCAAAGCTCCATTGCTGTTTGCAATTACCGCATTTGCAGCAGATGAGGTGAGGGACAAGGCAGTATGCAGACCTGTCTGTGAGTTTCCAGATAGAGCTGCTATACCTGCGGGCCCTAGACTTGACAGAGCGGCATTTATATCGGCATTTGTACTAATAGTTGATACTAAGCCGCCGCCAACACTGATATTGTTGACACTACTGGTTATAGGTGCTGCATTTGAAACTATGGTCACGTCTACACACATTGGTACCTCTATATTCTGAACGATTTGCTGAGCATGCTGTGAACACGATTCAAAATTATGTAAATGAACAGTAGAGTAAATCGAGTTGTGTCTAAAGTTAATTTAAACTTATATTACCCCCGATCCACCAATATCTGTCGGACATATTGAAACTTGGACACAACGACCATACAAATCAACCAGAGCCCACAATGTCTTTGGCATATTACGTGCAGCTACACCTTGCGGTTCACCATTTACATAGAATACTAGTTCATTGTTGGATGTGCGCAGTACACCGACGCGGTCACGTTCGCTCAATGTCTCTAAATCGGTGCCATAAAATTCTATCAAGCACACACCATCTTTACGTACATCAATGCCAGACATTACCCAGGTACCGTTACGCATAGCAGTGGCATTTGGTCGTAATTCCAACTTTTCCGGCGACTCGACAGTTACACCAATCTCAATACTGCCACCCCACGAATGATTCTACAAAAATACAATAAGTAACTAATATGGTCTTCTCAAAACTTATACTCTTGCGACAAGAGGATGTATGTACATATTGTCGTACCATACAAAAAAATGTATTCTTAAGAAGTTTTGAAATTGCTACTTTTCGTATGGCACAACGATTTGTACTAATGTATATATGTATGTACCTTTTTCTCTATAACAACTTCAAATAATACATCATCAATCAATGGTTCTGCACTGAAAACGAGAGCATGGCTAAAATCTCGTACGGAACGAGTTGCAGTTCGGTTGCCATTAGACAGTGATATGCGACGGCCACAACGTTGATGGAATTTTTGCAGTGCTTGCAAGTTTATAATATTCGAGCCGGCCCCACCACCCGTTGCCGCATTGCTACCGGGGCAAATACTATCGCTTCCAGCGCCAGCGCCAGACAACCCACCACCAGCGGTAGCCATTGATATGAAATTAACTTAAATTTTTTCCTGCAATTCTGGAAAAATAGTGTGGTAGTTTAGAATATATGTATTCCTTTTGACGTTTTGCAGTGATCATCCGATATATGTATGTATTTCATTCGCTGTAATTTGACACTCGAATTGACCCCACCCGCTGAAAACCAATAACACACACCAACAAATGTTTATTGTTGCAAATGAGTTTTTTGTTTGCTGTCATTCACGACCAAATAGTTTTTTTGGCCATGCTTTCAGTTATTTTAAGCCGAACAAACACATTTTTTGAAATAACACGACTTTTCGAAATAACATGTCTTTTCCAATTGGTTTCGTGTAGGGTTGGGCGATATATATCGATATATCAATATATCGATATTTTTAAAATAGTACAGCCGATAATATCGACGATATTTTAAATAACCGTGCATCGATAATCGATAATTTTTTGCCATTTCGAGCCAAATTCGATATTTTTCATACATTTCTGATTCGCTTTGAATTTAACACCAGAACATTTTTTAAGAAGTGGTATAACCATAATGTTCGGGTGTTTGAATTTACATTACTTTCTTCTTCAAGCAATTCTTAATGATTCTTATGTTTATACTTCAGGATTCGTAGAATATCTGTAGACTCATCGAACTTTAACAACAAATATCTAGTAAACTATAAGTCTCCGGCAAGTTTGGATTTCTGTTTTGAGATCTGTGGGAGCACCTCTAACCCCGTGAAGAAGTGGGTTTTTGCGGGACGTGGTTCCTTAATTTAAAGCCGACCCTTTCGGTATATTGATATATCGATGTTTTTACACGGCATAAATCGATGTTTCTTAAATATCGATATAATATATATCGATATATTTTTCCAATTTGCCCATCCCTAGTTGCGTGTACTAGGACTGGGTAATAGTGATGAGCGATATATCGCAAACGGTGATTTTTTCACTGTGAATAAAAAATCGCAAATCGCAATTGCGATCACTTTTTCAAAATAGCAGTTCACTACTTATTGGGAACTGCTATCGATGTACCAAGTAAGCAGTTCACCTATGTGAATCGCAATCGCAAAAGCATTATAAACTTCTTTTTGTTTATACTTTTGAGCAGACCACATACGTATAGTGGCCGCTGTGGTGCAGTGGGTAGAGTGCTCGCCTGCTATGCCAGAGGTCTCGGGTTCAAACCACGGTCCGAGCCAAACACCAAAACAATTTTTCTAATTAGTAAAAATCCAATTATTGGGTTTTTTAAGAGCAGCGGTCACCTCTCGGCAGTGGGCGGCATACCCTCCGAGAGTATTTCTGTCATGAAAAAGCTTCTCACAAAAAATGCATTCGCCGTTCGGAGCCGGCATAAAACTGTAGGTCCACCCAATTAGTAGGCAAAACAAAAAGGAGCACACCTCGAATTGGGAGAGAAGCTCGGCCATAAAACTCGTCAGAGTTATAATAGCGCCATTGTATTATTATTATTATTATTACATACGTATATAGAAATATAAAAAAAAAATAATTGTTGAATTTACAATTTATCTTTGAAAAATGTTTACAAACAGCGAAATTACTGCGGAATACGTTGTTATTGCTATCATTTTGTTAACATAAAATGAAGACAGGTTATATCGCTCAGAAAACGCAAAATTAATCTCTCCGGATGATTTTATAGCAGTCCATGCAATCGCAATAGCAGTTTAAAATCGCAGTGATTTAAAAATAGCAATCACCGAAATCACAGATATCGAAAAATCGCAGTTTCTCTCATCTCTACTGGCTAAATCGACTTCGACTTTAATCGATTATCGACTTTTTGCTCAAAAAATCGATTTCTACAATCGATTGTTGTGTGTGAAAGTTAGGCACTCTGCACACGAGGCGAATCGTCATAGACGCGTATCAGACATTTTATGTAGCGTCGATTTCCTTACGCCTCAAGATCTGCACACGAAGCGACATGAAACTTCGCTGCACAAACAAACAAATTAATAATACGGTATTTGCTTTAAATTTCGAAGCTTTAAATAGAAAAGATGATAACTTTTATGGAATCTTCCATTTTCTTTAATTTTACACTCATTTTTCCGATTTTTTACACAAATTTTACTGCTTTCTTAAATTTCACCAAGTGGAAAAATGTAAACAAACATCTTCTTCTTCCTGTTTTCTAAGCGTAGTACGCCTAGCTACTAGCACTGCTTTACGCCAAGCGACATGTAGCCAGCATACTTTGACGAATGCATGAAGCTGACGACTCGTGTGCAGCCCTCAATTGAAATATACGTGCGCGACATCAAAGCGTACAGCTTTCGTCTGCAGTATCTAATACGCGTCTAAAGCAGTACGCTCCGTGTGCAGAGTGCCTTAGTCGGATATTATTATTTACTATAGCTGAGTTCCCGTGGCAGTGATCCAGATACGGATACAAATTATGCAAGCAAATGCGACAACAATTTTGTGATCCTGGTATTTATCTGCATCAAAACAACCTATTACAATCTATACGGATCCGAAATTGATACAGATAAACGCCAGGATCACAGAATTCTTGTTGCATTTGCATGCAAACTTCTTATCCGGATCTAGATCACTGCCACGGGAACTCGCCTATAGTGTATAGCATACAGTGAAATGACTCTGGGATGCGTAGTCGAAATTCGATAAAAAAAAAAGACGATAAGTCATCGAAAAATGTCAAAATCGGGGACAGATTGGTATGGCGGCCGGATGTGGTTGTTGTAAGAAAAGGCACCATAATGACAAGGTCGTAGCAATCAAGACAGAAACGCAATTCCGGAATTGGGAATTGAAAAAACCAATTCATAATTCCGAAAAGAATTTAAGGCTGAGTTCCTAAAACGCAATTCCCGGTGATAGCGTAAACTCCAGCTATTCCACGAATAACATGTGCAAGAATGTAAAATCAACAACCTACAAAAAAGAAAGAAGAAGAGCAACTTATATTGCATTCACGATCGTAATTGGGCAATAACTACAACTTCAAAATCAGCTGAGCACAGCTTTTCGACCTGTTTTACACACAACCCAGAGTCAACTCACTGTTCTCCATACACAATGCTTTAAACTATCGATTGAATGGCTCGGTTATCGAAAAACCTTAAGAGCCTATACACACTTGCGACTCAATCGATTTGGTCGAATTGGACTGTTGTATTCACACTACTCCAACTATTTAGTCGAATCGGTGGCAGCTATTCACACTTGAGACTAAATAGTCGTGCGATTGACAATGACATAGTGTTGCCAATGTTCACATTTTACTCAGCAAATTTTACATTAGTGGTCTTCATATAAAGTGATGAAGTATTAAATTGTTAAAGTTTATCTGCATTCTTACATGAAAGCACCTTCTTGTCAGCTGTCAACTTGATTAATAAATAAAAAACAATAAAATAAACAAAAAGTGCATACATTGTTTGGCTTTGTTTCTTATTAAACTAGCAACTAGCTGTCAAGTAAATGAAAAGAGAAAAACGGAAGGAATTACGCTCATAAAGGCGAAACGAACAGAAGTACAAGAAACGGAAAAATAGTAAAAATCAGCCATTAATAATTTTCATGAAATTTCATTTTCATTATTTCTATTTTAAAATGCGATTAATGACATTTGAAGAGAACAACAATATCAAGAAACATATGAAAATGGAAGTAAATATCCTTAGTTAGATAATTCTTGTCTATAACTACACCATTTCCAGATGGATTTTAGAAAGCGTCAACTGGATTTTAGAAAGGGGAAATTGGATTTTAGAAATGTCGATTTGATTTTAGAAAAGGGAAATTGGACTTTAGAAACTGTAAATTGGATTTTCGAAAATTTATATAATTATTAATTTATACTTTCATACGCAATAAAGAATTTCTATTCGAAAAATTCTGTGTAAAATTTATTATAAACGCACATTCTGAAATCCAATTCACGCTTTCAAAAATCCAATTTTGTTTTCTAAAATCCTTTTAACGCTTTCTAAAATCCAATTGACATTTCTAAAATCCAATTTCCCCTTTCTAAAATCCAGTTGACGCTTTCTAAAATCCATCTGGAAATGGTGTAGTTATAGACAAGAATTATCTAACTAAGGATATTTACTTCCGTTTTCGTATGTTTCTTGATATTGTTGTTCTCTTCAAATGTCATTAATCGCATTTTAAAATAGAAATAATGAAAATGAAATTTCATGAAAATTATTAATGGCTGATTTTTACTATTTTTCCGTTTCTTGTACTTCTGTTCGTTTCGCCTTTATGAGCGTAATTCCTTCCGTTTTTCTCTTTTCATTTACTTGACAGCTAGTTGCTAGTTTAATAAGAAACAAAGCCAAATAATGTATGCACTTTTTGTTTATTTTATTGTTTTTTATTTATTAATCAAGTTGACAGCTGACAAGAAGGTGCTTTCATGTAAGAATGCAGATAAACTTTAACAATTTAATACTTCATCACTTTATATGAAGACCACTAATGTAAAATTTGCTGAGTAAAATGTGAACATTGGCAACACTATGTCATTGTCAAGCGCACGACTATTTAGAGCCTATACACACTTGCGACTCAATCGATTTGGTCGAATTGGACTGTTGTATTCACACTACTCCAACTATTTAGTCGAATCGGTGGCAGCTATTCACACTTGAGACTAAATAGTCGTGCGATTGACAATGACATAGTGTTGCCAATGTTCACATTTTACTCAGCAAATTTTACATTAGTGGTCCTCATATAAAGTGATGAAGTATTAAATTGTTAAAGTTTATCTGCATTCTTACATGAAAGCACCTTCTTGTCAGCTGTCAACTTGATTAATAAATAAAAAACAATAAAATAAACAAAAAGTGCATACATTGTTTGGCTTTGTTTCTTATTAAACTAGCATCTAGCTGTCAAGTAAATGAAAAGAGAAAAACGGAAGGAATTACGCTCATAAAGGCGAAACGAACAGAAGTACAAGAAACGGAAAAATAGTAAAAATCAGCCATTAATAATTTTCATGAAATTTCATTTTCATTATTTCTATTTTAAAATGCGATTAAGGACATTTGAAGAGAACAACAATATCAAGAAACATATGAAAACGGAAGTAAATATCCTTAGTTAGATAATTCTTGTCTATAACTACACCATTTCCAGATGGATTTTAGAAAGCGTCAACTGGATTTTAGAAAGGGGAAATTGGATCTTAGAAATGTCAATTGGATTTTAGAAAGGGGAAATTGGATTTTAGAAATGTCAATTGGATTTTAGAAAGGGGAAATTAGATTTTAGAAATGTCAATTGGATTATAGAAAGGGGAAATTAGATTTTAGAATAGCCAAATGGATTTTAGAAAGGGAAAATTGGATTTTAGAAATGTCGATTTGATTTTAGAAAAGGGAAATTGGACTTTAGAAACTGTAAATTGGATTTTCGAAAATTTATATAATTATTAATTTATACTTTCATACGCAATAAAGAATTTCTATTCGAAAAATTCTGTGTAAAATTTATTTTAAACGCACATTCTGAAATCCAATTCACGCTTTCAAAAATCCAATTTTGTTTTCTAAAATCCTTTTAACGCTTTCTAAAATCCAATTGACATTTCTAAAATCCAATTTCCCCTTTCTAAAATCCAATTGACATTTCTAAAATCCAATATCCCCTTTCTAAAATCCAGTTAACGCTTTCTAAAATCCATCTGGAAATGGTGTAGTTAATAAGAAACGAACCTTTTGTTTTTAAACATTTTGAAAATATTAATTAAAATATTCAATCTCTACAATTTACCAAAAGTGAAATAAAAGTAGTGCTGTCAGCATGGCAACTCTTTCCACTACGAATATCACTGTTGTTGCTGTAGTCGTTCGACTAAATTGTTTCAAGTGTGAATACGTAGAAGGGCGAATGTTGATTTGCATGGGAATGTATGGAAGCATTCACACTACATTCAATTAGTTGTACAACTGAAACAGTTGGAACTACACCATTTCCAGATGGATTTTAGAAAGCGTTAACTGGATTTTAGAAAGGGGAAATTGAATTTTAGAAATGTCAATTGGATTTTAGAAAGGGGAAATTGGATTTTAGAAATGTCAATTGGATTTTAGAAAGCGTTAAAAGGATTTTAGAAAACAAAATTGGATTTTTGAAAGCGTGAATTGGATTTCAGAATGTGCGTTTAAAATAAATTTTACACAGAATTTTTCGAATAGAAATTCTTTATTGCGTATGAAAGTATAAATTAATAATTATATAAATTTTCGAAAATCCAATTGACAGTTCTAAGATCCAATTTCCCCTTTCTAAAATCCAGTTGACGCTTTCTAAAATCCATCTGGAAATGGTGTAGTTATAGACAAGAATTATCTAACTAAGGATATTTACTTCCGTTTTCATATGTTTCTTGATATTGTTGTTCTCTTCAAATGTCATTAATCGCATTTTAAAATAGAAATAATGAAAATGAAATTTCATGAAAATTATTAATGGCTGATTTTTACTATTTTTCCGTTTCTTGTACTTCTGTTCGTTTCGCCTTTATGAGCGTAATTCCTTCCGTTTTTCTCTTTTCATTTACTTGACAGCTAGTTGCTAGTTTAATAAGAAACAAAGCCAAATAATGTATGCACTTTTTGTTTATTTTATTGTTTTTTATTTATTAATCAAGTTGACAGCTGACAAGAAGGTGCTTTCATGTAAGAATGCAGATAAACTTTAACAATTTAATACTTCATCACTTTATATGAAGACCACTAATGTAAAATTTGCTGAGTAAAATGTGAACATTGGCAACACTATGTCATTGTCAAGCGCACGACTATTTAGTCTCAAGTGTGAATAGCTGCCACCGATTCGACTAAATAGTTGGAGTAGTGTGAATACAACAGTCCAATTCGACCAAATCGATTGAGTCGCAAGTGCTTATAGTAGAGTTGGGAAATTTAGTTCACTAGTTCACTTTAGTTCACCATTGGGCCATATTAATAAATTTCAAGCAAATGCTTTTACTCAAAATTTCAGATATTTAACATTAATTTGTATGAACCATTTGAGTAAAAGGTCTGAAATCTTGAGCAAAAGGAAATGCTTGGCTTTTATTAATATGACCCATTATTGTTACAGAGCCGTCAGAATGAATACTTCTCCAGTAATCCAGCAATCGCTTAACTGACAACAGAGTGGAAATACATGTATTTTCCTCTCCTATTTCTCTTTCCATTTCCATTGCTTTTTCCTTGCCCCAAGGAACCGACTTGAACATAACATCGAAGAGAGCTCTATACTAAAACCGTGATTTCCACATTTCATTTCATACCAATACTACTTAGAAACATTCCGAGTCATCTGGGTCCAGGTTTTGACCTATATCTCGGGACCAGGGAAAAAAGAGAGTGAAAAATTCGAATGTTTCGAAAGTTCGGCCTCCGAATTCCTCTGCATACCAAATTGCATGAAAACCGTTTGAGCCGTTTCCAAGGTTATACTCTATATACATAAGAGTTTCTCGTTTCAAGGTTCCATTTTTTTATATTTTATTGATAATGAGATCAATATTAACAAACAAAGTGAAAAAAAGCTTTTAACAAATTCAGTTCTTTTTTGTATATCGAATAAAATGAATACTTCAAGTGTTTTTAAAAGAAAAATTTTTGTAAATGGGACATGTTTCGACCAATTTATCACGACAAGCAGAAATGACCATCTGAAATGCAAAAAGCCGTAACTAATATGAAGCGGTGTAGTTGTAATTCAGTGCAATCAAAAAAATAGTATTACTTACGACATTTTGCATTTCTGTAAAGATATTAGTTATTTTACATGTTACTATGCAAAAAAACCAAATTTTCTACTTTACTAGGTTTCAACAGGGTTCGCCTATCGTTTATGATTTGACCTGTACTTGAAAAAACCCTCTCACACGGCACTGACGTGGCTATTATGCAAAGCCGTTTTAACATGTATCTATATAGGTGCGGATATACTTCTTTCCGAGAGTCCCACCATTCCAAAGGATTTTTAGTGCGTTGTAAATAATATAATAATAATAATAATACAATGGCGCTATTATAACTCTGACGAGTTTTATGGCCGAGCTTCTCTCCCAATTCGAGGTGTGCTCCTTTTTGTTTTTCCTACTAATTGGGTGGACCTACAGTTTTATGCCGGCTCCGAACGGCGAATGCATTTTTTGTGAGAAGCCTTTTCATGGCAGAAATACTCTCGGAGGGTATGCCGCCCACTGCCGAGAGGTGACCGCTGCTCTTAAAAAACCCAATAATTGGATTTTTACTAATTAGAAAAATTTTTTTGGTGTTTGCTCGGACTGGGGTTTGAACCCGAGACCTCTGGCATAGCAGGCGAGCACTCTACCCACTGCACCACAGCGGTAAATAAGGCTCGTTCAAATATTTGTCAACCTCGATAATGGTAGCAACCGTCTTGCTTTGTGGACTTGTAATATTTTTTATATCCCTGTCATATTCATCCCAAATGTGTTCAGTTGATGAGGGCTCTGAAAAGGTGACGTCGGTATCTGCCTCTTTTTTGTGGAATATATATATCTCTCAGTTTATTCAGTTTATTTTTAAGAAGTTGAGTAGAAATATCAAAAGCCCTCTGATCTCGAAATCCCTTTCCCTTGAACCTCGGATCAAGAATTGTGCACTCGGCATATAAAAAGTGGCCCTCTAGGTTTCTAAAACGGTCCTGCATCCCTTTTTTCAAAGATTCAAGCAAAAAGAAAAGTTTTCCAGTCTGCGGTGGTGTGTTGGACAAGAAATTTTGAATAAGTTTGTTAAAAACTATAACCTTCGACAAAGAGACATTTTTTTCAGATGATATTTCCACTGTTACCTCATAAAATGGTTTAAGTAAGGGCAAGGTTCCTTCTATAATGCTCCACTCATTGCTATCTATAATTAGGTCAGGTCGCATTATAGCAAGGGTACTAATTACGGCTTCCTTTGTTTCCACTAAACGTAACAACATGTCATACGTTGAATTCCACCTTGTAGGTACGTTTTGTTTTAATTTTAAAACAGGAACTTTCATGGTAATTTGAAAATCTTTTAACTTTTTTGGGCCCCGGCTGCTGCGGTTGAAATATTGGACAATATTTTTAACTTTATCACCAATTTCTGATATTTCACAAATTGATTTTTGAACCACTAAATTCAACGAGTGGGCAAAGCAGCTGATTGAGCACCACCGTCCCAACTGCACAGCACCTACTATGTTAGCAGCATTGTCACTAACTATTGCCGATACTTTATAGGGAATATCCCAGCTAACAGTCACTTCTTTTAAAAAATTGCACAAGTTTTCGCTAGTATGACTAGATTCGAATTCCTTGCAGCATAAAAGAGCTGAGCAAAGCTTAGTACTGTCATCTATGAAATGTGCAGTTACCGCAATATAACTCATGTTGGTGGAAGACGTCCAACCATCTGTGGTAAGGCATACCGCTGAAGCCAGCTGAAGCTTTTTTTTTACTCCAATTCTGAGATCATTGCAAATATTAGGAATGAGTTTTTCGGAAATTGTCTTCCTAGAGGGTAATTTATAATTGGGACACTGTGACACCATATCAACAAAATTCATCATTTCCGACTCCTCCACAATACGTAGTGCATGGTGGCCTGTAGCAATCATTTTTACCAGTTGTGTGTTGATTTTTTCATGAAATTTGCTGCTGGGACGTTTTCTTACAAACTTGGTTATTACGGATTGCTCACTTTGCATCTGCTGCTCCGGTTGTTCGCCTTGCGCTGACTGATCTGCTTGCGTCGATTGCTCACCTTCCGCCTGTAGCTCTTCTACCCTGGGCTCGCACTGGATTGCCTGTTCGGGCATTTCTTCTCTACTTTCCTGATCGACTTTTTTAGTTTTATACAAGTCAATGAAAGGATGCTTCAACTTCATGTGCCTATTCAAATTGCCAATTGATCCACCACTGTAGCTCACCTTAAACAAACAATGTTTGCAAGTAGCATGCTTCCCATCTACGTTTTTGAAATTGTTCCAAATAGCGCTACATTTTGCCGACATCTAAAAGCAAACGCAATAGCACTACGAGTATATGTATGCATGTATATTTACAATTACATTTCGGAAAATACTAAGGCACTCTGCACACGGAGCGTACTGCTTTAGACGCGTATTAGATACTACAGACGAAAGCTGTACGCTTTGATGTCGCGCACGTATATTTCAATTGAGGGCTGCACATGAGTCGTCAGCTTCATGCATTCGTCAAAGTATGCTGGCTACATGTCGCTTGGCGTAAAGCAGTGCTGGTAGCTAGGCGTACTACGCTTAGAAAAGAGGAAGAAGAAGATGTTTGTTTACATTTTTCCACTTGCTGGAATTTATGAAAGCAGTAAAATTTGTGTAAAAAATCGGAAAAAATGAGTGTATAATTAAAGAAAATGGAAGATTTCGTAAAATTTTTTATCTTTTCTATTTAAAGCTTCGAAATTTAAAGCAAATACCGTCTTATAAATTTTTTTGTTTGTTTTGTGCAGCGAAGTTTCATGTCGCTTCGTGTGCAGATCTTGAGGCGTAGAGAAATCGACGCTACATGAAATGTCTCGTACGCGTCTATGACGATACGCCTCGTGTGCAGAGTGCCTTACTGTGGACGCAGAGCAGCCACGGCTTGATAGGATTTCAATTAGTGAAAAATAGCGCACTGATGCTAGTGTAGTTGCCATATAATTTTTAAATTTCAATGTTGAACCAGGAGGCTATATGTGTAACTACATATTTTAAAATTTGATAGCATCGTGTTTATCAAATAAAAGGAGATGGTAATTCGGGAATTCGGCAACTGTGAACTAATAGTTCATCTGAAAATATGAACTAGTTCGTTCACTCACTTGGGTGAACTAGTTCAGTGAACTTAATAGTTCACGAACGACACAACTCTAGCTTATAGGCTCTTATGGTTTAAAGCCACAAAAAAAAAAAAAAAAGAATCATGGTGCTTAGTTTCTGACAAGCGCAAAAAAACATACGAAATGGATAAATTAACAACAATTAGTGCAACTTTATTTCTAGCAGCTGATGTCTTCGCAATTGTTAGCTTGGCCATGCCCGATTGGATTGTGACCGAGGAAGCAGGTAATCCTTATATGTAGTAATATGTATGTATCCTCAAGTGAAACACGGTGTACATCTGGTTGTTGTCTGAATATTGCAGGCGATATACGTTTAGGTTTAATGTGGACATGCATGACATTGTACAATCGTTCGCAAGTGTGTTACACTCCAGAACTGCAACCAGAATGGTTGGTGGCTCTTGTGTGCATATTTATTGGCTGTATTTGTATAACGACAACGGTTATATTGCTGGCGTCGAGTAGTTGGGATCGTAACGTAATACCATATGCCCGTTGGGTGGGTTTCACGGCAATGATTTTGTTCTGTTTGGCTGCGGTAGTTCTTCCATTGGGCTTCCACATCGAAGAAATTGGTGGACAAGCGTATCAGTTGCCGAATACATATAAGATTGGTATATCGTATATATTATTTGTTTTGGCCCTATGGATAACCGTTGTGTCGGAGTTGTTTGCTGGAAAAGTGTGTCTGCCGCATTTTTAGTGGAAAGGTAAACAGAAAGGACAATCAATGAAGTCCCAGACAAAAGGAATTTGCTTTGAAACTTATTTATATACACAGATATGTATCAAAGTAGTTGTATTCTCTCCTTTTTCGTGATGTTTTAGTCATACTTAACGTAGCTTAAAAATATAAATACAAGTGTCCATAAAAAGTTTCTATGTTTTACTGTATATTGTGGAAGGAACTTCCGCCATCCCATGTCAATTTTGATTTGTTTATAAACCGGTTTCGGCGATGTGCGGTCTTCAGTATAAGAACGAAAAATTAGAGGTGTATTTATTATAAGAAAAAACCAAGAAACTTATTAACAGAAACATATTTTAAGTCTTTCCATAACAGTTACTTCTGACGGACCAGCGTTGTGTAAAGAATCTTCGTGAGATACGTATCATTAAGCTCTTTAGCCCATCGTTTTATAAACCAACAACATCCATAGCCCTATTTGTTACTGAGGAAATGTGTGCGTTAAAGCTCAATTTGGGATCAAAAAGAACTCTCTGATCACACAGATGATATATGTAGGTAATCAGAACAGCAGTGTTGCAAATTATGCAAAGTATCACGTTCTTCGCATAATTGTGGCAACACCTGCAAAAGTCAAGCGTTCGCTTGTCACATCAACTGCGCAATTTGTTTCAATAATCGGCAACAGAAAATTTGTGTCTGCAATACATCAGCTGGGTATCAGCAGACAAGTACAAAATAAGCAAGCTTGCAATTATACATTTTCACGAACGTATCCATACGCCTGTATACAGAAATATAGGGAGTAATCCAGTACTCGCACGTGAGTACTAACAAATTAATAAAACGATAATCCCCTACATATGTAAATAACGTTTTAACTCTTTTGCCAATCACATACCGGTCTAATAGCATTGACAGACGGCAGCGCTAATCCGGAATATCTAGCTAATTCGGACTTAACTTGAGAATTAAGTGGAGGTAATCCGGAATATCTCTTGAGTTATAGCCCCGACACATAGCATACGTCAATCCGTCTACGTCGACGTATGTGACTGACAGCTCAGTAAAATGTCGGCATTTAAACATACGTCGTCACACGTACGACGGATCCGTCGCCGCAACGTACCGAAGTTGCCCAAAAGTCAACTTTTGGTATACGTCAATCCGTCGCCATGTCAGCTGATTGCTTTTGATTGTTAACCTTTAGCTACTCATGAATTTCACTTTTTTTGCAATTTGCTTTTCGAGTTTTTTCTCATTTGTATAACATTCCTCCATAAAACAAAATGGTCAAGAATTATCAGGAGATGTGAAGTTACTGAAAACTGAATTTCAATAGGGCAACTTAAAAGAGAAATTACAAAATATTCTAAAGAGTTAAATTTTTGCCACCACCTCTGTAGTTAAAGGTTAATCAAACAGCTGATTTGTGTATATCCGCCAACGTTTCCTATGTGGCGACCTCTCCGTCAAGTACGTGAGCTGTCAGTCACATACGTCGACGTAGACGGATTGACGTATGCTATGTGACGGGCCTATTAGTCCTGAAAATTTTAGCGGATTAGAGCATTTTGTAATGACATCCCTGGCGAAAAATGTCTATTGTGAATGAAAGGGAAGAAAAAGAACCCAAGGCAGATCTAGGAAGGTAGGCGCATAAGTGAATTCAGAAATTTCGAATGTTATTTGTTATTAAGGTTGTTCTCTCTGTCTGATCGTTTTGCCGAGATATCATGATATCTTGAGAAATTTCTCACACAGAGAGAGCGCACCTTTAAGAAAATAAAATTCGGACTGACTTCATTGTGAACTAGCATGTTGGTCATATTCTTTCCAATCTTTATACGACTGTTGTCGTTTTGCTTTGCTTGCTTCAATTTCGGATTAATTAATTTTTTATCTGAATAAAATAAAATACTTAAAAAAAAAGAACTAGAAATATAAATTTAAACTCACTTCTCATAGAAGACTATTGTGAATGTAATAACATGGTTGCATTTCCCGTGATATTTTTCTCATGATATCACATATCACGGGTTGGGGTATGAGAAATTTGCCGAAGCTCCAAATTTGACAAGACGTGTATTTTGTTGTTGTGCTCGGCAAATTTATCACACTTATGTCATCTCGGCAAATTTGCCAGGCCAAAATTACAGAGAGAGAACAACCTTATTGTAATTGGAAGATTGTAATGTCAAAATGATATTTCGCCTTGGTTGAAATCTGAATTCGTTTGGGACTCGCCCATTCCTATTGACCATGATGTGATTTCTTCTTGATTTTGACATTACCCTACCTTTGGAAATAAAACAAGCAGTTTTTGAATTCGCCGCTGCGCCTACCTTCCTTCAGCGGTTTTGTTAATCCGCAATACTTGCCGTCTGTCAGGGTAAAATTTTAATCGAATTAAGTCTTGCGGTAATCGGGATTATCGCTGCCGTCTGTCAATGCTATAAAGGCCTAATTAGCGATACTTCGCGTAACTTCGCACAACCTTTCGAACCGTCAAATGGCAATCTGTTGTATGCATTTTGTATGTAGCCGGTAATCATTAAAAATAAAATGGGTTTTAAAAATGTTACAAACATCGCAATCCTACCCTGTCGAAAAAGCAACAACAAAAAAAAAAAAGAAATTAAAAATAGTTTTTTCTCACAAAAAAAAATTGGTCATGTCATAACACGGTTTGCAGTTCATCGACGATACACTGGTCTGAGTATAACTTTAAAGAAGTTTACGCCGAACTTCTTTCGCCATTCGAAACTTGCATTCCAACAGTGACTGCTATTACAAAAAAAAAAAAAAAATTACAAAAAATATTAAACTTTTTCTTAAATGTTTTCGTTATATTTTATTTATACTGATTATTTTATTAACTAACATGAATTCAAGTTCTCTACCTTAACGAAAGTGTATACATACATATATCGCACCCCAAATCATGAAGTGGCACAACTTAAAATTTTTGGAAATCGGGTTTTTCCAAAACCTGTGCACAAACATTTCGACAGCAACTGTTACAAAATCGTTTCCATCAGTATCTCTTTTGACTACAAAAATACCCTTATACATGGACATTTGACACAGTTAAGAAAAAAACGCTTTTTGGGTCTCTTGGAAGTTTTTGCGTGTTGTGTCACTTTGATTTAGGATGCGCTGATGCGTCACTACCAGTATAATTCTCACTTATATTAAGTATTTTTTTTTTTCGAATGCGAAGCTGATGCACTCTTGCAGTTGCTTTCTTGTAGATACATGCAAAGTTGGGCAACTAGTTTGCGTGATATGCCAACTAATAGATTGTTAGTATACAACTAGAAGCTTTGCCTGCAGGACTATGACCTGCACGCATAGGTGACGTTATCGTTAGGTAGATAGGCTGTTTGTATGTATGCTTGCATATTTCATGCAAGAAAGACGTAAAAATATTATTTTGCGATTTGTCAGTGTTATTAATTAATTAATTGACGTTTATGTGTGTACTATGTATGTATGCATTAGTTAGGAGAGGGTAGTAAAGGGCTCATTGTGTAACTGTATTATTAGTATCTATGGCTGTTTTGTCTGCAGTTGTTATTTTCTCTTTTTTCATCTTTTGCAATTTTTTATTTTCGTATGTTTGTTGGTTTTTAGCTTAATTCTTACAAAAAAATTTTCTTAAATTACTAACATCTGCTTAATTATATCTTAACTGCATTATAGTTTACGTATTTGTATGTATGTACACTGATAGCGAAAATAATATGTCTGCAGAATAGTGATGAGTTGGAGATTATTTTAGTCATCATTGTGTATTTATGTATGTACATATATGCATATATGCCTGTCTATCTGCTTATTTGCCATATTAATTTACAATCAAATATTTACCATAATTTTGCATTATTGCTTATACAAAAAGATTATATTATATTATTTTATTTTTTTTTTTTTTTTGTTTTTTTACATAAAAAATAAGTGCTAAAAAATGTTCCTGAATTTGGTTACCACTTTTGCGCTGCTTTAATCAAATACATATTTTCGACACGCACCCTTGCAGCATTATCTTGCACCTGACGCAATCTTTCGCAGTATAGGAATCTTCAATGTCTCGCGAGACGATTACGATGTTTCACCTTTGCCGCTATCGTCAGCCGACTCGTCAGCTTTACCATTATCCTTTCGTTTCGTATTAGTATCATCATCATCATCATCGAGATCATAATCTTCATCATCATCGTCATCCTCGTCAGTTGGCAAATCATCTTCAGTTTCGAGATCGAAGTCGTCGTCAAAGAAATTTGTGTCCAATGTTGGCTCGGCGGACGCTTTACGGGTAGGCTTAAGACAGTAATCTTCCAGGGTCATCGGCACAACTATACCCTCTTTTATAGCTTCAGCGTTGGCAGCTTGCGCCTGTTTTCGTATAATACTTGCATACTCATTATCCTTTCCCTGTATAAATATTAATAAAAATAATAAATTTTAAATCTGAGAACTTGAAAGTCCTTAAAATAACTATAAGAGACTAATTAAGAAGACATGGCCGAGTTTCTACTGCCAAGGCACGCCGAGTCTGCATCAAGATTATGCTGGCAGTTCAAAATGCGATATTTCAGTGGCAGTATACTTAACAGCATTAATATCCATAGATTTTCGTTTGAAGAAAAAATGTGCATGCTGTATTACTTCGAGGATAGAAAAAAATAACATATTTTCCGTTACCGGTACAGTAAATCTTGTTTTAAAATATTGTCACTATATTGAAACTTGAAAAATTTTAGTTATTAAAAAAAAGATAGGATTTAATGAAGTATGGTAATATTCTGTCTATTCTCATATTGTCTGCAAATTAACACACAGCAGATCTCAATGGAAATAGTCGTGCCTTCTAATAATATTAATAATGTTCCATGTGGAGAAATGTATGCATATGTATGTTCATGTACATATGTACCTATATACTTACATACATATGTATGTATTCATTTTTATTGGCATACCTGTGATTCACGCCACCTACGATACATTACCGACGCATCAACATTCGCCGGTGAATAAGTGTTTGGCTCGTTCAACAGCGATATAACTGACAATAATATGGTACGCACATTTTGTGTTGGGTTCCATCTTTCACATGGCAATTCACCGCTCTGTGGGTCATCAACTGGCGGATGTAGTATCGATATGCATAGATCACCATTTTCATAAACATTTGGATGCCATACTTTAGTAAGGAAGCGTATTGATGGTGGTGAATATGGATAATCTGGTGGAAATTTCATATGTGCCTTAAAATAACCACCCTGATAGAGTGTATCTGGTGGACCAAAAATTGCCACTTCCCATTCGAAAAGATTATCCTCATTTAGCAATTTGACACGAAAACCTTCAACTGGTTCTTCTTGAAGAGATTTATATTCCATGGCAAGTGCGCGAACGGCCGGTCGGCTTGGTGTACTGGTACTAGCAACAGTGGAAAGGCCATGTGAAGTCGCTGTTGTCAAGTTGGATATTGTGTTGGATGATCCCGCCGGATTCGATGTAGATGCAGTATTTGCGGACATTGTTTAGAGACAGTAATGAAGTCTAATTTAAGGAACAAATTTTGTAATTTAGTATGTATGTATAAATTTTCTTTGTTCATCTTTTGATAAAAATTAAATACAGACATATTATGTATGGCCGCTGTGGTGAAGGGGTAGAGTGCCCGCCTGCCATACCAGAGGTCTTAGGTTCTAACCCCAGTCCGGACAAACATCAAAAAAATGTTCTAATTAATTAGAACCCAATTACTGGGTTTTTTAGAAATATCGGTCACCCTTCGACAGTGGGAGGCACATCCTCCGAGAGTATTTCTGCGATGAAAATATTACTTACAAAAAATGCATTTGCCGTTCCGAGAAGGCATAAAACTGTAGGTCCACCCAAGTAGTAGGAAAAACAATAAAATTAAGTAACACGCCTCGAATTGGAAAGAGAAGCTCGGCCATTGCGCCATTTTTGCATTGGCGGGCTTCGGGAGCGCTTTAAACAATAACCCTCAGCCGGCAGAATTCTATTTCTGGGTTAATATCTATGGACCCATCCAACTACCAACAAAAATCTCGTGAACTGTAAGCCTCCGGCAGGTTTTGTCAGTATTGTGAGAGGCCCTATACCCCATGGAAGTCATTTTTCTTGGACCGTGGCTCCTTAATGTAAAGCCGACCCTTTGGTAGATGGAAGCCTGAGCCGTGCCATTGTATTATGTATTCGGAATATCATTATAACATTTGTACGTTAATAGTACATATACATACATATGTATGTATATATGTACATTGAATGATAAAATTAATAAACACGTTTCCTATATACATATTTTATGAGTAAATTTGTATATTAATACACTTTCCGAGGGTCAACGACCTCCCCCCGCGTTGCGCTCAATTGTCATACGCCATGATTTGTTGTACATCAAGGTGAGCACTGTAGCAGTCATCGGGATTACATACATATGTATGTACGTATATACATTGGCACATATTTGTAAAGCGACCGTCTGCTAAATGCATTTTCCTTTTGCTGGCACATTTTTCATATAAAAATCTTATCATTTCAAAAATTATTAAAATAAGTGTGGCTAATAACGGAAGAGGTGGAAAAGCATTATACGCCAACGAACTGCAAAATAAATCAACACTACATACATGCATACAACTTGCAACCTGAAATTTTTCTTTTCCTCGTAATTGAACTTACAAATGTTTTCTTTTTTTCGTACTTAACGCCGATTTTTGCTGCCGAATAAAATATGATTAAAACTAAACTTCGTTTTGCAATTTGGTGTATGATTCTTTTGACAATGAAAATAATTAATTTAGCAACAAATCCTTTTTTTCCTATGTCCAATGAAGAATTATCTTTTTCGCCGATTTCACTTTGTTCAATCAGTGCCAAACAGTATTGCCGCAGTCTCAAAAAATTTGGTACACAAATTCAAACATTCATGATATTTTTCGTATCACCGAAACAATTTTGAAAAAAAAAATAAAATTGATAAAAAAAAAGCTAGTTTTGGCTATAAATGTAACAAGCTATATCTTCGTCTTCTCTAGAAGACATTTTTGTTATTATTGAGTGATTTGATGAATTTAAAAAGGTTATTTTGTAAATTTCGATGTTTCTTTTCTTAATTTCTGCCAAATACTTACGCACCGAAAATATTCCCACAAGTGCGAAAAACTGCAACGCTGAAAATACCGAGGAAAAAATGTCGATCCGAAGTCGTACCGAGTAATGTGAAAAGGCCCTTAGGTATTGTACCGAGCAATATAAAAGTTCTACAAGTTTCAATGGGCCTAATGCATAAAAATCGAGCTATAGCTCATACGCATTTTTTTCGTAAAATGTGGATTTTGTATGTATAAAAATTATTAAAATTGCTTCATTTTATTAAACAAATTAGGTTTTTCTCATAAAAAAATTTATAAATTATAAAACTGCATCCAATAAATTTAAATTATTTGGTTATTTCTTGAGATTAAGTTTGAGTTGAGTCTCTTGAGAAAGAGCCCAGTTTTTATGCAAAAGGCCAATGGGCCTAACGAGCTAGGTGATGTAGTTGCCAGATCTGATTCTTGAATTGAATTTGAGTCATTGAATCAGTACTTAAATATTTGTTGCGCTGCCCTCCTTTAAGTCAAAATGCCTGCTATGGGCAGTGATCCTACTAAAGGTTATGGAAGCCCATTTTGATACCACGAGAAAACAGATTACTCCTCCTTTTTGAACCAGTTGAAAGCCCGATGAAGTTCACCAGACCCATATGTCGACGTCCGATCGTACTAAAAGTTTGATAAAATATTGCCCAATATATCAACCCATTTTTGGTATTTTCAAAGACTTTCGCAAACCATATTTTTTGTGGCATTCATAGGTTGTTAAAATTTTTAAGGAAATCGTGAAAATGAAAAAAAAAAAAATTAATATTCTTTGATATTGATTAAATTATATGAAATTTCATTAATATTATGTAATACAAATCAAAAGGCATAAAATTTGTTTAAAGCCAAAATAAAAAAAACATCAGATTTGATACAGCTGGACCAAAACGGTAAGACTGGTGCCAAACTCAGCCATAAAGGTAATAGTGCTGCCAGCTGTTGGGAATTGTGTATATTTTTAGCATTATAGTCCAGTTAGTCGAGAACGTGTGGTCCGCTCGCTGACGCAAACGCCCGTATGCAATTTTTAGGATATTTTGAGCCCGTAGCAATCAGCTGCTTTACTCACACATATTTACATATATATATAATTTGTTTACATTTAGGCAGGGTTGCCATTGTCATTTTTGAACAAACAAGATTTTTACTAATCTTCAAAGTGTTATCCGGATTACTCTTCAATACACAACGGTGCATTGTTTGCCGACAAGAAAATATTAATTTAATCGTTTTTAAAGTTTGACGTTGACGACTTTTTTTTTATTAATTTAGTTACTTTTTTACGGCTTAGTTGGTAATTAAAACACATTTTTCTTGTAATTTTGTTGCTGCCCAATATATTTCCATCACACCTTGGTGATAGGTGATCAAGGGCTAAAACATAAAATAACCAAAAACACAATCAGAACATTAAATTTACAAAATTGAAAATCCATAAAAAATTATATTGGGAAGCAACAAGGTTCTCACAAAAATGTATGTTTAATTAAGAAATCTGTGTAACTCATATCTTTTCTAGTATAAAAAGGTGGTGACAAAGTGTGGATCGTATTAGTGTGACATCACCTTAATTGCCACTTTCCCCGGTTTTGTTACAGAAACTCAGATCTATTGTGGCAATTTATAACTTTTTAATGTATAAAAGTTGCACAAGAAGACCACCAAGAGTTATCAATTAAGAAAATACAGCCACCGTATGTGGTTAAATACAATTTTTGCTTTAATTTTCAGTAATATCTTGATTTATTAGGAGTGTTCAATATCTCCAAATTTTTACATATTTTTACGAATAGTTACGAATTTATGTTCAATAACCCAAAAAATTCAAAAAAGTTAGCCAAATTGAGAGAGTAAGACCTCGAGAGAGTTGATAAAAGCTGCAAGTAAAATTTTCAGTTGCAACTACTTCCAGCTTAAAAAAAAAATAGGTGTTAAAAATATATGATAAAAAAATTTCAATTGGAAATATACAAACATTTTAAACGCAAATTGCTAATTGTATACTAAATAAATTAGCGCAAAAAGGAATCTTGACGATGTTGTGGAATAGCCAAAGTAGATTTTTATTTTCCTAATTCAGTTATTTCCATTCATTTCCAATTTCAAAAATTTCAATTACAACCTAACCTAAAAATTAAATTGTCAAAACAGCGTTTCAGCTGTTTCTTGCGAATGTTTACGATTTTGTGTTCAATTACTTTAACTTGGTTCTTTTTCCAAGTACTTGCAAGTAAAGTTGTTGAACAAAGCTATTATCTTGTTATTAATTTATATACATATATATTTACATTTTGTTTGGGATTTAAAAAAAATTTATAAAAGTTTTCTTTCCTTTCTTTTTAAAAATTGAAGTAATAATAGATGGTTCGTTTAAGTAGACATACTATTTTTTCCATGTGAACACATTTATGTATATTCGATAACATTTTACAATCTTGTTGAGTTAGGCACTCTGCACACGGAGCGTACTCTTTTAGACGCGTATTAGATACTACAGACGAAAGCTGTACGCTTTGATGTCGCGCACGTATATTTCAATTGAAGGCTGCACACGAGTCGTCAGCTTCATGCATTCGTCAAAGTATGCTGGCTACATGTCGCTTGGCGTAAAGCAGTGCTGGTAGCTAGGCGTACTACGCTTAGAAAACAGGAAGAAGAAGACGTTTGTTTACATTTTTCCACATGGTGAAATTTATAAAAGCAGTAAAATTTTTGGAAAAAATCGGAAAAAATTTGTGTATAATTAAAGAAAATGGAAGATTCCATAAAATTTTTCATCTTTTCTATTTAAAGCTTCGAAATTTAAAGCAAATACCGTATTATTAATTTGTTTGTTTGTTTTGTGCAGCGAAGTTTTATGTCGCTTCGTGTGCAGATCTTGAGGCGTAGGGAAATCGACGCTACATGAAATGTCTGGTACGCGTCTATGACGATACGCCTCGTGTGCAGAGTGCCTTAGTTGTATAATGATGTGAAAATTACTGTTTAAATATTTAATAACTAAAAATGTTCAACCGGCAACCCTTCTACCTTGCAACCATGCGAGCGATCAGCTGACACGTTTTTACGTAAAAAATCAAAATGATTTTGATTTCTGCGGTACGGGCATCTGCGTCGTCCGTTGTTGAATAATCGTTTACATACAAATCCCATTGAATAGGTTGGATCAGCTGACACGGTACACGGGTTTACGTTCTCGACTAACTGGACTATTAGTACGAGCAGAGGACCCGGAGCGGTCAGAACCAAAGGAGGTTCTTTCTCCGACCGGAGCTGGAGCTAGAGCTTATATATCTATATCTATAGGCGAGTTCCCGTGGCAGTGATCCAGATCCGAATAAGAAGTTTGCATGCAAATGCAACAAGAATTCTGTGATCCTGGCGTTTATCTGTATCAATTTCGAATCCGTATAGATTGTAATAGGTTGTTTTGATCCAGATAAATACCAGGATCACAAAATTGTTGTCGCATTTGCTTGCAAAATTTGTATCCGGATCTGGATCACTGCCACGGGAACTCAGCTTATGTATGTAGATACGTACATGTGTATGTATTTTGTCACTTTTTGCTAAGCTAAACAATTTCCAGTAAGCAATAAATCTGATATGAATCATCGCATGTGTGGATACACGGTTACATTACACAATTTTGTTTATATGCATCAAACTTAATAAATTGGTTGTTATCACAGAGAAAAAACATACATATGTATATAAAACTCATATGATACACTTTCTTTAATAAATACATAGATAACTTGCCTCTATAGACATCTTTATTAAGGTAAAATAAACAATATTTAAAAGTATTTCACCGTTTAATTCTGTAGCAAACTAAAATAGCATCGTGGCGGGAAAAACTTTATAGGTTGTTCTGGCAGTGTGATTTTAGCCTGGCAAATTTGCCGAGATGACGTTAGTGTGATATATTTTCCGAACACATCAACAAAATACACGTGCTGTCAAATTTGAAGCTTCGGAAAATTTCTCACACCCCAACCCGGGATATTTGATATCATGAGAAAAATATAACGGGAAATGCAACCATGTTATTACATTCACAATAGTCTTATATGAGAAGTGAGTTTGAATTTATGTTTCTACACCATTTCCAGATGGATTTTACAAAGCGTCAACTGGATTTTAGAAAGGAAAAATTGGATTTTAGAAAGGGGAAATTGGATTTTAGAAATGTCAATTGGATTTTAGGAAGGGAAAATTGGATTTTAGAAATGTCAATTGGACTTTAGAAACTGTAAATTGGATTTTCGAAAATTTATATAAATACGAAAAAATCGGAGCGAGAGTGATCCTTGGATCAGAGCCATGGTGGAATTATAATGGTGGAATCAAATGAAATTATGCTTCTTACTTATTAATCAGCTGATGGACAAATGTGCCAAATTTTCAGCCATTATTGTTTTGCTTTATGTCTTCTATACATATTTCCGAGAAAAGTAGTGAAATCGAGTATGCAACTAGTTTTTCTGAGGCTATTATTATATTATTATACACTTTGTGTGATTTCTGTGTTGATAATTATACAATTATTTTTCATTATTTCAAGCGGTGAACGCTTGTCAGCCATTTTGAAGAAACTTTTCGAGCCGATTCATAAATTGCACGAATTTCAATAAGTAAACAAAATAAAGAAAAACACGTGTTTTTGCATTTGACAGATCAGTACATAACAGTAAATTTTGTTGTTGCCCATTTACCACCACCATATACATATAATTTCACCATGGATCAGAGCCAGAAAAAAAATTTTTGGGACCGTAGCAAACGGAAAAAATTCTTTCCTCCGATGCCCTGACTACGAGTGCAAGTGATGTCGTTTTGGGAAACATATATTCCAATTGTCGGAAAATCATGTTTACATTGGGTGAGTTTCTAAGAAAAAGCTGCTCCGCAACTGTTGAGCTGAACAGTTTAGGCATGGGTAACACTGCGCTGCGCGGCGCAATTGCGCTAACACCAACCCTGGTGTTATTGCGCTAACTCCGATTTGGGAAATGCGCCAACTCAATATAGCGCCAACTCAATATAGCGCCAACTTAATGTAGCGCCAACTCAGTATAGCGCCAACTCAATGTAGCGCCAACTCAATGATGCGCTATTGCAATATAACACTGACTCAATTTCGTGCGCTAACACCAGCTCCAATATAGCGCTAGTGTAAAATGGCGCAACCACAACGCCAATAACAGCATCATAGTATATGTATACGTATGACAACGTCACAATTATGTGTGCTTGATAGTGATCTAAGTGACTCTAATTTCCAGCATATTTTCACATATATACGGAATATTTTTCCAAATGATTATGAAAATTAAAATTAATTGTGCCCTCGTAAATGTAAGCAGAATTGCGCCAAAATAAATAAAACTGGGATGGTAAACAGTAACAAGCGAAAAAATGTTATTTATCGATTATTCGATGACAATTGCGCTAAAGGTGTTATTCCGCCAGTACCGTGAGTTGGCGCCACGGTTGGCGCTGGCGTTATTGTATCAGCGCCAAAAAAATTGCGCCATTACCCATGGCTAGAACAGTTGCCAACAGTTGTGTAGCAGTCACTGTAGAACTGTAGGCAAGCTTTGAGATGGGATTTTGGGAAATTCACCAAAATTGGTTCCATTGACAGAAAAGGGTTGCCGGCGCAGCGAAAATATGTGAAAAAAATATTTTAAGATGATGGCAGAGTTGTATAATAAATTATTATATCAAAGTGCACTCTTTAAAACAGGTTGAGAAAGTGTTTTTAAGTGATCAACGAAGGATAGCTGAAGTTAAAGGTTAGTTTTGATTTGTTTCCAAGCTCTTATAGGGCCCTTACACGATCAAATCATTTGATCAAATCGCGTGTCTGTGTAATTTGATCAAATCGTTGTCAAATAGCTCATCAAATAGCCCATCAAATTTCATTCTAGCTTTCTATTATTTACAATAGATATTTTATCACGTATTAATGCTGATATTTCTTTTAATTTGTTTATAGAATTAAATTTTGGGGCACAAAATGAGTGACACTGACGATTGCATTGCATATATTGCGTTAGCATATAATGCAACACACGTTTATTTACATTTGAAATTTGATCAAATGGTTGCAACACACGTCAAATGGTAATTTGGCACTGAAATTTGATCAAACAGCACCTTACACGCATCCACAACGCACGTCAAATAGCCATCCAATTTGATGGAAAACAAAAATTTTTGATTTCGGTCAAATCGGCATCAAACACGTACGTGTGAAAAACACATAGACAATTTTACTACCCCAGATACACGATTTGATCAAATATTTGATCGTATAAGGGCCCTATTAAGTTTTTTAGAGCAATTCAAATGCAACTCTGTGCTGCTACTGTCCGCTATATTCACCTAAATGGGTTCCGTCATTTTTTCTTTTTCACCTAACCTTGCCTACAGGTCTACAGTGGTAGCAGTTGAGTTAAACAGCTACGTCTTAGAAACGGTTTGATGAATTTATCAGCTGTTTGGCTTTACACAACATGTTGAGCTCAAGTAGCGAAGAAAATTTGTGATACAAAAAATGGCGAAAAGTTGCCAACTGTTGAGCTGAGCGGAATTACTCAACAGTGCGTTTCTAAGACAAACACTCAACAGTTGCACAACAGCTCAGTCTTAGAAACTCACCCATTGCTTACGTTCAGAAGTCGCAACGGTTGTGCACAACTGTTGTGTAGATATTACTAATCGGAAAGTGATACAATTTGCGCTTTCTGAACGAAATAAAATAAACAAATTATTATTATAACTATCCCCAACGTAATCGCCAATAATTTCGCGGCTTTGAAACATTTTTATTATATTCAAAAATTCATAAATACTATTTATATTTTTGTGCATACATACATATGTCAAAATCGTAAGCTTAACATGTTATCTAAAGTGAGCGTAAAAAATTTATGATGGAAAAAAGTCTCCAAACTCACAACATGTTGTGTTGATCAGAAATACTCAACTTTGCGTTCAGAATATAAAAACACAACTGTTCTAAAGTACCCCATATAATAGGTGACGTCATAAGAACAGCCGATTTTTTTTACATTTCCTGGCTTGACAGCATCCTCTATCACACTATGATCCATAAATAACGGTGAAATTATTTGAAAATCAGATACCGGAGTTTCTGCGCTTCACTAAACTAACGCGCTGATTTAGCGCCATGTGCGGAACGGTTTTTAACCCCTAATTAGTTGCGCTAAAAGTCACACAATTAGTCACGTGGGGTCTCTGGATACCACAAACAAAATTCTAAGAAAGTATAAAAAAGAAATAAAAAGAAATTTATAAACATTGTTATAACCACAATAAATAAATAAAAATTATGGTTGCTTTCAGAAGTCGCAACGATTGCGCAACAGTTGTGTTTTTATCTTCTGAACGCAAAGTTGAGTATTTCTGTGCTGGAATTCTGTAACTTATTTTGCGAGCGATAATCGCAAAATCTACCGGCACAAAAATTTCCCTCGATACCTCTGCGATGATTACACTGGATCACAAAATGAAATTTTTTGTCTGTACTTTGGACGTGACTATCCTATCTATATGTAAAATCGGTCGCTGATTCCGAAAATCGGGTTCATTTTTAATTCTATGGGAAGGTTTTTGAGATATCGGCAATTTACCGTTATTTGGCCAATGGGTACACTTAATCCAGTATAGCTCTTTAACACAGTGAGTTATCTTCTTTGGGGTGACACCATACGAAAGAAAATTAAATTTCTTTTTCGCGGCTCCTATAACATTTTTCTCTAACTCTTATAGTTTCTGAAATATTGACGATTAAATTTTAATTTTTTTCGATTTTTTACGATTTTTTGAAGAAAAAATTGACTTTGTCAGACAATATCTTTAAAACCAATGTCTTCACCTTCGGTTTTAATCTTTTACGTGAAGCTCCATTCCATTAGCAAAAAAATAAGCTATCAACGAAGAAAATCTATGGTAAAATGGAAAAGTTATAGGCGATCAAGTAAATACAGCCAAGTCGCACAATGCCTCTACACGGGTATATTTTATGCATGTTATACCCGTAAATGGGCTTGTATCTACCGCGCTGCCAATGTGCTGCTACTGCAGATGTGTAGGTATTGGTACAATATGCATAGAATGTACGCGTGCAGAGGCATTGCGCGACCTGGCTGTATTTACTTGATCGCCTATAACTTTTCCATTTTACAATGGATTTTCATCGTTGATAGCTTATTTTTTTGATAATAGAATGGAGCTTCATGAAAAGGAGTAAAACCGAAGGTAAAAATATTGGTTTTAAAGATATTGCCTGACAAAGTCAATTTTTTCTTCAAAAAATCGTAAAAAATCGAAAAAATTAAAATTTAATCGTCAATATTTCAGAAACTATAAGAGTTAGAGAAAAATGTTATAGGAGCCGTGAAAAGGAAATTTAATTTTATTTCGTTTGGTGTCACCCTTAGGAATATAACTCACTGTGTTAAAGAGATATACAGGATTAAGTGGACACATTGGCCAAATAACGGTAAATTGCCGATATCTCAAAAACCTTCCCATAGAATTAAAAATGAACCCGATTTTCGGAATCAGCGACCGATTTTACATATAGAAAGGATGGTTGCGTTCAGAGTATTTTTTGGCTGTAGAGCAGTGTTATCGAAAGCATCTGTCAAAATATACTATAGAATTATACAGAATAGCATAATCGCAAATTTACGATACCGATCCGAAAATTGTCTCAAATTGGTTACAGACTAGGCCCACTGATCAACCCAAATGTTGTGAGTTTGGAGACTTTTCTATCGTAAATTTTTTACGCTCACTTTAGACAACATGTTGAGCTTACGATTTAGACATAGATATGTACAAAAATATAAATAGTATTTATGTATTTTTGAATGTAATAAAAATGTTTCAAAGTCGCGAACTTATTGGCTATTACGTTGGGGATAATTAACATACATGTACATATACAGAGTTAGGCAAAATTTATTCGAGTAACGAATAATAGATGAATAAATTTTTTTTATCTTTATCTTAATAATAAATAGTTTCGAATAATAAATAATTATCATTTACATACATATGTAAAAAACAAGACACAAATATATAACAAAAAACATTTTGCAACTATTGCTCAGTGTTTTTTTTTTTTTTTGTTTTGCCCTGAGTTTTATTTATTATTTCAAACTAGCTGACCCGGCAGCCGTTGTTCTGCTAAAATTTATTCCTATGAAGCCTAAAGAAAAGTCTTTGATTACCGTATTGCTAACCATTATCTTAGAGTCCATCTTAATGACTGCGAATAATGAAAAATTGTTTATTCTCTGAATAAAAGTTATAGTTATATTCGCCGCGACAAACCTACTTCCCCCGATCCCTATCTCTATCCAATCTCTATCTCTATTTCAGTCTCAATCTCAATCTTAATCTCAATCTCAATCTTTATCCCTATCCCTATCCCTATCACTATCACTATCACTATCCCTATCCCTATCTTTATCCATATCCCTATCCCTACCCCTATCCCTATAGCTACCTACCGGGACCTTCCATCAACATCCGGGCCCACTACTTTAGCCATCTCTGGGAAACAGCCTTAGATATCACAATGAAAATAGCTGTATGTGGAAGCCTGCTTAACGCTTTTCATTTGCTACCAATATCGTTCGAAAACATTCAGGGGTTCACGCTTTGACCCAAATCTTGGAACCCGGCCTAGGCATCACTATTTAAAAAGCTCTTTGTTGAAGTCCTCCTCAACAGCTTTCATTTGATACCAATATCGCTCAGAAACTTTCCATGGCCACTCGGTCCCACGTTTTAACCCATATCTGGGAACCCGGCCTAGGTATCGCAATGAAAATAACTTTATGTTGAAGGCCTGTTCAACACCTTTCATTTGATACCAATATTGCTCGAAGACTTGCTGGATCGATCTGGGTCCTCATTTAGGCCTGTATTCCAAGAAGCTTCCTCTTTTTAGAAATTCTCTATACACTACTATGTGCACTAACACCACATGAATATACTGTGAAAATTCATAAAGAACGGCTGGTTACTTTGGGAGTTTGTAAAGGACACACATCCACAGATGCACACATACACACATACACACCGATTTTTCCAATTTTCGGACTTTTCCGGAGGGATTTCCCAAAATTTTCTTCCGTACGAACCATCTCCTCGAGAATACGAACAACTGACAAAAAATTTTACAGAAATCGGCCCAGCCGTTCTCATCTGATGAGGTTAGTAACATTTTTTACACCATTTTTATATATATAGATAACAAATATAGTTCCGAATAATTTATTCGTGAGGAATTTATCTAAATAAAAATTTGAAAAATAAATTTGTATTCGAATAATGCCCAAGTCTGCATACATATATGTATTTTTAATTTATTTATTTCTTCTACAGTACAAAGTACCTACCTTACAAAATAATCTTACGTTTAATATACATACATATGTACATATTTTTGGTGGCCCTAGAAAACTTACCACTGTTCCTATTATGCAATGAAAATTGGTCAGAAACACAGTTATTGCCTTTTTTAATAAAAAAATTATGCAAACTTCTAAACTTAAGAGATAAAGAAAAACTGCAAATGGAGAATTATGTTAATGAATATAGTTCGTAAAATATGAAATAAACAAAATTTTGGAAACTCACACAACCGTTTTTTTTATCGTCGCAGCGACGGTATGTATGTGTGTATGTTTATTTTCTATAACAGCCCAGCCAGCAAGGTACCGTACATTTTACGAACATCGCGATTTACGAGCTATTCTCGAATCAGAAAACAATAACAAAAGCTTTTTTCTATCATGTCAAAAAAAAAAAAAAACAAAACAAAAATTTCAAACTCAATATTTTAAAAGTAAGTATGTATGTTTGTAAAATTTCTACATTTACGATAAAAAAAAACGGACGTAAAAGGATTCATATACGAGTGCTTTTTCGATACATTTACGACACTCGTAGGCAATGAACATTTTAAAGCGAAACAGTATTCGTAGGCGAATCGTAAACGGATTTCGTAAACGATATTTTATTAGAGTTTTCTTCGAGAAAACATCAGTTTACGAGCTCGTTTACGATGATTTTGCTGGCTGGGAGATAAGGGCTTTTTTCTTTATGTGATCACTAGGGAAGCTAAAAATATGCACGAAAAATGTCAAAATATGCTCAGAAATATGCACGAAAACATCGCATTATAAGCATGTATGCCTGAAAATACCTGAAATATGCTCAACTGATGTACATAATAATATAAGAACTGAAAGGTACAATTCACATTTTCCACATTTCAAAAACCTGATTTAACCCTTTGGGAACTTCTCTTTTGTTTCTGACCTTAAAAATCTATATTTGCATTTTATTTACTATTAAAGGGTTTGTTATGAATAATCCAAAGGAATTAAAAAAAAAAAAATTTTGTTTAAAAGTGGTTTTTTGGCACTATGCCATATGGCATAGATTTCACTCAACGGAAATAAAAATATGTATAGAATGAAATCAAGCCGCAGTGAATTCGTGTTTTTTGATAACAAAAGCAAGCAAAATTGTGGTCGATAAACTAGATTCCGTTAAAATAAAATATCATTTTTCTTCACTGAGATATTGTATTTTTAAATGTGCATGTTTGCAAAGGATGCAAAGGATATTCGAGATACAATTTCGATTTAAAGATTTGTATTTATTTTAAAAGGAAGGTCATGCGTGATAAGATACATTGACATAAACCATGCATAGCTTAAATTCGATATCCTATCTTTTACTATATTTTCGAGCCGGAAAACGAATGCTCTACATCGCAGGACGTGTTGGACAAAATTTAAATAAGTACAATTCCTTTGGCGAAAACCCTTCTATAAACTTGTCTGTGAAATTCAAGTTTTTGTATAAGACATTTTAACCTGCAGCTGTTTTCTATCAATAGTCAAGTAGCCTTGTTTGTATGTGTGCCGTGGTGAACTTCTATACGGAAACGCTGTATTTCTAGTCATATGCTTGCCATATTCACTCAATATTATATAAGCAAACGCAACTATCTGAATTAACAACAGATAATATTTTTCGATATTACTCGATTAAGTGCCAAAATATGCACGAATATGCATTTTAGGTCATACTATCTATTTGCATATTTTTAGCTTCGCTATTGATCACATAGCAATTGTTCAAAATCGAGAACAGACTCAAAATTTGGTATTGAAAATAGGCGAAATCCGATGACAGGTTTTGATTATTTGATCCATCCTATTCCTCACATGTTACTAATAATATCCTGTGGAAGGAAAAAGTTTTCATATAAACATCATTTCTTTTTTTATAATTTAAAGTTATTTTTTATTCAATTGTCACTACTCTTAAATTTTTTTCGAGGATTTTAATATATATTATAGCGGAATATATACTAAAAGTTAGAGTGAATATTAATATGAAATATTTTTTTTAAAATAAATATTTAAAGAACAGAATATCTAACTTTAAAATACCATAACTCATAATTTTGTTACCTTACACCATAAAGCGCGATTGCATTAGCTTTCTTCCTTCTATTCCTTGTAAAGTAAAATACAGACATGTATGTATGTATGTATGTATGTATGTAATATATGACAACTAACTTTAGAAAGTTAAATTTTAAAAGGAAATACAGATTCTTGTATACATTAAATGCATTTCATAGCAATATTTTATTTTACATAGCGTCAAAATGAAAACGATGGGCTTCTTGTAATTTCTCCTGCTTATCTTCGCGTTTTTCTTTAATATATAATACCAATATGATAAGCACTATAACTAGACATGTTCCGCCCAAAGCGACCACACTCATCAATATCAATTTACTGGGTGTTACGAAAAGTTGAGCCTTCCAGTGTTGCGGCTCCTCGACAGGTTGTGGTACAACAATTATCTGTGAATTTGGTATAACTTGTGTCCAAGTACGCGATTTACTACCTAATCCCACTGTTAGTGAGTCTACGAAATTTGGCGTACGACCCAATCCAAAAATGGTGTATGGTAGTTGCAGCGCAAAATATGATGATTGTGGTAGTTGAACACTGGAGCCTTGTTGTTGGTCACCCTCCTGGGTGGTCGTGGAATATGTAATTCGTGGCCCAGGTAAGTTGGTGCCATAAGTGCGACGCTTTCTGCCTAACGGCGTTGTCTGTGTAGGATTGATGCTATTAACAAGACCCGTTAACACAATTACTTTAACGAAATTGGCGTCATAGTCGAGTGTGTTGCGGAATGCTAATGGTCGATATTTTCCTTGTTTAGTTTTCTCGATAAGTATGACATCCAAAACACCTTGAAGAAAAAAAACAAAAATAATAAAATAAAATTGAATGTGAAAATGTAGATATCAATGGTAATAGACGCTTAAAATTTCCTTGAAACTCGACTTTATACCAGGCAATGGACTACTACTACAACTACTCTCTATGTTTAAATTATATGTACATATGTGCATGCAAGAATAGCTCAGCTGGTGTTCATAGTGTTATTTTGATCATAATATCATGATGTTTCCGAAATTTTAGTGGTAGTTCTTTGATAAATATGAGCTGTTGCAATGCACAACTTACATACATACATACATGGCTCACATAGGAACATAAAAGAAACTGTGAATATTAAATACAAATCAACAAACCATCTTGATAAAAGTCGTAGAAGGCTCCAGCAACAGTTTCGTTACCCATGGGACTGAGCCCATTCCATTTCACTTCAAAAGTGCGTTTCAGTGGCTTATTGCACATTTTGCATGGCACATTTTCTAGTAGAAATGTTTGCATACGTCTCGGTCCGCTTACAGTTTGTAGCGTCAATATTAAATCTGGATAGCCATCCATATTGAAGTCTCCAGTGCGCGCAGTTATTGCTTTTAGATAAACATCAGATTCAATGGGTTGCACATAACCCCATAGAACTCCTTGTGGATCTTTGAAATTTACATGTACATCGCGGAAATTCTTCCCATCATATACCAAAACAGTCGAATTCGAGCAATCTTTGCGGAAGCAAACTGGTAATATAATATTTTCCACGCCTTCTAACTCGAAATCAGCGAATACAGCTTGACCTATGGTATAATCCCCGATACCGATGATAGATAAATCAATGCTATGATTATAACTGAAGTCTTCGGGTTTTTTTCCATCAGTACGCCCATAATAAACCTCGTAACTGTTTTGAGTCTGTACAATAAGATCAGCGGTGAAATCATCATTAAAATCTAAGTAAGCATTTGCATTCGGTATGCGAATCGATTCCCTTGGTGTTTGGGGTCCACTTGGTGGAATTTGTCTGGCTTTTTGCGGTGGGACTCGTAACTGCTTGAATATCCAAAATGCTCGTTCTGTAGGGTCATCCATTTCATCTTGGCCAAATAGATCAATAATCATATCACGATTAAAATCAATTGCTAATGGTTCGCCTCTGGTGCGTATAATTGGATTTTCAACTCCTGAGCAATTGATACCATCTGGGCCTCCCCAATTTATGTGAACATTGCAAATATGTTCTTTAGCGTTCCTCTTGGGGCGTAAAGTTACTAGTACATCCATCAAAGCATCTCCATCGAAGTCACCTGGTACAACGCTTGTGATTTCATGACCATCATAAGTGCAATAAGGTCCATGCCTCAACAGAGGTTCGGTGTAGGCACCTGCGTACATGAAAAAATTTTTACATTAAATATTGATTATTTTCAAATAAAGAAATGTTAATTTACCATATAGTATTTCAAGTGTGCTCATTTCATTTCTTATTATGAAAACATCCGTCAGTTCATCTGAATTGAAGTCGCCGAAGGCAGCAACAATGCCTTCCTTTACATCGCCAAAAACCTGCTGTGTAATGTCACTACACTTTCCCAATGAAAGGAGTGTGATTAAAATTGTTGCCGATGTAATATTTTCCATGTAAGACTGCATTATAGCTCGTGATAATGGTTTATTCATTTATGTGAACTATTTTATTTAATATCATTTATGTGAAGTTGGAAAATCATTTTTTTTCTTTTTTGTTAAAATCGATTTATGTACCCACTAATTCGAGGGACTGAAAAAATATACGCAGCTAACTCTGTCACCAATTTGTTGGCACGAATTTATATTGTTTTTGGTACAATGTCTACTTCGTATTACCTTTGTGTGGGCACCTGAAAAATTCACAAAATCTTGATCAATAATTGCACGAAATATGAAATTAGGGTTGGGCGATATATATCGATATATCAATATATCGATATTTTAAAAATACTACAGCCGATTATATCGACGATATTTTGAACTACCGTGCATCGATAATCGATAATTTTTCGTCATTTCGAGCCAATTTCGATATTTTTCATACATTTCTGATTCGCTTTGAATTTAACAGCAGAACATTTTGAGGAAGTGGTATAACAATAATGTCCGGGTGCTTGAATTTACATTACTTTCTTCTTCACGCAATTCTTAATGATTTTTATGTTTATACTTCAGAATTGGTAGAATATATGTAGACACGTCCAACTTTAACAACAAATATCTAGTAAACTATAAGTCTCCGGAAAGTTTGGATATCAGTTTTGAGATCTGCGAGAGCACCTCTAACCCTGTGAAAAAATGGGTTTTCGCGGGGCGTGCTTCCTTAATGTAAAGCCGACCCTTTCCATATATTGATATATCGATGTTTTTACACGGCATAAATCGATGTTTTTTTAAATATCGATATAATATATATCGATATATTTTTCCAATTTGCCCATCCCTATATGAAATTCAGCAAAATATGTGAGTCAGAAAGACAACGAAGGCAAACAAAAATTCTACCAGCTGTTTTACAGCGAAATCTCATCAAGGCGAATTCGAGAATAGTTGCCAACAGCGTTGCCGAATTGACAATTTTATCGTCATTTTGACGTTTTTTTTTCAAAGCAATGACGATTTGACGATTTTTCCTAATAATTGACGATTTTTTCAGTTATTATCAGAGCTGGGCGATAAGGATTACGATTACAAGATGATTACGATTACAGTAATCGTAATCTTAGAAATTTTGAAATTACGATTACTGTAATCGTAATCGTCGTTACAAAAATTACGATTACTGTAATCGTAATCGTAAAAAACTTGAAATTACAATTACTGTAATCGTAATCGTCGTTACAAAAATTACGATTACTGTAATCGTAATCGTAAGAAACTTGAAATTACGATTACTGTAATCGTAATCGTCGTTACAAAAATTACGATTACTGTAATCGTAATCGTCAGAAACTTGAAATTACGATTACTGTTCTCGTTTTCTGGGATTACAATGTGTAAAAAACAGTGATATACTTACCAAACATCATTTTCCAAGAAATAATAATAATTTTTACATACATGCATACATATGTGTTTATTTCTCACACATTAAGTAAACAATTAAAACTGGGATGTGTATTAAGAAGAGAGAAAATTAGCGGAAATAATAAAGATACAAAATTAAGACTGCTGTTTGGATAATTTACATTCAATAATATTCAATATTAGCCTTAAGCAGAACTAATTTTTCAAAAGAAACATCGGAAAGTGCATGGCGTCGAGGACTGTTGTTATGGTTTGCTATCGATATCAATCCTGATATCGATCATAAACGGGTTAATTTCGGTTGCTTAATTTTGTCTGTGTGGCAGCACCACTATTTTAGTAGTTTTTCTTAGTAGTTTCCAATAACTTCCAATTAATAATGGCCGACGTGCTGACACGGTGAAGAAGAATGGTGACGCGTGGCCAAACATGAAAGGTAGTCGCATGCATGGTTCAATTATAGAAGGTTTTTGCAGTACTATATACGGACATACATACATACACACTCCATGTAAAATTGGTTGTGTATTGTTACGTATTTGTCGATAGCTCGATTATTTCTATAGGGTTCGTATCGCTGAATTGTTAAATAAAAGTCTTTATTTACTTCTTAATTCACACTGCTTTATTTCACGACTAAAAAGTCTACACTTGTTTTACTTGACTTGATGTTAACACTTCTACGGTTAAATTACCATTGTGAATGGATACAAGTGACTTGACTCTGGGATGTGTGTTAAAAAGGTCGAACAGCTGTGCTCAGCTGATTTCAGGGTTGCTGTTATGACCCAATAACGATGGTGAAAGCAATAGAAGTTGCTCTTCTTCTTTCTGTTTTGTAGGTTGTTGATTTTACATTCTTGCACATGTTATTCGTGGAATAGCTGGCGTTTACGCTGTCACCGGGAATTGCGTTTTAGGAACTCAGCCTTAAATTCTTTTCGGAATTATGAATTGGTTTTTTCAATTCCCAATTCCGGAATTGCGTTTCTGTCTTGATTGCTACGACCTTGTCATTATGGTCCCTTTTCTTACAACAACCACATCCGGCCGCCATACCAATCTGTACCCCCGGAAGTC
This sequence comes from Urophora cardui, assembly GCA_960531455.1. Lineage (NCBI taxonomy): Eukaryota > Metazoa > Arthropoda > Insecta > Diptera > Tephritidae > Urophora > Urophora cardui. The sequence continues at coordinate 107,733,406 of OY482673.1, read as the reverse complement.
GCCGCCATACCAATCTGTCCCCGATTTTGATATTTTTCGATGACTTATCGCCTTTTTTTTTATCGAATTTCGACTACGCATCCCAGAGCCATTTCACTGTATGCTATACACTATGTAAATTACGACTGACTCTGGAGCGCCTGCTCGCCGCCTTATATAGTCTGTCAAACGCAATCTGGAAAATTCTGGCAACACTGGAAATTATCTGGTATCTTCTTCTAGTTCTGGCACTTTCCCTAGAGATGTGTTCAATCATTTTAGTGATGTAAGTGGAGAACCGATTATATTCGCCACACTGCCCTCCACCTAAGTCTGATCGTCCCGATCTGACACATTACTTGTCCCAAATGCTGCTAGCCTTTCCAGATGAACCACTTTCATTTTATTCCTTGGTCTTCCAATCGTTTGTATGCGATACACAACATCGTTGAGCCGTTTAATCACTTTGTAGGGCCCTTCCCAAGTACACTGCAATTTCGGGGACAAACCTTTCTTTCGCTGCGGGTTGTATAGCAAAACTAGATCTCCCTCAACAAAACCTTCTGAGTTCATTGCCTTGTCGTATCTGGCCTTCATCTTGTCACTCATGATCTTTGTTCGCTGTCTTACAAGTTCATGTATTTCTCTCATTTCCTCTTCCAGAACGTTGTTAGATTGTCTGGCATTTATTCCCGCATCAGCACTTATCCCAAATTTCAAGTCAGCTGGCAGTCGAAGATCACTACCAAAGATTACTTTTGCAGGGGTCTGACCTGTTGTATCGTGTACGGCCGATCGATATGCCAACAGGAACAGAGGAATATGAGTGTCCCAATCTCTCTGGAACTTGTCCACCACTTTTCGTAGATGTTCCTCTAATGTTCTGTTAAATCTTTCTACCATGCCGTCTGATTGTGGATGCAACGCAGTTGTTCGGGTTTTCCTAATACCCAGTGTCTTGCACATCTCCTGGAACACAACTGATTCGAAGTTCCTTCCTTGGTCAGAATGTAGCTCTATAGGTGCACCATATCTCGCCACCCAATTGTTGGTGAATACTTCGGCTATAGTTTCTGCTTCTTGATTTGGAATCGGGTACACCTCCGGCCATTTGCTGAAGTAATCCATTACCACCAGTACATATTTGTTTCCAAGTTTGCTAGTAGGAAATGGCCCAGCTACATCCATGGCAATTCTCTCAAATGGTGCTCCTGAGTTGTATTGTTTCATCAGCCCATGACTCCTGGATTTGGGACCCTTAGCCTTTATGCACACATCGCAGTTCGCAATCCACTCAACAACTGTCTGACGGCAGCCGACCCAATAAAACCTCTTCTTCTTTTTCTCTACCGTCTTTGTTACTCCAAGATGACCTCCACTTGGACCATTGTGTAGTTCATTTAGCACATCCGGTATTCTTTTCCTTGGAACAACTATCAATGTTTTAGAACTTTGACCATCCTCACTCTCCCAAACACGATGTAGACAACCATTTACCAATTGCAAAGTATTCCACTGTGCCCAATAAGATTTGGCAACAGGACTCTCTGATGACATCTCTTCTTTTGATGGTCGTTCATTTTGCTCCAAACCGATCATTACACGTGCCAGATCTGGATCTTCTAGCTGACTCTTCCTTAATTGTTCCTCATCCCATTCGTCTGTGGATGTTATTGTCATTCGCCGAACATTTACGACGACTTCCTTCCGCTCAGCTCTGGAGGAATTCTTTCGTTCGAGGTTACATGGTTTTCGCAATACGGCATCAGTATTTCCTTGTATGGTTCCTTTCTGGCGATCTATTAATTTGGACATTTGCTCATGCCCGTCAACCTTGCGCTTTCGCTTGTCCACAGTGCTGAAATTACTGGAGCCCTTGCTACAATGACGTGCTATGTGTCCTGTTTTCCTGCACCTGAAGCATTTCACAGCTCTATTCCTCTTTTTCTGCAATTCATTCAACACCTCCAATATCTTAGTTAGCAAGTCTTGCGCATCCACTTCCACCCGATGAGCTTTGTAAGTGGGCTTACTCAACAAAGATGCTGTTTCCTGCATCAAGGCATATGAGACCGTTTCGGCAAAAGTTCCTTTTGGATTTGCATAGGTAGCCCGCTTCGTTTCAATATATCGTATTCCATTGATGAAGCTTTGAATTTTCATTCTTTCGATGAATTCTTGAGGTGCTCCTGCGTTTGCCAAATGAGCTAGCCTCTCAATCTCAGAAGAAAATTCTTGTAACGTCTCATTTGGTTTCTGGAAGCGATTCTGCAACTCCATTTGATATATCTGCTTCCTGTGCTCGCTACCATAACGTCTTTCAATGGCACCCATAATTGCGTCATAGCTGTTCCTTTCGCCCTCGCTAACAGTCTGTAATATTTCTGCTGCAGGTCCTTTCAATGCTACGAACAGGGCAGCGACTTTGTCCTCCGCACTCCAATTATTTACAACTGCCGTTTTCTCAAATTGTAGCTTGAATACTTGAAATGGACCACTTCCATCAAACGACGGAGGTTTTATCTTCTGTGTAGCAGTTGAAGCGTCTGGACGACTTAGTTGAATATCCTGAAGACGGGCTTTCAATGCTTTTACATCGTCCTCTAATTTTTCTTGTCTTTCTTCAAGGACCTCCTTAACTTGTATAATTTTTGCATCCTGTGCCTTGAATTGTAAGGACATGCGTTCTTCTTGTGCCTCCAACTGAGCCGCAATGCCGGACACCTGTGATGAAAGTACTGACTGTTGCAATTCCATTTTTGACGTTATCTGTGCCTGTTGTTCTTCGATTTTTGTCGACATCTGTGCCTGTTGATCTTCCATTTTTGCCGATATCTGTGCCTGTTGTTCTTCGATTTTTGTCGACATCTGTGCCTGTTGATCTTCCATTTTTGCCGATATCTGTGCCTGTTGTTCTTCCATTTTTTTCGACATTTGTGTCAGCACAGCCAATATCGAGTTCATGTCTACGTTTGCTACTGACTGTGGAGCCTCTTCCTTCTGGGTTTCTTCCTTTTGCACCTCTTCCACATCATCGTTGAAATCAAACTCATCTACATTAATGTTATATGCTTCCATAGCTACTCTTAACCTTGCCTGTAGTTCAATTTTATTGCCGGTGGTACTCAGGTTTCCCTTTTCTAACTCCCTTTTAAGTTCTTGGATTTTCAGATCATTTAACTTTGCCATTATTCTTATTTCGTTATCCTTGTCTCGTTATCCTTGTTTCCTTATCCTTGATTCGTTATCCTTGCTTCGTTATCCTTGGTCCTGGAATTTATTTAACAATCCCACTTCTGACACCAATTGTTACGTATTTGTCGATAGCTCGATTATTTCTATAGGGTTCGTATCGCTGAATTGTTAAATAAAAGTCTTTATTTACTTCTTAATTCACACTGCTTTATTTCACGACTAAAAAGTCTACACTTGTTTTACTTGACTTGATGTTAACACTTCTACGGTTAAATTACGACTGACTCTGGAGCGCCTGCTCGCCGCCTTATATAGTCTGTCAAACGCAATCTGGAAAATTCTGGCAACACTGGAAATTATCTGGTATCTTCTTCTAGTTCTGGCACTTTCCCTAGAGATGTGTTCAATCATTTTAGTGATGTAAGTGGAGAACCGATTATATTCGCCACAGTATTCTGTGATGCTTCTGTCAAAATCATAGCCGCCATTGTAGAAATCACCTTGCGTCAAGATCAAATTGTCATAAGTTTTGACACAAGCACCACAATATGAAAAAAAATTATAGGGAAAAGTCTGCAATCAGCTGTTTAGTGGGTTAACCTTCTATAAATTAGCCTTGGCCGCAAGTGAAGGAGAATGAGGTTGTATTATAGGGGTGGTTTCGATAGAATAGCTTACAATTTTTTTTTGCCGTCAGTAACTTTCCTGTTCGAGTAATTTCATTTACCAATTATGGTGTTCTAGCAATAATAACGATTCGTATTTTCTCATTCAGTTACTAGATATTTCAAATGCGAAATCTTTCTTTGCTCAAATCCTGTAATTAATTCCCTTTTTCCTCCACTAAGTGTCTAAACAAAATTTAAGCGAGTGGGTTTATCCGAAATTTACATTGATTTTTTTTATTCTTTATTCTTCGAGATGATTATATGGTATTGCTTCATTTTTTTTTAGAACCCGAGCTTTATAGATCGCACATAAATTTTTCTTCAAATCTGGCAAGCTATCGAGCCGACCTCTATGAGTAGGCATCATGAGAAATTTCCCCTCCGAATCTTCACAATCGTTCCAATGGCGGAGATGCACAAGTATTGGTGATGGACAAACTGGTTCTTCCAGGGTTGCCATGAATACCTGCTACTGTGAAAATACGCCACACGTGGTTATTCGGATACTTAGTACTTTCAAATGCACCTATTATAAAATGTTCTTATGCGCTCCATACAAATTTAAATTTTACATAGTTCACAGAAAATTAAATAATTATTTACCACATAATTTTAATATGTTTGTTTCTTATTGGCTAGTTATGGATAGTTAGCCAGGTTTGGGCTGGCAGAACGTTTCTTGATTTTCTGTTCATTTCACTCTTTATGAACGTAATTCTTTCCGTTTTGCTCTTTTCATTTCACTTGACAGCTAGCTGCTAGTTTAATAAGAAACAAACATACTATTTCATTAATCAGATTTTCCTGTCTCTTACCATTTTTATAATTTGAGCGTAAGACAACAATGTCTATTAATATTCCCAACGTACACTAATAGAATTTTACAGTAGCAAATTTACTAGGGCACGAATATAATCGATTAATTTGAGATAGTTTCATGGGAAAAATGCTTGAGGCATTTTATTCCGAAAGTTTTGGTATTTTTATTTGTGTAACATGGCAATCGCATTCCATCTCGCTTGTGTCATTGCTAGCGTCATACCATGATATAGACATTCGGGTAACCGTAAAGTCACGCCACTATTATGCACACGTCACTACACCACTGCAGGCTATAAACGAAAGAAAACGGGACTCTTCCAAACTGAATAGATAAAAAGGTGGAAGGCACGCTTGGATAGAAAAATTTTAGTACAGCGGTTATGAGTTGGAAAAAGTGGTTGATGAGTGAAGTCGGTAGCAGTCAGTCAGTGAAATATATGTATTACTTAAACATACATATAAGAATTAAGTGGATGAAAAATTTAATATAAACTTAATTTCTAACTATAACATATACATTTTACATGTACATGTAATCAATATTCAAATATTTACTGGCATATTTACATACATACATACCAACCCAAAAAAATTAAATTAAACTGCAAAATGAACCTATCGAATTCAACTAAATGCACAATTTCTCTAAATAAATACATATGTATATAAGTATATAAAATAAATTCAAATTATATAAATGGACCATAAATAAATAATCTAACTATTATAGACAAAATACATACATACATGTGTATATGTAAAACAAAAAAAAAAAAAAAAAAAACCATTGTATCTCCTTGTGGACCATAAATAAATAATCTAACTATTATAGACAAAATACATACATACATGTGTATATGTAAAACAAAAAAAAAAAACCATGTTATCTCCTTGTGTTCGTGCGAGTGACTTGGTCTGCTGAATTTTCCATGATTTCTGTGCCAAAAAGTGCTATGCACAATAACTTCTGTTCAGTCATTTGAGAATAAATAAGGCGTGCGCAGTGTATCGAAGCCCATTACTGGTATCATACAAAAGAAAATAAATTGCATATATGCAACAAACCTGCATAGATCGTAAACGCATATATGTGCATAGGAGCTTATTAGCGAACCGAAATTAATTCCAACAAAAGCAATAAAAATTCAATGCACCAAAACGAATAAAAAACAATACTACAGCGTACATAGTGTGCCGCAGCAGCAGCAACAACAACGGCGGGAAAAAGGACCCCATCAGCAATAGCCCCCATAACAACAACAGCAGCATCTGTCACCGGCGCTTAGGTCGTAAGCAATATTTATATACTTTGCATATATCATTTTTTTTTTAAATTAAGTAAGATCGATGTGCTCATGTATGTATGTATGCGTATAATTATGTGGATCTGCTCGCTTTTATACATACATATGTATGAAGGTGTCAGGAGTCTGTAATTGCTACAGATCGAATTTTGGTACATGAACATAGTCGGCGCAGGCAGATGCACATAAATACGCACATATTTCCATACAACAATAACAGGCTGTAGAATATTTAATAACTGAAGATCACCCTAGTACTGTGAACTGAATATTATTTTGTTAACAAGAAAAAAAAAAGGGGGAAAGGCGCCTTTGATCTCCATATATAATTGGTAGTGCTAATATTTAAACATAGGGTATACTAAATACAAAATGCAAGAAAAGTAAAGATTTAGATATAAGTTAAAAGGAAGAATGAGGTTTAAATAAAATTGTGAATCTGAAATGGGAATGTTGACCACCCTTATTTAAGAGGCATAGGGATTTTCAATTACGGGGTCATCGAATTTAAGGTGCACCGATGGCCATGGATGAGGGTGGGTAGAAAAGCACCAGCGCTGCAACAACACCAGCGGCGCACCACAGGTAAGGGGTCACTAATACCCGGGTGCGACAGTGACCATGGATTAGGGTGGGACAAAACGCACCGGCGCTGCAACAACATCAGCAGTGCCACCCCCTTGTGAGTTCGGCCTTTAATTTTTTTTGATTGTTCATATATTTTAAATTTCAGCTTTTTTATGTATTTTCAGGTGCCCGTTAATAACCGGTCGTTCCGGTTGGTTCAAATTTAAAATCAAAGTTAACGATTTTTTTTTCTCTCGCGATATATATTCAAATTTAAATTAACTGACAGTTTCTTTTGATAATGTTTATTCAACTCTAATGCACATCGACTTCAACGTACGTTCAAATTTAAATTTTTAAATCTTTTCTCTTCCGTCCGCGATTATTTAAATTTAACGCCCGCTTATCTATTTTAAAATTTTTCCGTTGATGTCAGTATTTCCGTCCGGTTTAAATTTTGGTTTAAATTCTTTGCTAACGTCCGTCTGACTTTAACGTACATTTTAGAATTCATATTCAAATTTTAATAACATTTTCCCTCGGTTCGCATTTATTTAAATTTAACTGATGCCTGGCCTCTTGAATTTGGATTTTTCGGGTTATTTTGAATTTTCGAATTTTTTCAACGGTCCGTCCGTGGCATCCGGCTAAACCGGATGTTGTTTTAGTGTGATTTTACTCGTTTTGGTTTGAAAAGGCATGATATGAATTTTTTCTGTTTATGGCGCAGGACAGCAATGTAGGCAAGAACCCCGCCCAGCCGACAATGACTAGCCACAGTGCAACCCTAGATCATGCCGACCGCCATGCATTGCTGCTCCACTCGTATAGAATGCGCATCCATAACAGATGGCGCCCAACGTGGGGCCTTGGGTGCTGGCTTCAGTGGTTTTCTGGTCGGTCAGCGAAGTTTCATCTTCACGCAAGTCCCAGATTGGCAGCCTCCGTAGCCGCCACTGCGTTGCGGCGGGATGATGGAATTGATCAGACTGATTGGAGAGTCATTGGTGTTAGTGGCTCAGGGCTCCACGAGACTTTACGTCACCCAGTCTGTTTTTTTCTCTTTTTGCATTTCACCCGGAGAGGCAGTGTTTAACGCACTTAATTTTTTTTGTAGTTTAAATATTAAATTTGTTTTCACTGTCGTCCGAGGGGCATGTCCGCTAGATTCAGTATTTATTTTTATAAACTTTTTGCCGAATATGTCTTTTGTGCAGTATTGTGTATCGGATTTTTTTTTCTTTTGGGGCCTAGCTCATCTCGCGTCTGGGGTAGTGTTTCGAACACCGCCTTCATTGCAATGAGTTGAGCTGGATCCTAAGCTAGCAATCCTTCTTCGCAAGTCTGGGGTAGCGGCTTCAAACCGTGCCTTTCATTGCGGCGGAGCCAAGGATGTTGGCCATGAGGAAAATTCGTCCTTTTATTTTTTTTTGTTTTCGTGATTTTTTTTTCTTGCAATTTAGGCCTCAGCCATCCCGCGTCTGAGTTGGTTGCACTTAGCGCCACTTTCATTGCGATGGGTGGTCTGAGACCTGAGTTGGTACTTTTCATCTCCGCAAGTCTGGGGAATGCAGCCTCTAGCTGCACCTTTCATTGCGGCGGAGATTAGGAGGGTATTTTGCAAATTTCTTTTGTACTGTCTTTTTCGTTGGTTATGCGATGCAGGCCTCAGTTCATCTCATGCCTGAGTTGGGTGCCTTGGAACATTTAGCAACACTTCATGGCGATGAGCTGAGCTGAGACCCAAGGATGTATTGTCTATCTCCGCAAGTCTGGGGATAGCGGATTCAAACCGTTCCTTTCATTGCGGCGGAGATAGGTTAGTATTTCGCAAAAATTTAAATTTTTTTTGTTATTGCTAACTATCTTTAGTTAGCCAGCCTGTCTCAGGGATTTAGCTTCCGAGTAACCCTGCATTGCGGTTGGTGCGCTGGAGACCAGTTGGCACACACTGTCTTAATTTTTTTGTGTTTTTATTTTTCAAGGGGTTAATATTTTTTTTTATTTCTGTAACCTGTGCCTTTTATAATGGGAGGTCAGCATTCCCATTGAATAACGAACATATATATATTTTGCATTATATATCTTTTTACATTTACATATACACGTATATGAACACGTTTATTTATACAAATATTTTTTTTTATAAGCGAAGTCCATTTTGAATCGATATTGTTAGTTAAAATCTAAGATAATTTTTTTTGAATCGCAAATAATTATTACAATTATTGCTTGATTTTCCCACCAAACGCGACAACTAAAGTTTTATTACTTTTTCGGATGTGACATAATTTTGTACCGGCATAGAGATTTAAATAGCAAATAATCATTATTAATATTCGCTGAAAGCTTGATCAAACACAAAACCAAGGTTTTGTTAATTTCTTTTCGATGCGATCTAATTTTGAATCGAGATAGAGATTTAAATTTCGGTAATTGTACAAATAATTGCATTTGAGCTTTGACACCAAACGTGACTTATTCAAGCAGTTAATTGCTTTAGATTTGATACAACCGTTCAAGCGTGCCTTGTTTTTTTTTTTGAAGCGCTCAAACGTTCGATTTTTTTTTGAAAATGCCTCAAAACACTCAGCAGTCGGCTGAAGGGATGCAAACTAGGAGTTCGACTAGAGGTAGTGGTTCTAAAAACAGAGGTAGCGGGGTATATTATAGAGGAAGAGGAAGTGGAGGTGCAACTCCGAAACCCCCAGCGAGCCGACCTTTAGTAATGCATTCCCCAATAGTCAGCCGGACAACAGTGGATCCATTCAGGGATGTTCCAAATAATGAGCCTTCGGGAAAATATGATAGACCGACTAGTGCAAATATCCTCGATCTAGACAGTCTTATTAGGAATATGCCGGACCCGCCTGAGCAATGCGCGACAAATACTGTAGACGAGGCTAGCGCTTTACCACAAGTTCGGTTACAACCAACCGTTTACAATGATAGGGCTTCCAACCAAGAGACCCATCCCGAAGTGTCTCCCTTGAATTCGTGGGTACACGTTCTGCATCAGCTATTCCAAACGTCACAAGAAGAGCTAAGCCAAGAGATGAGAGCTATTAGGGAAAACGTGAATACCCTGAACGCTGCAGTCGCAGCCTCTCGAACGGCGATGGATTTTGTTAGGAGTGATGCTAGACATGATATTAGGGATGATGTTAGACAGCAACCGAACCAAGCGCAGACTTTTGTTAACAACCCAATTATTCCCACGCCTAGTAATACGGTTGTGAAACCACAGGACTGGAAGATTTCTTATGACGGTACTGGTAGTGTTTCAGATTTTTTGTTTAAATTGGACACCTTGCGTGAGCGCACGCAGTGTACAGAAGATCAGCTTATGGCCAGTTTTCACCTTTTCTTGTCAGGACGTGCCGAAGAATGGTATTGGTTATTTACCAAACAAAATTCCAACGCAAACTATCCATTTTTGAGTTACTCTTTAAAACGGGAATTCGGTACAATGAAAACGGACCACGAGCTGATGATGGAAATATCTGTACGTAAGCAGAAAGTGAATGAGACATACGATGTTTTCCACACGGACATTCTGGCATTAAACGCGAGACTTAGAGAGCCCATGTCTGAGGCCTTGTTAATAGATATTATCAAACGCAACGTTAATGGTAATTTGAAATTAATGCTGTTTAACGCGGATGTAAGAAGTCTGCATGACCTCCGCGATGTAGCTCGACGAGGCGAGCAAGTATTGAAAGAGAGCAGAACCTTAGTATCAAATTACCATAGGCCGAGCGTAAACGAAGCGCGTGCCATAGCTCCGGATTGTAGGGTTGAAAGTGAGGATTATATAGTAGATCCGCAGATAGAAGCGTTGAATTATCGTCGTGTGGGTAAGCCAGACTACTCAGGGATTAAATGTTGGAACTGCCAGACAATGGGTCACTCCTATATATACTGTGAGGAGCCAATTAAATCTCAGTTTTGTTTTAAATGCGGTCAGAGAGGAGTGTTGACTCCGAAGTGTCCCAACGACCACCGTGGTCAGGGAAACCGTTATCCGAGCGAGAAAAGAGAGGGGGAAACTCGTTCGGGACTATAGCCCCCACTTCAGTCAATACCCAGCCAATCATCGCGAGTACTGAGCCTAGTCCACTTTCGGCCAGATCCGCGAGTAGTCAACAAACACCAATAGTAACTTTCCCTGATAGTACGGATAATTCGAATAGTTCGGATTCAGATAGCCCGACTTCGTCACAAACCAATTCTCGACCAATTCGTATTTTGAAAGCTTCAGTTAGAAGTGTTAGTTGTCAGACCATTTTCCAACCCAGATTAGAAGAAAGAGAACAAAACTATCAATTGGTTAGGTCAAATATTTTCACGAATGATTCCCAACTATATCCACCCGAAAGAATTTTGCAGTGTAGGAAGAGGTATAGCAAACGTGTCCAGGTGCGCAGACTTTTGGATAGCACCACACTCGTCCTTACAGACGATGAAAGACCAATGATTAGGGTGAGGATAGGAAATGGATCACTTGTGGGGTTATTGGATTCAGGAGCCAATGTCTCTATTCTGGGTAAGGACTGTTTGAAGTTTCTAGAGGAAAACAATCTTAAATATCGTGAAATGAATGAATGTGTATATACGGCAGGCGGCGACAAACGGAAGATAATAGGTTGCAGTTCATTGCCTGTCACTTTTAAAAATACAACAAAATCCATATCTTTTTACCTTGTTCCTTCGCTTCTCCAGGAAGCCTATTTCGGAGTAGATTTTTGGAAAGCATTTGCTTTAGCTCCCGAAATATTTCCAAGTGTATCTTGCCTAGAAGCAAAGGAAGATATAGAAGAAAGTCCCAATTTTCATGATTTAACTACATCCCAGAAGTACGATTTGCAAAAAGTTATTGATATGTTTCCGTCGTTTGAAAAATTAGGTCTAGGGCAAACACAGCTAGTGGAGCACCATATTGACACGGGTGACGCTGTCCCAATAAAAAGTAAACATTTTCCTCTTTCGCCACCAAGGCAGGCTGAAGCCTACAGCGAAATTGATAGATTATTGAAAATGGGAGTCATCGAAGAGTCGAATTCGCCATGGTGTAGCCCAGTTGTGTTAGTACGGAAACCTGGTAAGGTTAGGCTCTGCATTGATTCTAGGAAGGTAAACGCCGTTACGAAAAAGGACTCATATCCGCTGCCGCATATCAACGGGTTATTGAGTCGTTTAAAGGATACGCACTTTATTAGTGGTATCGACTTAAAAGACGCGTTCTTCCAAATTAAACTAACTGAGTCGTCAAAAGAGAAGACAGCGTTTGCGGTGCCAGGTAAACCTTTGTACCATTACAAAGTTATGCCCTTTGGGTTGTGTATCGCGCCACAAACAATGAGTCGACTCATGGACAAAGCAATTCCCTCGTATATGCGAGAACATGTTTTTGTTTATTTGGACGACCTGTTGGTATGTAGTGCGGATTTTGACGACCACATCAAACTTTTAGCAGATGTTGCGAGGTGTTTGAAAGGTGCAGGCCTTACAATTAACGTGAGAAAAAGTAAATTTTGCCAGAGAGAGATTCGATACTTGGGGTATGTTATAGGCAGTGGATGTTTGAAAGTAAACCCAGAAAAAATTGAGGCAATGCAAAATTTCCCCATTCCCAAATCTCCTCGACAGGTTCGCAGATTTGTGGGTATGGCAAATTGGTACAGGGCATTTATTACCAATTTCGCTGATTTAGCAGGCCCTTTGACAGATTGTTTACGTAAGTCACCTGGTCCTTTCAAACTCACTCCAGAAGCAGTAGAGGCCTTCGAAAAACTTAAAGTAGCTCTGAGTTCCGCTCCAGTCTTGGCTCAACCGGATTTTTCAAGAGAATTTATCATTCAATGTGATGCTTCCAAAATAGGAGTAGGAGGCATGTTATTCCAGGTCGATGATAATGGTGCAGAGCATCCAATAGCTTTCGTTTCAAAAAAATTAAATAATGCTCAACGCAACTATACAGTCACCGAGCTGGAATGCCTCGCCGCAATTGTCAGCGTCAAGCGTTTCAGACCCTACGTTGAAGGGCTGCCATTTCGTATCATCACGGACCACTCAAGCCTTAAATGGTTGATGGCGCAAAAGGACCTTAGTGGTAGGTTAGCTAGATGGTCACTGTTACTACAGAGATATGATTTCGAAATGCAGCATCGTAAGGGGGCTCTGAACGTAGTACCGGACGCTCTGTCGCGTTTTGACGTTGACGAGTTGACTTCATCTCCCGCGCCTTACGAAATAGGCTTAGACTCATCCGAATTTAGAGCCAATGAGTATCTGGATCTTATCAGGACAATTACAGTAAACGGTGAGGCTCTCCCGGATTTGCGTGTCAGAGACGGGTTGATTTTTAAAAGGGTTAAGTTTCGAAAAGGTGTTGAGGGTGAAGAAGACTCGTTATGGCGGTTGTGGTTGCCCGAAGGACTCAGGGAGGAAGCAATACGAATGGCACATGACGCGGTTAGGAGTTATCATGGAGGTTGGCAAAAGACATTGGAACGAGTTAGGTGGAAATACTTCTGGCCCCAACAAGCTAGGGACGTTAGAGATTATGTGAAGGATTGTGACACTTGCAAGGCTGTAAAAACAACGAATCAGCAGTCAAGACCACCTATAGGAAGCGCTTTCGTTACAGAGAGACCTTTTCAGCGCTTATATTGCGACTTCTTAGGACCTTATCCTAGATCAAAACGCAGGAACCAATTTCTTTTTATTATCTTAGACCATTTTTCAAAGTATGTTTGGCTGAAGCCAATGCAGAGAGCGACAACTATCAATGTAATGAACTACTTCGGTACAGAGATTTTTCCAGCCATAGGGGTCCCAGAATATGTCCACAGCGATAATGGGAAACAATTCATCTCAAAAGAAATGAAAGCGTTCTTTGAAAAGTATGGTGTGACGCATGTTAGAACAGGAGTGTATTCCCCACAAGCTAATGCGTCCGAACGCGTAAATAGAGAGATAGTTTCCAAGATAAGAATTTTCCTAAAAGATAAGCAGGATCATACGGACTGTGTTATGGATACGCGTTTGACCTCGATTACGATCTACAATCGAGTGGAGCAGCAATGCATGGCGGTCGGCATGATCTAGGGTTGCACTGTGGCTAGTCATTGTCGGCTGGGCGGGGTTCTTGCCTACATTGCTGTCCTGCGCCATAAACAGAAAAAAATCATATCATGCCTTTTCAAACCAAAACGAGTAAAATCACACTAAAACAACATCCGGTTTAGCCGGATGCCACGGACGGACCGTTGAAAAATTCGAAAATTCAAAATAACCCGAAAAATCCAAATCCAAGAGGCTAGGCATCAGTTAAATTTAAATAAATGCAAACCGAGGGAAAATGTCGTTAAAATTTGAATATGAATTTTGAACGTACATATGTATGTACGTTAAAATCAGACGGACGTTAGCAAAACATTTAAACCGAAATTTAAATCGGACGGAAATGCTGACAATCGACGGAAAATTTTAAAAATAAATGAGCGCACGTTAAATTTAAATGATCGCGGACGGACGAGAAAATAATCGTTGCACCAAAATGTAAATTTGAATGTACGTTGAAATCGATATGCACTGAATTTGAATAACCACTGTCAAAAAAAAACTGTCAAAGTGAATTTAAATTTGAATATATATATATATCGCAAAAAAAATCGTTAAATTTGAATTTAATTTGAATCAACCGGAAGGACCGGTTATTAACAGGCATCTGAAAATACATAAAAGAAGCTGAAATTTAAAATATATGAACAATCAAAAAAAAAATTAAAGGCCGAACTCACAAGGGGGTGGCGTTGCTGATGTTGTTGCAGCGCCGGTGCGTTTTTGTCCCACCCTAATCCATAGTTACTGTCGCACACGAATACCAGTAACCCCTTACCTGAGGTGCGCCGCTGGTGTTGTTGCAGCGCTGGTGCTTTTCGTCCCACCCTCATCCATGGCCATCGGTGCACCTATATTTCGATGACCCCATACCTGAAATCCCTATGCCATTTTAATTAAGGTGGATCAGCATTCCCATTATAATTTTAACAATTTATTTGGGATTCATTCTTCCCTTTTCTATAGCTAAATCCTTACTCTATTTTTTTCTTCATTTTAGTACACTAGGGCGCCCCTTTTTTTTTCATTTTTTTTTTCAGAGAAATTAAAAAAAAATATATATATAAAATATATGGAAAATAATATAAATAGCTTACGACCTAGGCTCCAGTTGTAGTTGTTGACGTTGTTATGGTTGTTGGTGCTGTGTTGGTGGTGCTGCTGCTGCTGTAGTTGTTGTTGTAGTTTCTGCTGGTTGCTGTTGTTGCAGCGACAGAATTTTTTTTTTGCTTATGGCTGTTGATGTTGTTGATTCACTACCTGAGACGCTGTTGTTGTTGTTGTTGTGCCAAGCCCAATTTGTTGTTGTTGTTGTTGAGCCAAATTTTTCGCTATTTGCTGCTGTTGTTGTTGTGCCAAACCCAATTTGTTGTTGTTGTTCTAGTGCAAAATTTTTTGGCTGTTTGCTGTTGTTGCTTCGGCTGTGCCGCTATCGGTGTTGTTGAGTCACTATCTGAGACGCTGCTGTTGTTGTTGTGCCAAACCCAATTTGTTGTTGTTGTTCTAGTGCAAAACTTTTCGGCTGTTTGCTGTTGTTGCTTCGGCTGTGCCGCTATCGGTGTTGTTGAGTCACTATCTGAGACGCTGTTATTGTTGTTGTGCCAAGCCCAATTTGTTGTTGTTGTTGTTGAGCCAAATTTTTCGCTATTTGCTGCTGTTGTTGTTGTGCCAAACCCAATTTGTTGTTGTTGTTGTTGAGCCAAATTTTTCGCTATTTGCTGCTGTTGTTGTTATTCGATATTTATGTTTTTTGGTGCGTAAATGTTCACTGCGGTTATCATTTAATTCATGAAATTCTATTGTTTATCAGGAAATGCAGCGACAAACCGACACGAATACGATATGACAAACGAATTTGAACGACGAAAAAAACAGATTCTTGTGTGCACAGGTGTGTGTGTGTACGTACACGTATGTATATATTTCACTTTACAATCGAGTGTCTACGTAGAACTAGCCATGTAAACTAATTTAACATAATGTACATATTTTGCAAAATATACTGAACACTGATTTTGCGTTTTCGCATCTATTTTTATTATTTAAGAAGTTATTTATATGCAATATAAAAAAAATAGTTTTACACCACGAAAAGAACCGTCTCGTTTTGACTCTACCACTCAATTGACTTTTCGAAAACTGACTCCCGCTGTACTAAAAAAATTCTTATTAGCGCGTGCCTTCCACTTTTTCTTCTGTCTTCGTTTTGGAAGAGTCCCGTTTCTTTTTCCATATAGCCTGCAGTGGTGTAGTGACGTGTGCATAATAGTGGCGTGACTTTACGGTTACCCGAATGTCTATATCATGGTATGACGCTAGCAATGGCACAAGCGAGATGGAATGCGATTGCCATGTTACACAAATAAAAATACCAAAACTTTCGGAATAAAATGCCTCAAGCATTTTTCCCATGAAACTATCTCAAATTAATCGCTTATATTCGTGCCCTAGTAAATTTGCTACTGTAAAATTCTATTAGTGTACGTTGGAAATATTAATAGACATTGTTGTCTTACGCTCAAATTATAAAAATGGTAAGAGACAGGAAAATCTGATTAATGAAATAGTATGTTTGTTTCTTATTAAACTAGCAGCTAGCTGTCAAATGAAATGAAAAGAGCAAAACGGAAAGAATTACGCTCATAAAGAGTGAAATGAACAGAAAATCAAGAAACCTTCTGCCAGCCCAAACCTGGCTAACTATCCATAACTAGCCAATAAGAAACAAACATAGTAAAATTATTTGGTAAATAATTATTTAATTTTCTGTGAACTATGTAAAATTTAAAATTGTATGGAGCGCATAAGAACATTTTATAATAGGTGCATTTGAAAGTACTAAGTATCCGAATAACCACGTGTTACGTATTTTCACAATAAGAAGTGTTCATGGCAACCCTGGAGAACCAGTTTCTCCATCACCAATCCATGTGCATACCTCGCCATTGGAACGATTGTCAAGGTTGAGATGGGAAATTTGAGTTAAGCTTTCCCATGAAAGGCCTACTTATAGAGGTTGGCTCGATAGCTTGCCTATTTGCAAAAAAAATTTTCATGCAATCTATAAGGATTGAAATCTGAAGAATGAATCAAAACCACATAACCATTTAGAAGAATAAAAAAATCGGTGTAAATCTCGGATGCAATTACTTATTTAAATTTTGTTTAGACTCTTAGTGGAGCAAGAAAAGAATTAACTACAGGATTTTAAATAAAAAAAAATGTTACATTTGAGATATCTAGTGACTGAATAAGAAAGTACAAAACGTTATTATTGCCAGAACACCACCAGTGGTGCATGAAATTTACTCAAACAGGGAAATGACTCCTGTCAAAAAAAAATTGTCAGCTGTTGCCATCGAGACAACCTCAAAAGTCACCCTCGTTTCGCAGTGCGGCCACCTGTTACACTAGCCCATAGCTCAAACATACAAGGTCGATGCGAGGGAGAATCGCTCTTCTTCTTCTTGGCATATGTCAACTTATTGTCTGTTGCCTTGATTTTACAATTTTGCAGGCCTTGTTCGTAGAAGTAGAATGCTAAGCTCAAGGTTTATCCAAAGAAGGTTATATTAGTTACGTTTTGATGTGTGTGTTTCCAAAAAAAAAATGTCAACGTGAAAGAGGAGAGAAATTATTTTCAAAGTAAAAACTTTTCCCCAATCGGTTCTATCTGACGTTCGCACCTTTTTTGCACACGTACCCAATTGCAATCGGCTTATCTGCCGCGAAATCCTTCTTTAAACAATCCCTGCTAAGTTGTGTGTTCACTTCTTTTTCCCTGCTTTTGACATTTGAAATAAGCCGCCTAACGTCAATCGCATAAACTGCCTCACATGCGACGACCTGTTTAGTTTGGCCACGCGTCAACCATTCTTCTTCACCATGTCAGCACGTCGGCCATTATGAAATGGAAGTCATTGGAAAAGTACTAAGAAAAACTACTAAAATAGTGGTGATGCCACACAGACAGAATTGAGCAACCGAAATTAACCCGTTTATGATCGATATCAGCATTGATATCGATAGCAAACCATAACAGGCCTGCTTCGCTTCGAAGACCTGACGAGGGAGCGAACAGGAAAAAATGGTTTGCCTGTAAGGTTGTCGCGAGAATACTCAACTGTTAACTACGTGGGGCACGACTCACCCCTAGATAAGAGTCTCAAATTCTATCACAGCTAACCGGGCAACAGAGGCTCCATCAGGTGATACCAAAAAAAACCATATGCTATATAAACGTGTCCAATCTAGTAATGTATGTAAATCCGAGATTAATTGAAAGTCAGGTATAATAAAAAAATCATTTGGAAAAAAAAACCCAAAATGCGTAAGTCCGGTGTTGCGGTGATTCTCTATTGGCTTAGGCCAGAGAAGCCTACTCCCCCCTAGGAGCCCTCCTCCTAGGTGCCGAACTTGGTCGGTCTTAACAACCTGTCCCCCCCGGCTGATCCAACCCCGCACGCTGGACCCAGGACAGGCGGTCTTGAAAAAGACCCTTGGTCCGCTGGTTTCTCGCCCCCCGGAATGGGCTTTACAAAAAAAATTAAATTATTTTGTTTCCTATTTTAAGGCTTCGCGGCCTTAGACATTTTTTTTACAGGAGAACGCGTCTAAACTCCGAATACCATCACCCTATCAGCTGGTCTATGGTCCCTAACCTCTCGAAGCTGGACAAAAAAAACTTTAACAGGAAAATCATCAGAACTCCGTTTGAATAGACATTTTTGTATTGGAGAACTCGTCAAAACTCCGTAAGGTTAGGCATTTGATATAGGAGAACTCGCCAAAACTCCATAAAACTAGACATTTTGATTTGGGAGAACTCGTCAAAACTCCGTATAAGCAGACCAATTGGAATATGGACTGCTAGATGGTCCACGGTTCCCGATGGGAGCGCTGGTGATCCACCTATTATTATAACTGCTCGGGGAGAATACTGGGCGAATTGTCCCCGACCGCCAAGACGCCCAGCGGAGTCTTATTGAGGACGAATATCAGAAGCATGGAATCGTCCTATTAATCTCCCTGTTAAGTCTTCTAAGTCATACAGTGCATTGCCAACTTTTCCACGAACTCGTCACTTGACTCTATCATTTGCCTGCGCTAAGTTTTTACAGATTTCCTCGTTTACGTCCGTTCAGTCGACTGCTGACAGTTTTGGGACATTTTCAAAAAAAAAAAAATCGCACGTCTGAGCGCTTCAAAAGGAAACAAGGCACGCTTGAACGGTTGTATGAAATCTAAAGCAATTAACTGCTTGAATAAGTCACGTTTGGTGTCAAAGCTCAAAAGCAAGTATTTGTACAATTACCGAAATTTAAATCTCTATCTCGATTCAAAATTAGATCGCATCGAAAAGAAATTAACAAACTGTGGTTTTTTTGTTTGATCAAGCTTTCGCAATCATTTATAACGAATATTTGCTTTTTAAATCTCCATGCCGGTAAAATTTTGTCACATCCGAAAAAGTAATAAAACTTTAATTGTCTCGTTTGGTGGAAAAATCAAGCAATAATTGTAATAATTATTTGCGATTCAAAACAAAAATTATCTTAAATTTTAACTAACAATATCGATTCAAAATGACTTCGCTTATATAAAAAAAATATTTGTATAAATAAACGTGTTCATATACGTGTATATGTAAATGTAAAAAGATATTCAATGCAAAATATATATATATGTTCGTTATTCAATGGGAATGCTGACCTCCCATTATAAAAGGCACAGGTTACAGAATAAAAAAAAATATATATAAACCCCCTTGAAAAACAAAAAAATTAAGACAGTGTGTGCCAACTGGTCTCCAGCGCACCAACCGCAATGCAGGGTTGCTCGGAAGCTAAATCCCTGAGACAGGCTGGCTAACTAAAGATAGTTAGCAATAACAAAAAAAAAATTTAAATTTGCGAAATACTAACCTATCTCCGCCGCAATGAAAGGAACGGTTTGAATCCGCTATCCCCAGACTTGCGGAGATAGACAATACATCCTTGGGTCTCAGCTCAGCTCATCGCCATGAAGTGGTGCTAAATGTTCCAAGGCACCCAACTCAGGCATGAGATGAACTGAGGACTGCATCGCACATCGCATAACAAAAGGAAAAGACAACAAAAGAAATTTGCAAACTACCCTCCTAGTCTCCGCCGCAATGAAAGGAACAGCTAGAGGCTGCTTTCCCCAGACTTGCGGAGATGAAAAGTACTAACTCAGGTCTCAGACCAACCCATCGCAATGAAAGTGGCGCTAGGTGCAACCAACTCAGACGCGGAATGGCTGAGGCCTAAATTGCAAAAAAGAATCACGAAAACAAAAAAAAATTAAAAGGACGAATTTTCCTTGTGACCAACATCCTTGGCTCCGCCGCAATGAAAGGCACGGTTTGAAGCCGCTACCCCAGACTTGCGAAGAAGGATTTGCTAGCTTAGGATCCAGCTCAACTCATCGCAATGAAGGCGGTGTTCGAATCACCACCCCAGACGCGAGATGAGCTAGGCCCTAAAAAAAAAAAAAATCCGATACACAATACTGCACAAAAGACATATTCGGCAAAAGAAATTTATAAAAAAAAAATAAATACTGAATCTAGCGGACATGCCCCTCGGACGACAGTGAAAACAAATTTAATATTTAAACTACAAAAAAAAATTAAGTGCGTTAAACACTGCCTCTCCGGGTGAAATGCAAAAAAAACAGACAAAATGACGTTAAGTCTCGTGGAGCCCTGAGCCACTAACACCAATGACTCTCCAATCAGTCTGATCAATTCCATCATCCCGCCGCAACGCAGTGGCGGCTACGGAGGCTGCCAATCTGGGACTTGCGTGAAGATGAAACTTCACTGACCGACCAGAAAACCACTGAAGCCAGCACCCAAGACACCACGTTGGGCGCCATCTGTTATGGAACAGCTTTCGATTACGATCTGCGCTTTGTGGCGCCCTATGCCACCAACAGCGATGATCTCTTTGGACAACCTGATCAGTCTCACCATCTCGCCGCAACACAGTGGCGGCGCAGGGCCTGCCCATCTGGGACTTGCGAGATAGTAAGGCGTCACTGGCTGATCAAAAAGCCATCGAGTCAGCACGTTGGGCGCCATCTGTTATGGAACAGCTTTCGATTACGATCTGCGCTTTGTGGCGCCCTATGCCACCAACAGCGATGATCTCTTTGGACAACCTGATCAGTCTCACCATCTCGCCGCAACACAGTGGCGGCGCAGGGCCTGCCCATCTGGGACTTGCGAGATAGTAAGGCGTCACTGGCTGATCAAAAAGCCATCGAGTCAGCACGTTGGGCGCCATCTGTTATGGATACGCGTTTGACCTCGATTACGATCTACAATCGAGTGGAGCAGCAATGCATGGCGGTCGGCATGATCTAGGGTTGCACTGTGGCTAGTCATTGTCGGCTGGGCGGGGTTCTTGCCTACATTGCTGTCCTGCGCCATAAACAGAAAAAAATCATATCATGCCTTTTCAAACCAAAACGAGTAAAATCACACTAAAACAACATCCGGTTTAGCCGGATGCCACGGACGGACCGTTGAAAAATTCGAAAATTCAAAATAACCCGAAAAATCCAAATCCAAGAGGCTAGGCATCAGTTAAATTTAAATAAATGCAAACCGAGGGAAAATGTCGTTAAAATTTGAATATGAATTTTGAACGTACATATGTATGTACGTTAAAATCAGACGGACGTTAGCAAAACATTTAAACCGAAATTTAAATCGGACGGAAATGCTGACAATCGACGGAAAATTTTAAAAATAAATGAGCGCACGTTAAATTTAAATGATCGCGGACGGACGAGAAAATAATCGTTGCACCAAAATGTAAATTTGAATGTACGTTGAAATCGATATGCACTGAATTTGAATAACCACTGTCAAAAAAAAACTGTCAAAGTGAATTTAAATTTGAATATATATATATATCGCAAAAAAAATCGTTAAATTTGAATTTAATTTGAATCAACCGGAAGGACCGGTTATTAACAGGCATCTGAAAATACATAAAAGAAGCTGAAATTTAAAATATATGAACAATCAAAAAAAAAATTAAAGGCCGAACTCACAAGGGGGTGGCGTTGCTGATGTTGTTGCAGCGCCGGTGCGTTTTTGTCCCACCCTAATCCATAGTTACTGTCGCACACGAATACCAGTAACCCCTTACCTGAGGTGCGCCGCTGGTGTTGTTGCAGCGCTGGTGCTTTTCGTCCCACCCTCATCCATGGCCATCGGTGCACCTATATTTCGATGACCCCATACCTGAAATCCCTATGCCATTTTAATTAAGGTGGATCAGCATTCCCATTATAATTTTAACAATTTATTTGGGATTCATTCTTCCCTTTTCTATAGCTAAATCCTTACTCTATTTTTTTCTTCATTTTAGTACACTAGGGCGCCCCTTTTTTTTTCTTTTTTTTTTTCAGAGAAATTAAAAAAAAATATATATATAAAATATATGGAAAATAATATAAATAGCTTACGACCTAGGCTCCAGTTGTAGTTGTTGACGTTGTTATGGTTGTTGGTGCTGTGTTGGTGGTGCTGCTGCTGCTGTAGTTGTTGTTGTAGTTTCTGCTGGTTGCTGTTGTTGCAGCGACAGAATTTTTTTTTTGCTTATGGCTGTTGATGTTGTTGATTCACTACCTGAGACGCTGTTGTTGTTGTTGTTGTGCCAAGCCCAATTTGTTGTTGTTGTTGTTGAGCCAAATTTTTCGCTATTTGCTGCTGTTGTTGTTGTGCCAAACCCAATTTGTTGTTGTTGTTCTAGTGCAAAATTTTTTGGCTGTTTGCTGTTGTTGCTTCGGCTGTGCCGCTATCGGTGTTGTTGAGTCACTATCTGAGACGCTGCTGTTGTTGTTGTGCCAAACCCAATTTGTTGTTGTTGTTCTAGTGCAAAACTTTTCGGCTGTTTGCTGTTGTTGCTTCGGCTGTGCCGCTATCGGTGTTGTTGAGTCACTATCTGAGACGCTGTTATTGTTGTTGTGCCAAGCCCAATTTGTTGTTGTTGTTGTTGAGCCAAATTTTTCGCTATTTGCTGCTGTTGTTGTTGTGCCAAACCCAATTTGTTGTTGTTGTTGTTGAGCCAAATTTTTCGCTATTTGCTGCTGTTGTTGTTATTCGATATTTATGTTTTTTGGTGCGTAAATGTTCACTGCGGTTATCATTTAATTCATGAAATTCTATTGTTTATCAGGAAATGCAGCGACAAACCGACACGAATACGATATGACAAACGAATTTGAACGACGAAAAAAACAGATTCTTGTGTGCACAGGTGTGTGTGTGTACGTACACGTATGTATATATTTCACTTTACAATCGAGTGTCTACGTAGAACTAGCCATGTAAACTAATTTAACATAATGTACATATTTTGCAAAATATACTGAACACTGATTTTGCGTTTTCGCATCTATTTTTATTATTTAAGAAGTTATTTATATGCAATATAAAAAAAATAGTTTTACACCACGAAAAGAACCGTCTCGTTTTGACTCTACCACTCAATTGACTTTTCGAAAACTGACTCCCGCTGTACTAAAAAAATTCTTATTAGCGCGTGCCTTCCACTTTTTCTTCTGTCTTCGTTTTGGAAGAGTCCCGTTTCTTTTTCCATATAGCCTGCAGTGGTGTAGTGACGTGTGCATAATAGTGGCGTGACTTTACGGTTACCCGAATGTCTATATCATGGTATGACGCTAGCAATGGCACAAGCGAGATGGAATGCGATTGCCATGTTACACAAATAAAAATACCAAAACTTTCGGAATAAAATGCCTCAAGCATTTTTCCCATGAAACTATCTCAAATTAATCGCTTATATTCGTGCCCTAGTAAATTTGCTACTGTAAAATTCTATTAGTGTACGTTGGAAATATTAATAGACATTGTTGTCTTACGCTCAAATTATAAAAATGGTAAGAGACAGGAAAATCTGATTAATGAAATAGTATGTTTGTTTCTTATTAAACTAGCAGCTAGCTGTCAAATGAAATGAAAAGAGCAAAACGGAAAGAATTACGCTCATAAAGAGTGAAATGAACAGAAAATCAAGAAACCTTCTGCCAGCCCAAACCTGGCTAACTATCCATAACTAGCCAATAAGAAACAAACATAGTAAAATTATTTGGTAAATAATTATTTAATTTTCTGTGAACTATGTAAAATTTAAAATTGTATGGAGCGCATAAGAACATTTTATAATAGGTGCATTTGAAAGTACTAAGTATCCGAATAACCACGTGTTACGTATTTTCACAATAAGAAGTGTTCATGGCAACCCTGGAGAACCAGTTTCTCCATCACCAATCCATGTGCATACCTCGCCATTGGAACGATTGTCAAGGTTGAGATGGGAAATTTGAGTTAAGCTTTCCCATGAAAGGCCTACTTATAGAGGTTGGCTCGATAGCTTGCCTATTTGCAAAAAAAATTTTCATGCAATCTATAAGGATTGAAATCTGAAGAATGAATCAAAACCACATAACCATTTAGAAGAATAAAAAAATCGGTGTAAATCTCGGATGCAATTACTTATTTAAATTTTGTTTAGACTCTTAGTGGAGCAAGAAAAGAATTAACTACAGGATTTTAAATAAAAAAAAATGTTACATTTGAGATATCTAGTGACTGAATAAGAAAGTACAAAACGTTATTATTGCCAGAACACCACCAGTGGTGCATGAAATTTACTCAAACAGGGAAATGACTCCTGTCAAAAAAAAATTGTCAGCTGTTGCCATCGAGACAACCTCAAAAGTCACCCTCGTTTCGCAGTGCGGCCACCTGTTACACTAGCCCATAGCTCAAACATACAAGGTCGATGCGAGGGAGAATCGCTCTTCTTCTTCTTGGCATATGTCAACTTATTGTCTGTTGCCTTGATTTTACAATTTTGCAGGCCTTGTTCGTAGAAGTAGAATGCTAAGCTCAAGGTTTATCCAAAGAAGGTTATATTAGTTACGTTTTGATGTGTGTGTTTCCAAAAAAAAAATGTCAACGTGAAAGAGGAGAGAAATTATTTTCAAAGTAAAAACTTTTCCCCAATCGGTTCTATCTGACGTTCGCACCTTTTTTGCACACGTACCCAATTGCAATCGGCTTATCTGCCGCGAAATCCTTCTTTAAACAATCCCTGCTAAGTTGTGTGTTCACTTCTTTTTCCCTGCTTTTGACATTTGAAATAAGCCGCCTAACGTCAATCGCATAAACTGCCTCACATGCGACGACCTGTTTAGTTTGGCCACGCGTCAACCATTCTTCTTCACCATGTCAGCACGTCGGCCATTATGAAATGGAAGTCATTGGAAAAGTACTAAGAAAAACTACTAAAATAGTGGTGATGCCACACAGACAGAATTGAGCAACCGAAATTAACCCGTTTATGATCGATATCAGCATTGATATCGATAGCAAACCATAACAGGCTGTTATGGTTGCCCACGATCTATGTTTTGTGGCGCCCTCTGTTACCGACAGCGATGACCTACTCGGACAACCTGATCAGCCCCACCATCTCGCCGCAACGCAGTGGCGGCGCAGGGCCTGCCCATCTGGGACTTGCGAGATAGTAAGGCGTCACTGGCTGACCAAAAAGCCATCGAGTCAGCACGTTGGGCGCCATCTGTTATGGATAGCTTTCGAAGATCGAGTGGAGCAGCAATGCATGGCGGTCGGCATGATCTAGGGTTGCACTGTGGCTAGTCATTGTCGGCTGGGCGGGGTTCTTGCCTACATTGCTGTCCTGCGCCATAAACAGAAAAAAATCATATCATGCCTTTTTTTGAAAATAACGAGAAAAATCACACTAAAACAACATCCGGTTTAGCCGGATGCCACGGACGGACCGTTGAAAAATTCGAAAATTCAAAATAACCCGAAAAATCCAAATCCAAGAGGCTAGGCATCAGTTAAATTTAAATAAATGCAAACCGAGGGAAAATGTCGTTAAAATTTGAATATGAATTTTGAACGTACATATGTATGTACGTTAAAATCAGACGGACGTTAGCAAAACATTTAAACCGAAATTTAAATCGGACGGAAATGCTGACAATCGACGGAAAATTTTAAAAATAAATGAGCGCACGTTAAATTTAAATGATCGCGGACGGACGAGAAAATAATCGTTGCACCAAAATGTAAATTTGAATGTACGTTGAAATCGATATGCACTGAATTTGAATAACCACTGTCAAAAAAAAACTGTCAAAGTGAATTTAAATTTGAATATATATATATATCGCAAAAAAAATCGTTAAATTTGAATTTAATTTGAATCAACCGGAAGGACCGGTTATTAACAGGCATCTGAAAATACATAAAAGAAGCTGAAATTTAAAATATATGAACAATCAAAAAAAAAATTAAAGGCCGAACTCACAAGGGGGTGGCGTTGCTGATGTTGTTGCAGCGCCGGTGCGTTTTTGTCCCACCCTAATCCATAGTTACTGTCGCACACGAATACCAGTAACCCCTTACCTGAGGTGCGCCGCTGGTGTTGTTGCAGCGCTGGTGCTTTTCGTCCCACCCTCATCCATGGCCATCGGTGCACCTATATTTCGATGACCCCATACCTGAAATCCCTATGCCATTTTAATTAAGGTGGATCAGCATTCCCATTATAATTTTAACAATTTATTTGGGATTCATTCTTCCCTTTTCTATAGCTAAATCCTTACTCTATTTTTTTCTTCATTTTAGTACACTAGGGCGCCCCTTTTTTTTTCTTTTTTTTTTTCAGAGAAATTAAAAAAAAATATATATATAAAATATATGGAAAATAATATAAATAGCTTACGACCTAGGCTCCAGTTGTAGTTGTTGACGTTGTTATGGTTGTTGGTGCTGTGTTGGTGGTGCTGCTGCTGCTGTAGTTGTTGTTGTAGTTTCTGCTGGTTGCTGTTGTTGCAGCGACAGAATTTTTTTTTTGCTTATGGCTGTTGATGTTGTTGATTCACTACCTGAGACGCTGTTGTTGTTGTTGTTGTGCCAAGCCCAATTTGTTGTTGTTGTTGTTGAGCCAAATTTTTCGCTATTTGCTGCTGTTGTTGTTGTGCCAAACCCAATTTGTTGTTGTTGTTCTAGTGCAAAATTTTTTGGCTGTTTGCTGTTGTTGCTTCGGCTGTGCCGCTATCGGTGTTGTTGAGTCACTATCTGAGACGCTGCTGTTGTTGTTGTGCCAAACCCAATTTGTTGTTGTTGTTCTAGTGCAAAACTTTTCGGCTGTTTGCTGTTGTTGCTTCGGCTGTGCCGCTATCGGTGTTGTTGAGTCACTATCTGAGACGCTGTTATTGTTGTTGTGCCAAGCCCAATTTGTTGTTGTTGTTGTTGAGCCAAATTTTTCGCTATTTGCTGCTGTTGTTGTTGTGCCAAACCCAATTTGTTGTTGTTGTTGTTGAGCCAAATTTTTCGCTATTTGCTGCTGTTGTTGTTATTCGATATTTATGTTTTTTGGTGCGTAAATGTTCACTGCGGTTATCATTTAATTCATGAAATTCTATTGTTTATCAGGAAATGCAGCGACAAACCGACACGAATACGATATGACAAACGAATTTGAACGACGAAAAAAACAGATTCTTGTGTGCACAGGTGTGTGTGTGTACGTACACGTATGTATATATTTCACTTTACAATCGAGTGTCTACGTAGAACTAGCCATGTAAACTAATTTAACATAATGTACATATTTTGCAAAATATACTGAACACTGATTTTGCGTTTTCGCATCTATTTTTATTATTTAAGAAGTTATTTATATGCAATATAAAAAAAATAGTTTTACACCACGAAAAGAACCGTCTCGTTTTGACTCTACCACTCAATTGACTTTTCGAAAACTGACTCCCGCTGTACTAAAAAAATTCTTATTAGCGCGTGCCTTCCACTTTTTCTTCTGTCTTCGTTTTGGAAGAGTCCCGTTTCTTTTTCCATATAGCCTGCAGTGGTGTAGTGACGTGTGCATAATAGTGGCGTGACTTTACGGTTACCCGAATGTCTATATCATGGTATGACGCTAGCAATGGCACAAGCGAGATGGAATGCGATTGCCATGTTACACAAATAAAAATACCAAAACTTTCGGAATAAAATGCCTCAAGCATTTTTCCCATGAAACTATCTCAAATTAATCGCTTATATTCGTGCCCTAGTAAATTTGCTACTGTAAAATTCTATTAGTGTACGTTGGAAATATTAATAGACATTGTTGTCTTACGCTCAAATTATAAAAATGGTAAGAGACAGGAAAATCTGATTAATGAAATAGTATGTTTGTTTCTTATTAAACTAGCAGCTAGCTGTCAAATGAAATGAAAAGAGCAAAACGGAAAGAATTACGCTCATAAAGAGTGAAATGAACAGAAAATCAAGAAACCTTCTGCCAGCCCAAACCTGGCTAACTATCCATAACTAGCCAATAAGAAACAAACATAGTAAAATTATTTGGTAAATAATTATTTAATTTTCTGTGAACTATGTAAAATTTAAAATTGTATGGAGCGCATAAGAACATTTTATAATAGGTGCATTTGAAAGTACTAAGTATCCGAATAACCACGTGTTACGTATTTTCACAATAAGAAGTGTTCATGGCAACCCTGGAGAACCAGTTTCTCCATCACCAATCCATGTGCATACCTCGCCATTGGAACGATTGTCAAGGTTGAGATGGGAAATTTGAGTTAAGCTTTCCCATGAAAGGCCTACTTATAGAGGTTGGCTCGATAGCTTGCCTATTTGCAAAAAAAATTTTCATGCAATCTATAAGGATTGAAATCTGAAGAATGAATCAAAACCACATAACCATTTAGAAGAATAAAAAAATCGGTGTAAATCTCGGATGCAATTACTTATTTAAATTTTGTTTAGACTCTTAGTGGAGCAAGAAAAGAATTAACTACAGGATTTTAAATAAAAAAAAATGTTACATTTGAGATATCTAGTGACTGAATAAGAAAGTACAAAACGTTATTATTGCCAGAACACCACCAGTGGTGCATGAAATTTACTCAAACAGGGAAATGACTCCTGTCAAAAAAAAATTGTCAGCTGTTGCCATCGAGACAACCTCAAAAGTCACCCTCGTTTCGCAGTGCGGCCACCTGTTACACTAGCCCATAGCTCAAACATACAAGGTCGATGCGAGGGAGAATCGCTCTTCTTCTTCTTGGCATATGTCAACTTATTGTCTGTTGCCTTGATTTTACAATTTTGCAGGCCTTGTTCGTAGAAGTAGAATGCTAAGCTCAAGGTTTATCCAAAGAAGGTTATATTAGTTACGTTTTGATGTGTGTGTTTCCAAAAAAAAAATGTCAACGTGAAAGAGGAGAGAAATTATTTTCAAAGTAAAAACTTTTCCCCAATCGGTTCTATCTGACGTTCGCACCTTTTTTGCACACGTACCCAATTGCAATCGGCTTATCTGCCGCGAAATCCTTCTTTAAACAATCCCTGCTAAGTTGTGTGTTCACTTCTTTTTCCCTGCTTTTGACATTTGAAATAAGCCGCCTAACGTCAATCGCATAAACTGCCTCACATGCGACGACCTGTTTAGTTTGGCCACGCGTCAACCATTCTTCTTCACCATGTCAGCACGTCGGCCATTATGAAATGGAAGTCATTGGAAAAGTACTAAGAAAAACTACTAAAATAGTGGTGTTGCCACACAGACAGAATTGAGCAACCGAAATTAACCCGTTTATGATCGATATCAGCATTGATATCGATAGCAAACCATAACAGGCCTGCTTCGCTTCGAAGACCTGACGAGGGAGCGAACAGGAAAAAATGGTTTGCCTGTAAGGTTGTCGCGAGAATACTCAACTGTTAACTACGTGGGGCACGACTCACCCCTAGATAAGAGTCTCAAATTCTATCACAGCTAACCGGGCAACAGAGGCTCCATCAGGTGATACCAAAAAAAACCATATGCTATATAAACGTGTCCAATCTAGTAATGTATGTAAATCCGAGATTAATTGAAAGTCAGGTATAATAAAAAAATCATTTGGAAAAAAAAACCCAAAATGCGTAAGTCCGGTGTTGCGGTGATTCTCTATTGGCTTAGGCCAGAGAAGCCTACTCCCCCCTAGGAGCCCTCCTCCTAGGTGCCGAACTTGGTCGGTCTTAACAACCTGTCCCCCCCGGCTGATCCAACCCCGCACGCTGGACCCAGGACAGGCGGTCTTGAAAAAGACCCTTGGTCCGCTGGTTTCTCGCCCCCCGGAATGGGCTTTACAAAAAAAATTAAATTATTTGGTTTCCTATTTTAAGGCTTCGCGGCCTTAGACATTTTTTTTACAGGAGAACGCGTCTAAACTCCGAATACCATCACCCTATCAGCTGGTCTATGGTCCCTAACCTCTCGAAGCTGGACAAAAAAAACTTTAACAGGAAAATCATCAGAACTCCGTTTGAATAGACATTTTTGTATTGGAGAACTCGTCAAAACTCCGTAAGGTTAGGCATTTGATATAGGAGAACTCGCCAAAACTCCATAAAACTAGACATTTTGATTTGGGAGAACTCGTCAAAACTCCGTATAAGCAGACCAATTGGAATATGGACTGCTAGATGGTCCACGGTTCCCGATGGGAGCGCTGGTGATCCACCTATTATTATAACTGCTCGGGGAGAATACTGGGCGAATTGTCCCCGACCGCCAAGACGCCCAGCGGAGTCTTATTGAGGACGAATATCAGAAGCATGGAATCGTCCTATTAATCTCCCTGTTAAGTCTTCTAAGTCATACAGTGCATTGCCAACTTTTCCACGAACTCGTCACTTGACTCTATCATTTGCCTGCGCTAAGTTTTTACAGATTTCCTCGTTTACGTCCGTTCAGTCGACTGCTGACAGTTTTGGGACATTTTCAAAAAAAAAAAAATCGCACGTCTGAGCGCTTCAAAAGGAAACAAGGCACGCTTGAACGGTTGTATGAAATCTAAAGCAATTAACTGCTTGAATAAGTCACGTTTGGTGTCAAAGCTCAAAAGCAAGTATTTGTACAATTACCGAAATTTAAATCTCTATCTCGATTCAAAATTAGATCGCATCGAAAAGAAATTAACAAACTGTGGTTTTTTTGTTTGATCAAGCTTTCGCAATCATTTATAACGAATATTTGCTTTTTAAATCTCCATGCCGGTAAAATTTTGTCACATCCGAAAAAGTAATAAAACTTTAATTGTCTCGTTTGGTGGAAAAATCAAGCAATAATTGTAATAATTATTTGCGATTCAAAACAAAAATTATCTTAAATTTTAACTAACAATATCGATTCAAAATGACTTCGCTTATATAAAAAAAATATTTGTATAAATAAACGTGTTCATATACGTGTATATGTAAATGTAAAAAGATATTCAATGCAAAATATATATATATGTTCGTTATTCAATGGGAATGCTGACCTCCCATTATAAAAGGCACAGGTTACAGAATAAAAAAAAATATATATAAACCCCCTTGAAAAACAAAAAAATTAAGACAGTGTGTGCCAACTGGTCTCCAGCGCACCAACCGCAATGCAGGGTTGCTCGGAAGCTAAATCCCTGAGACAGGCTGGCTAACTAAAGATAGTTAGCAATAACAAAAAAAAATTTAAATTTGCGAAATACTAACCTATCTCCGCCGCAATGAAAGGAACGGTTTGAATCCGCTATCCCCAGACTTGCGGAGATAGACAATACATCCTTGGGTCTCAGCTCAGCTCATCGCCATGAAGTGGTGCTAAATGTTCCAAGGCACCCAACTCAGGCATGAGATGAACTGAGGACTGCATCGCACATCGCATAACAAAAGGAAAAGACAACAAAAGAAATTTGCAAACTACCCTCCTAGTCTCCGCCGCAATGAAAGGAACAGCTAGAGGCTGCTTTCCCCAGACTTGCGGAGATGAAAAGTACTAACTCAGGTCTCAGACCAACCCATCGCAATGAAAGTGGCGCTAGGTGCAACCAACTCAGACGCGGAATGGCTGAGGCCTAAATTGCAAAAAAGAATCACGAAAACAAAAAAAAATTAAAAGGACGAATTTTCCTTGTGACCAACATCCTTGGCTCCGCCGCAATGAAAGGCACGGTTTGAAGCCGCTACCCCAGACTTGCGAAGAAGGATTTGCTAGCTTAGGATCCAGCTCAACTCATCGCAATGAAGGCGGTGTTCGAATCACCACCCCAGACGCGAGATGAGCTAGGCCCTAAAAAAAAAAAAAATCCGATACACAATACTGCACAAAAGACATATTCGGCAAAAGAAATTTATAAAAAAAAAATAAATACTGAATCTAGCGGACATGCCCCTCGGACGACAGTGAAAACAAATTTAATATTTAAACTACAAAAAAAAATTAAGTGCGTTAAACACAGCCTCTCCGGGTGAAATGCAAAAAAAACAGACAAAATGACGTTAAGTCTCGTGGAGCCCTGAGCCACTAACACCAATGACTCTCCAATCAGTCTGATCAATTCCATCATCCCGCCGCAACGCAGTGGCGGCTACGGAGGCTGCCAATCTGGGACTTGCGTGAAGATGAAACTTCACTGACCGACCAGAAAACCACTGAAGCCAGCACCCAAGACACCACGTTGGGCGCCATCTGTTATGGATACGCGTTTGACCTCGATTACGATCTACAATCGAGTGGAGCAGCAATGCATGGCGGTCGGCATGATCTAGGGTTGCACTGTGGCTAGTCATTGTCGGCTGGGCGGGGTTCTTGCCTACATTGCTGTCCTGCGCCATAAACAGAAAAAAATCATATCATGCCTTTTCAAACCAAAACGAGTAAAATCACACTAAAACAACATCCGGTTTAGCCGGATGCCACGGACGGACCGTTGAAAAATTCGAAAATTCAAAATAACCCGAAAAATCCAAATCCAAGAGGCTAGGCATCAGTTAAATTTAAATAAATGCAAACCGAGGGAAAATGTCGTTAAAATTTGAATATGAATTTTGAACGTACATATGTATGTACGTTAAAATCAGACGGACGTTAGCAAAACATTTAAACCGAAATTTAAATCGGACGGAAATGCTGACAATCGACGGAAAATTTTAAAAATAAATGAGCGCACGTTAAATTTAAATGATCGCGGACGGACGAGAAAATAATCGTTGCACCAAAATGTAAATTTGAATGTACGTTGAAATCGATATGCACTGAATTTGAATAACCACTGTCAAAAAAAAACTGTCAAAGTGAATTTAAATTTGAATATATATATATATCGCAAAAAAAATCGTTAAATTTGAATTTAATTTGAATCAACCGGAAGGACCGGTTATTAACAGGCATCTGAAAATACATAAAAGAAGCTGAAATTTAAAATATATGAACAATCAAAAAAAAAATTAAAGGCCGAACTCACAAGGGGGTGGCGTTGCTGATGTTGTTGCAGCGCCGGTGCGTTTTTGTCCCACCCTAATCCATAGTTACTGTCGCACACGAATACCAGTAACCCCTTACCTGAGGTGCGCCGCTGGTGTTGTTGCAGCGCTGGTGCTTTTCGTCCCACCCTCATCCATGGCCATCGGTGCACCTATATTTCGATGACCCCATACCTGAAATCCCTATGCCATTTTAATTAAGGTGGATCAGCATTCCCATTATAATTTTAACAATTTATTTGGGATTCATTCTTCCCTTTTCTATAGCTAAATCCTTACTCTATTTTTTTCTTCATTTTAGTACACTAGGGCGCCCCTTTTTTTTTCTTTTTTTTTTTCAGAGAAATTAAAAAAAAATATATATATAAAATATATGGAAAATAATATAAATAGCTTACGACCTAGGCTCCAGTTGTAGTTGTTGACGTTGTTATGGTTGTTGGTGCTGTGTTGGTGGTGCTGCTGCTGCTGTAGTTGTTGTTGTAGTTTCTGCTGGTTGCTGTTGTTGCAGCGACAGAATTTTTTTTTTGCTTATGGCTGTTGATGTTGTTGATTCACTACCTGAGACGCTGTTGTTGTTGTTGTTGTGCCAAGCCCAATTTGTTGTTGTTGTTGTTGAGCCAAATTTTTCGCTATTTGCTGCTGTTGTTGTTGTGCCAAACCCAATTTGTTGTTGTTGTTCTAGTGCAAAATTTTTTGGCTGTTTGCTGTTGTTGCTTCGGCTGTGCCGCTATCGGTGTTGTTGAGTCACTATCTGAGACGCTGCTGTTGTTGTTGTGCCAAACCCAATTTGTTGTTGTTGTTCTAGTGCAAAACTTTTCGGCTGTTTGCTGTTGTTGCTTCGGCTGTGCCGCTATCGGTGTTGTTGAGTCACTATCTGAGACGCTGTTATTGTTGTTGTGCCAAGCCCAATTTGTTGTTGTTGTTGTTGAGCCAAATTTTTCGCTATTTGCTGCTGTTGTTGTTGTGCCAAACCCAATTTGTTGTTGTTGTTGTTGAGCCAAATTTTTCGCTATTTGCTGCTGTTGTTGTTATTCGATATTTATGTTTTTTGGTGCGTAAATGTTCACTGCGGTTATCATTTAATTCATGAAATTCTATTGTTTATCAGGAAATGCAGCGACAAACCGACACGAATACGATATGACAAACGAATTTGAACGACGAAAAAAACAGATTCTTGTGTGCACAGGTGTGTGTGTGTACGTACACGTATGTATATATTTCACTTTACAATCGAGTGTCTACGTAGAACTAGCCATGTAAACTAATTTAACATAATGTACATATTTTGCAAAATATACTGAACACTGATTTTGCGTTTTCGCATCTATTTTTATTATTTAAGAAGTTATTTATATGCAATATAAAAAAAATAGTTTTACACCACGAAAAGAACCGTCTCGTTTTGACTCTACCACTCAATTGACTTTTCGAAAACTGACTCCCGCTGTACTAAAAAAATTCTTATTAGCGCGTGCCTTCCACTTTTTCTTCTGTCTTCGTTTTGGAAGAGTCCCGTTTCTTTTTCCATATAGCCTGCAGTGGTGTAGTGACGTGTGCATAATAGTGGCGTGACTTTACGGTTACCCGAATGTCTATATCATGGTATGACGCTAGCAATGGCACAAGCGAGATGGAATGCGATTGCCATGTTACACAAATAAAAATACCAAAACTTTCGGAATAAAATGCCTCAAGCATTTTTCCCATGAAACTATCTCAAATTAATCGCTTATATTCGTGCCCTAGTAAATTTGCTACTGTAAAATTCTATTAGTGTACGTTGGAAATATTAATAGACATTGTTGTCTTACGCTCAAATTATAAAAATGGTAAGAGACAGGAAAATCTGATTAATGAAATAGTATGTTTGTTTCTTATTAAACTAGCAGCTAGCTGTCAAATGAAATGAAAAGAGCAAAACGGAAAGAATTACGCTCATAAAGAGTGAAATGAACAGAAAATCAAGAAACCTTCTGCCAGCCCAAACCTGGCTAACTATCCATAACTAGCCAATAAGAAACAAACATAGTAAAATTATTTGGTAAATAATTATTTAATTTTCTGTGAACTATGTAAAATTTAAAATTGTATGGAGCGCATAAGAACATTTTATAATAGGTGCATTTGAAAGTACTAAGTATCCGAATAACCACGTGTTACGTATTTTCACAATAAGAAGTGTTCATGGCAACCCTGGAGAACCAGTTTCTCCATCACCAATCCATGTGCATACCTCGCCATTGGAACGATTGTCAAGGTTGAGATGGGAAATTTGAGTTAAGCTTTCCCATGAAAGGCCTACTTATAGAGGTTGGCTCGATAGCTTGCCTATTTGCAAAAAAAATTTTCATGCAATCTATAAGGATTGAAATCTGAAGAATGAATCAAAACCACATAACCATTTAGAAGAATAAAAAAATCGGTGTAAATCTCGGATGCAATTACTTATTTAAATTTTGTTTAGACTCTTAGTGGAGCAAGAAAAGAATTAACTACAGGATTTTAAATAAAAAAAAATGTTACATTTGAGATATCTAGTGACTGAATAAGAAAGTACAAAACGTTATTATTGCCAGAACACCACCAGTGGTGCATGAAATTTACTCAAACAGGGAAATGACTCCTGTCAAAAAAAAATTGTCAGCTGTTGCCATCGAGACAACCTCAAAAGTCACCCTCGTTTCGCAGTGCGGCCACCTGTTACACTAGCCCATAGCTCAAACATACAAGGTCGATGCGAGGGAGAATCGCTCTTCTTCTTCTTGGCATATGTCAACTTATTGTCTGTTGCCTTGATTTTACAATTTTGCAGGCCTTGTTCGTAGAAGTAGAATGCTAAGCTCAAGGTTTATCCAAAGAAGGTTATATTAGTTACGTTTTGATGTGTGTGTTTCCAAAAAAAAAATGTCAACGTGAAAGAGGAGAGAAATTATTTTCAAAGTAAAAACTTTTCCCCAATCGGTTCTATCTGACGTTCGCACCTTTTTTGCACACGTACCCAATTGCAATCGGCTTATCTGCCGCGAAATCCTTCTTTAAACAATCCCTGCTAAGTTGTGTGTTCACTTCTTTTTCCCTGCTTTTGACATTTGAAATAAGCCGCCTAACGTCAATCGCATAAACTGCCTCACATGCGACGACCTGTTTAGTTTGGCCACGCGTCAACCATTCTTCTTCACCATGTCAGCACGTCGGCCATTATGAAATGGAAGTCATTGGAAAAGTACTAAGAAAAACTACTAAAATAGTGGTGATGCCACACAGACAGAATTGAGCAACCGAAATTAACCCGTTTATGATCGATATCAGCATTGATATCGATAGCAAACCATAACAACTGGGACAAACATATACCCGAAATTCTATCAGTTCTGAGAAGTGATTTTCATACGTCAATTCAGTGCTCTCCGTACTTTGCATTATATGGTCAGAATATGGTCCAACACGCATCCGCGTATAAGTTATTAGAAAAATTGGATAGCCTTAAAGAAGATTGCGTACCGATAGTGAGTAGGGCTGATAGGTTAACAGGAATCCACGAACAAATCCGTAAAAACTTAGCGCAGGCAAATGATAGAGTCAAGCAGGTTTACAATAAGCGCTCTAGGCTTGTGAACTATAGGGAAGGTCAAGAGGTATTTAGAAGAAATTTTGCCTTGAGCAACTTCAAACAGGGCATAAACGCGAAATTCCTGCCAAAATATATTAAGTGTCGAGTTCGTGGAAAGGTTGGCAATGCACTGTATGACTTAGAAGACTTAACAGGGAGATTAATAGGACGATTCCATGCTTCTGATATCCGTCCGCAATAAGACTCCGCTGGGCGTCTTGGCGGTCGGGGACAATTCGCCCAGTATTCTCCCCGAGCAGTTATAATAATAGGTGGATCACAAGCGCTCCCACCGGGAACCGTGGACCATCTAGCAGTCCATATTCCAATTGGTCTGCTTATACGGAGTTTTGACGAGTTCTCCCAAATTAAAATGTCTAGTTTTATGGAGTTTTGGCGAGTTCTCCAATATCAAATGCCCAACCTTACGGAGTTTTGACGAGTTCTCCAATACAAAAATGTCTATTCAAACGGAGTTCTGATGATTTTCCTGTTAAAGTTATTTTTTGTCCAGCTTCGAGAGGTTAGGGACCATAGACCAGCTGATAGGGTGATTGCATTCGGAGTTTAGACGCGTTCTCCTGTAAAAAAATGTCTAAGGCCGCGAAGCCTTAAAATAGGAAACAAAATAATTTTCTTTTTTGTAAAGCCCATTCCGGGGGGCGAGAAACCAGCGGACCAAGGGTCTTTTTCAAGACCGCCTGTCCTGAGTCCAGCGTGCGGGGTTGGATCAGCCGGGGGGGACAGGTTGTTAAGACCGACCAAGATCGGCACCTAGGAGGAGGGCTCCTAGGGGGGGTAGGCTTCTCTGGCCTAAGCCAACAGAGAACCACCGCAACATCGGACTTACGCGTTTTGGTTTTTTTTTACCAAATGAATTTTTTTATTATACCTGACTTTCAATTATTCTCGGATTTTCATACCCTACTAGATTGCACGTTCATATAGCATACGTTTTTTTGGTATCACCTGATGGAGCCTCTGTTGCCCGGTTAGCTGTGGTAGAATTTGAGACTCTTATCTAGGGGTGAGTCGTGCCCCACGTAGTTAACAGTTGAGTATTATCGCAACAACCTTACAGGCAAACCATTTTTCCTGTTCGCTCCCTCGTCAGGTCTTCGAAGCGAAGCAGGCCTGTTATGGTTTGCTATCGATATCAATCCTGATATCGATCATAAACGGGTTAATTTCGGTTGCTTAATTTTGTCTGTGTGGCAGCACCACTATTTTAGTAGTTTTTCTTAGTAGTTTCCAATAACTTCCAATTAATAATGGCCGACGTGCTGACACGGTGAAGAAGAATGGTGACGCGTGGCCAAACATGAAAGGTAGTCGCATGCATGGTTCAATTATAGAAGGTTTTTGCAGTACTATATACGGACATACATACATACACACTCCATGTAAAATTGGTTGTGTATTCTGTGATGCTTCTGTCAAAATCATAGCCGCCATTGTAGAAATCACCTTGCGTCAAGATCAAATTGTCATAAGTTTTGACACAAGCACCACAATATGAAAAAAAATTATAGGGAAAAGTCTGCAATCAGCTGTTTAGTGGGTTAACCTTCTATAAATTAGCCTTGGCCGCAAGTGAAGGAGAATGAGGTTGTATTATAGGGGTGGTTTCGATAGAATAGCTTACAATTTTTTTTTGCCGTCAGTAACTTTCCTGTTCGAGTAATTTCATTTACCAATTATGGTGTTCTAGCAATAATAACGATTCGTATTTTCTCATTCAGTTACTAGATATTTCAAATGCGAAATCTTTCTTTGCTCAAATCCTGTAATTAATTCCCTTTTTCCTCCACTAAGTGTCTAAACAAAATTTAAGCGAGTGGGTTTATCCGAAATTTACATTGATTTTTTTATTCTTTATTCTTCGAGATGATTATATGGTATTGCTTAATTTTTTTTTAGAACCCGAGCTTTATAGATCGCACATAAATTTTTCTTCAAATCTGGCAAGCTATCGAGCCGACCTCTATGAGTAGGCATCATGAGAAATTTCCCCTCCGAATCTTCACAATCGTTCCAATGGCGGAGATGCACAAGTATTGGTGATGGACAAACTGGTTCTTCCAGGGTTGCCATGAATACCTGCTACTGTGAAAATACGCCACACGTGGTTATTCGGATACTTAGTACTTTCAAATGCACCTATTATAAAATGTTCTTATGCGCTCCATACAAATTTAAATTTTACATAGTTCACAGAAAATTAAATAATTATTTACCACATAATTTTAATATGTTTGTTTCTTATTGGCTAGTTATGGATAGTTAGCCAGGTTTGGGCTGGCAGAACGTTTCTTGATTTTCTGTTCATTTCACTCTTTATGAACGTAATTCTTTCCGTTTTGCTCTTTTCATTTCACTTGACAGCTAGCTGCTAGTTTAATAAGAAACAAACATACTATTTCATTAATCAGATTTTCCTGTCTCTTACCATTTTTATAATTTGAGCGTAAGACAACAATGTCTATTAATATTCCCAACGTACACTAATAGAATTTTACAGTAGCAAATTTACTAGGGCACGAATATAATCGATTAATTTGAGATAGTTTCATGGGAAAAATGCTTGAGGCATTTTATTCCGAAAGTTTTGGTATTTTTATTTGTGTAACATGGCAATCGCATTCCATCTCGCTTGTGTCATTGCTAGCGTCATACCATGATATAGACATTCGGGTAACCGTAAAGTCACGCCACTATTATGCACACGTCACTACACCACTGCAGGCTATAAACGAAAGAAAACGGGACTCTTCCAAACTGAATAGATAAAAAGGTGGAAGGCACGCTTGGATAGAAAAATTTTAGTACAGCGGTTATGAGTTGGAAAAAGTGGTTGATGAGTGAAGTCGGTAGCAGTCAGTCAGTGAAATATATGTATTACTTAAACCTACATATAAGAATTAAGTGGATGAACAATTTAATATAAACTTAATTTCTAACTATAACATATACATTTTACATGTACATGTAATCAATATTCAAATATTTACTGGCATATTTACATACATACATACCAACCCAAAAAAATTAAATTAAACTGCAAAATGAACCTATCGAATTCAACTAAATGCACAATTTCTCTAAATAAATACATATGTATATAAGTATATAAAATAAATTCAAATTATATAAATGGACCATAAATAAATAATCTAACTATTATAGACAAAATACATACATACATGTGTATATGTAAAACAAAAAAAAAAAAAAAAAAAACCATTGTATCTCCTTGTGGACCATAAATAAATAATCTAACTATTATAGACAAAATACATACATACATGTGTATATGTAAAACAAAAAAAAAAAAAAACCATGTTATCTCCTTGTGTTCGTGCGAGTGACTTGGTCTGCTGAATTTTCCATGATTTCTGTGCCAAAAAGTGCTATGCACAATAACTTCTGTTCAGTCATTTGAGAATAAATAAGGCGTGCGCAGTGTATCGAAGCCCATTACTGGTATCATACAAAAGAAAATAAATTGCATATATGCAACAAACCTGCATAGATCGTAAACGCATATATGTGCATAGGAGCTTATTAGCGAACCGAAATTAATTCCAACAAAAGCAATAAAAATTCAATGCACCAAAACGAATAAAAAACAATACTACAGCGTACATAGTGTGCCGCAGCAGCAGCAACAACAACGGCGGGAAAAAGGACCCCATCAGCAATAGCCCCCATAACAACAACAGCAGCATCTGTCACCGGCGCTTAGGTCGTAAGCAATATTTATATACTTTGCATATATCATTTTTTTTTAAATTAAGTAAGATCGATGTGCTCATGTATGTATGTATGCGTATAATTATGTGGATCTGCTCGCTTTTATACATACATATGTATGAAGGTGTCAGGAGTCTGTAATTGCTACAGATCGAATTTTGGTACATGAACATAGTCGGCGCAGGCAGATGCACATAAATACGCACATATTTCCATACAACAATAACAGGCTGTAGAATATTTAATAACTGAAGATCACCCTAGTACTGTGAACTGAATATTATTTTGTTAACAAGAAAAAAAAAAGGGGGAAAGGCGCCTTTGATCTCCATATATAATTGGTAGTGCTAATATTTAAACATAGGGTATACTAAATACAAAATGCAAGAAAAGTAAAGATTTAGATATAAGTTAAAAGGAAGAATGAGGTTTAAATAAAATTGTGAATCTGAAATGGGAATGTTGACCACCCTTATTTAAGAGGCATAGGGATTTTCAATTACGGGGTCATCGAATTTAAGGTGCACCGATGGCCATGGATGAGGGTGGGTAGAAAAGCACCAGCGCTGCAACAACACCAGCGGCGCACCACAGGTAAGGCACTCTGCACACAAGGCGTATCGTCATAGACGCGTACGAGACATTTCATGTAGCGTCGATTTCTCTACGCCTCAAGATCTGCACACGAAGCGACATGAAACTTCGCTGCACAAAACAAACAAACAAATTAATAATACGGTATTTGCTTTAAATTTCGAAGCTTTAAATAGAAAAGATTAAAAATTTTACGGAATCTTCCATTTTCTTTAATTATACACTAATTTTTTCCGATTTTTTACACAAATTTTACTGCTTTCATAAATTCCACCAAGTGGAAAAATGTAAACAAACATCTTCTTCTTCCTCTTTTCTAAGCGTAGTACGCCTAGCTACCAGCACTGCTTTACGCCAAGCGACATGTAGCCAGCATACTTTGACGAATGCATGAAGCTGACGACTCGTGTGCAGCCCTCAATTGAAATATACGTGCGCGACATCAAAGCGTACAGCTTTCGTCTGTAGTATCTAATACGCGTCTAAACCAGTACGCTCCGTGTGCAGAGTGCCTAAGGGGTCATTAATACCCGGGTGCGACAGTGACCATGGATTAGGGTGGGACAAAACGCACCGGCGCTGCAACAACATCAGCAGTGCCACCCCCTTGTGAGTTCGGCCTTTAATTTTTTTTGATTGTTCATATATTTTAAATTTCAGCTTTTTTATGTATTTTCAGGTGCCCGTTAATAACCGGTCGTTCCGGTTGGTTCAAATTTAAAATCAAAGTTAACGATTTTTTTTTCTCTCGCGATATATATTCAAATTTAAATTAACTGACAGTTTCTTTTGATAATGTTTATTCAACTCTAATGCACATCGACTTCAACGTACGTTCAAATTTAAATTTTTAAATCTTTTCTCTTCCGTCCGCGATTATTTAAATTTAACGCCCGCTTATCTATTTTAAAATTTTTCCGTTGATGTCAGTATTTCCGTCCGGTTTAAATTTTGGTTTAAATTCTTTGCTAACGTCCGTCTGACTTTAACGTACATTTTAGAATTCATATTCAAATTTTAATAACATTTTCCCTCGGTTCGCATTTATTTAAATTTAACTGATGCCTGGCCTCTTGAATTTGGATTTTTCGGGTTATTTTGAATTTTCGAATTTTTTCAACGGTCCGTCCGTGGCATCCGGCTAAACCGGATGTTGTTTTAGTGTGATTTTACTCGTTTTGGTTTGAAAAGGCATGATATGAATTTTTTCTGTTTATGGCGCAGGACAGCAATGTAGGCAAGAACCCCGCCCAGCCGACAATGACTAGCCACAGTGCAACCCTAGATCATGCCGACCGCCATGCATTGCTGCTCCACTCGTATAGAATGCGCATCCATAACACTGTTTATAATGCCCGCCAACGAAAATAGCCTTTCCACAGGTGCTGACGATGTAAGCGGGGTGCTGAATCTTAAAGATGCTTTCTTTATCAGAGGATATCTTTTAAAACAGCCATGGCTACTATCAGCATCGTTCAAATATTTAAAAAATTCTTCTCCTATAATGTTTGAGCCACTACCAGGAAGCACTTCAGGTAAATCAGTGTTTTCTAAAGGTATATTGAGTTTTAAATAAAATATATATTAAGTTGTTATATAGATATGGAGTTAGGTATTTACCGCCGAAGTCAAAAAAATCTTCATCTAATATTGGCTTTTCATAGTTATGGTCATTTACATCTTCAAAAGTTGCAGTGGAGTTTTATTACTTTTTAATTTTGTTATGAGATAAACCTAAGTAATTTGTTTAGTAAAATCTAGCAATTGTAATACATATTTTTTATACATGCAAAATCCAAATTTTACGAAGAAAATTAGTGTGAGCTACAGCTCGATTTTTATGCATGTGGCCATTGTCTCCAGCCCACTAAAAGCTGCTATCTCAACCGCAAATATTTCAAAATGTATATAATATGTGTGAAATTGCAAGCTTTACATAATTATTTGTAGTTTTTAGCACTTCTTTCAGAGCCAAGCATATTTTCCTCCCTACACCGTTTAGTATCAAAAAGCAATTTTAATAATTTTTTACATGTAATTCTTAAATTTTGTAATTTAAGATTACAGAAAATAAGGATTACTGTAATCGTAATCGTCAAAAACTTGAAATTACAATTACTGTAATCGTAATCGTCGTTACAAAAATTACGATTACTGTAATCGTAATCGTCAAAAACTTGAAATTACAATTACTGTAATCGTAATCGTCGTTACAAAAATTACGATTACTGTAATCGTAATCGTCAAAAACTTGAAATTACAATTACTGTAATCGTAATCGTCGTTACAAAAATTACGATTACTGTAATCGTAATCGTAAAAAACTTGAAATTACGATTAATGTAATCGTAATCCTACGTGTAATCGATTGCACAAGTAATCCTTATCGCCCAGCTCTGGTTATTATACCTTTCATGAGAATGAAATAGTATTATAACTTTGTGCCAAAAAATTTCAAACGTGGACGTTTCTGAGCAAAAATCAAAAATCGAAAGCCAAAATAAACGAAAAAAAAAACATTATATTAGCAGTGACAACGACAACAAAAAGTTATAAAAACGATAGTCGCATTTTAATCCATAGAAAACCGGGGAAAAAAGGAATAAGGAAAAGGGAATAAAAATCCGATTTCGAAACTTTTTACACATCAATGTTCATGAATACTCGTTACTCACGTTTTAATTTTTTTTTTTGTTTGACAACTGGAAAAAAACAAACGTAAAATGGAAAATCTGCGTATTCAAAATGAAAAAGGGAAAATTGTGGACATAAGGTTTTGTTGTTTTCCTAATTTTTGCTGCATTTATGTAAAGTGGTATTGAAATGTCAATCAGTCAATTTTCACAATTGCTGCATAAA
Source organism: Urophora cardui (assembly GCA_960531455.1). Lineage (NCBI taxonomy): Eukaryota > Metazoa > Arthropoda > Insecta > Diptera > Tephritidae > Urophora > Urophora cardui. The sequence continues at coordinate 107,689,507 of OY482673.1, read as the reverse complement.
AAGTGTTTAATGAGATGTTTGCTCTGAGTTGCTCTAACTTGCTATATTTGCTTTTAGACAGCTGCTCTATTTTGATCTAACTTGAGCTGCTCTACTCCATTTTTGGTGTCATTAAACAAATCTATTAAATAGTGAAAGTGGCATCATTAAAAACTTCAAACCATCCCAGTACAATAATCAAATAAGTAGCTGTCTTCATGAAATAAATCCTTATATTTTATATATTATTTTTCAAGGCAAAATGTTATGAATTAGTATTAATGAAAATTGAATGTGATTTTTTATCATTATAGAAGCGCAATGTTTAAATAAATGTCTCTTAAAAAATATTTAACGTGTTTTTAGTAAAAATAAGAAATAAACAAGAAATTGACAATTTTCCGCTGAAATTACTATTTTAATTTTGAAAAATAACGACTTTTCTTCAAAAAAGTTCGGCAACGCTGTCCTCAACTCGTTTTCCCAAGATTTGAAATCTGGATAAAGCTTAAATTAGTTATGCATTAACTTTATTTCCATAATAGTAACAGTATCGGTATTAATTTGGTCGATTATTGGTGCAGTAACAGTAAACAGCTGAACAGTGATCATAGCCCAATAAAGGTGACCATAGCCATAGAGTCGCTCTTCTTCTTTTGGTTTTTTAGGTTGCGAAATTATCATATTTTGTATTAATGCTAATTGCGTGTTCTCTTTTGATTGCTACGACCATATTATTACTGGGTCATGACAGTGAACAACTGAAACAAACAATCGATCAGCTGGTTAGCGTTACGGCTGAAAACCAAAATTCATTTGGTTGTTACCGATAGCGTTACCGACTAGCGAATCACTAATCAAATACATTGGGTGAGTTTCTAAGACTGAGCTGTTGTGCAACTGTTGAGTGTTTGTCTTAGAAACGCACTGTTGAGTAATTCCGCTCAGCTCAACAGTTGGCAACTTTTCGCCATTTTTTGCATCACAAATTTTCTTCGCTACCTGAGCTCAACATGTTGTGTAAAGCCAAACAGCTGATAAATTCATCAAACCGTTTCTAAGACGTAGCTGTTTAACTCAACTGCTACACAACTGTTGGCAACTGTTCAGCTCAACAGTTGCGGAGCAGCTTTTTCTTAGAAACTCACCCATTGTTTCCCATAAGGTTGGTTGATCAGCTGTTTTATAACGATACTGTTACTGCATAACTAATTTGAGCTTAATGGCATATGCCAGACTGTCAATATATATTGATGAAATCCATGGATCGCGATTCATATTGACGGTGTAGCATCGAGTATTGATGGATCGCGATTCTGGATCACAAATTTTTAGAAATTTTGAGATCCGCGATCCGGATCGCAATATTGACAATACGGATTGGCTGTATAGCATGAAAATTTTGCGATCTATCGAAATGAATGTATTTTTAGAAATTTTGAAATCCGCGATCCGGATCACAATATAGGCAATACGGATTGGCTGTATAGCATGAAAATTTTGCGATCCATCGAAATGAATGTATTTTTAGAAATTTTGAAATCCGTGATCTGGATCGCAATATTGGCAATAAACGAATGGAAAGTGAAAGTGTGAAAAGGACGGAAGTAAAATATTTTTAATCTCAGAGCGAGAAAAGTATCGCAATATTCATATTGAACGTGTAGCACTAGTTTGCGATCCATCAAACCATCAATATGAATCGCGATTCAAATATGTGTAGCATTTGCCAATCACTTTTGTTTTGACTACTTCGCAAATCAACTTGGCTGCACTAATATTTTCCTTTGTTTCTATTCTATTCATTCCAACACTTTTTCACAGCCTGATTTTGCCAACACACAATTTTTCCACGTTATTACTGTCTACTAACTTATTTAGGGAAAAGTGCAAATACTTCTGAAAATATGTTACCGAAATTGAAAATATCAGCATTTTTATTGAAGGTGAGTGCAATGTTACAGCAACTGCAGAAATTTCAACACAACTTATTACAGCGATTAGAGCGCGTAAAACAACAATGCAGCGGCTGTTTATTTGGTGTACTTTATGGAGAAGGCACATTACTACTTATGGGATTTAATGTTGAATCTACAATTGGTCATTTGAATTACGAACAAATCCAAATAAAATTTCCTGCGGAATTGGATTTGTGTGGTTTGGTGAAATTCGGGGATTGTACAGATGCGGAGGCACATTTGACCGAGATACTAAAAGATGTTGATATTACAGACAATCCCATATTACTGCAATGCGAACTCGGCACACTAGTGGGATTGCGAGCATCCGTTTTTATGCACAGTAAGCTAGAGGAAGTGCCTTACGAAGTGATGGAAGCGGAACAGCTGTATCGAGATTTTTGCTTTACAAGACTGAAATGTAGTCTTGAATTTTACACTCAGCAAACGGTGGAGGTAAGAATTTAAAAAATGTACACCTTTTTTGGATTATTGTGAGTACCAGAGGAAGAGGTAATAGAACCTTCAAATAGAGACTGATTTGGCCAGAACAATGAGACGACTGGATTAAGTCATGTCCGTCTGTCTGCTATCGGTCTACCCATTTACTTAACTCTTTTTGTGTAATAAATCTTTGTATACCTACATATTTATGTAACTCTAAAAAACGGTACCAAATAATGACAGTCATGCTAAGTGAAAGGCCCATGATCTTAATTTTGAATTCCTCTTTTACACACATGTATGCATGCATATTTTTACCACCTAAATATTTTCAGGCGGTACGTCGTGACATGCATACATTACGCAAACTGCTTTCAGGTGGCAGTTTAACTTTTCGATTGGAATCTACTAAAATTTATCTTACAAGCTGCGAAGCTCAGGGGCAGGGAATAACAAATGAATCGCTTATAGCTAATGTAGTTAATGCAGTGAGTAAATCCATTAGCAGCACAGATGAAGCTAATGAATATGCCGAAAAAGAGAGAAGTAACAAAAAGAAAGGCCAAAATACGGCTGGGGTGCCTTTGGCGAGTGTGTATGGTGCTTTGGGATGTGCGTACGATATTATAAACATAAATGTTCTGCGTTGCAAAACTCGCGAGCGCAGTGCTGCAGAAAGTGCCAGCGAAAGAAATAATGAAACACCACCTCCTGCTGTCGCGATATGTGTGAAGGGTGAGGAGCAGAAAGTTAGCGTGCCATTGCAAGTTGAAGCAATGGCTATGCTTTGCAAAAACACAAAAGTAAGTCGATTATATGACATTCTCATCGAGAGCATTTGTCGCTCGCTGCGACTCTTCGAACAAAGTATGGTGGATAAGTTGGAGGAGGTGGGGACTACAGAAACGCCACAGCTGCTGAAGCCGTGTGGATATCATTTCTTCCCTCAGGTATTTCTATGCAATTTTTATACCCAAAGATATTAAATTATTATATTTAACACAGGAATTCGGTCATTTTGTATCGTGCTCGTACTTGGATGGCGTATCTGATGATGAGCCTGGTGTACAGGAAAAACGGAAGAAGCTTCATCGTCATTTTGGCTTGCCACCAATTCGACCATATTTTAGGCGTGCCAATCGTTGCATATTCCGTAATGAACTTGATGAAAATGCGCCATTGGTCAACACCCATGTCGGCTTACGTGCAAGCGGCATTACCGATGGTAAACAATATCTTGTACAGGGAAATTATCAATATTATCATTATCTGCAACAACAGATACAGGATAAAGGCTGGGGTTGTGCATACCGATCCTTGCAAACGATTTGTTCTTGGTTCCGACTGCAAGGCTACACGGAAAACCCCGTCCCCACTCATCGCGAAATCCAACAATATTTAGTACGTATTGGTGATAAGCCGTCGCACTTCGTTGGCTCCTCACAATGGATAGGATCAACAGAAGTTAGTATGTGCCTTCAGGGATTCCTCAATGTTGATTCGCGTATAAACCATGTCAGCTCAGGTGCCGAGATTTCCACCTTAGCGTCCGATTTGGCTATGCATTTTCAGACGCAAGGTACACCGATTATGATTGGGGGTGGAGTGTTAGCACACACCATTATAGGCATTGATTATTGCGCACAGTCGGGAAAAGTTAAGTTCTTGATATTAGATCCACATTATACGGGTGCTGATGAGCTGCAAGCGATACAAACAAAAGGGTGGTGTGGTTGGAAGGGTGGGGATTTCTGGGACAAGAGGAGCTATTATAATCTATGTATGCCCCAACGACCGATTATATTCTAAACATTGCAGACATAAACAAGGGCTAATAATAGTCTCTAGCAACAAGACCTCTCAGGGGATTTAAAAGAGGAAATTTTTTTCTTTTATAGTTCATTGCTATTTCATTCAGCCTGTGGGATTCCTGTTTTTGATTAATCGGACGGTGCGTGTTTAATTCGAAGTAAATGTGGGCCATCTTATAATCACTTTGTCTCTAAAATGGTAGTAGTTCGTGTTTAGTTTGATTAAGAGTAAATCTGTGTAAAGGATACATACGCAAATCTATTGTGCATGTCAATTTTCAGATTTGCCAACTTTGATCTAATGAAATTTTCCCTGCAGCAAGATTTAAAGGTTTTAAATTACTTATCTTATTCGCGTACGTGTAAAGATCTATCTCAATTTTACTTTGATGTTATTGTTTCGGCGTAGTAAAATTAGCAAATTATTATTTTTTCTTGTTTGTAACTTAAAAAAAGCCAGTACGAATAGCATTTGTAATATTAAGCACACATGTACGTACTTTTATTAAAGATTATATACAAATGCATTTTATTTCATATATCGTCGTTTAAAGTTGATAACAGCCTAAGTTAAACTACCGACACCTGAGCCAAAAATGGGATTTGAAATCCTGACGCCCAGCTCTAACTTCAGAGCTCAAAAAGACATTAGGAAATATAGAGATTCCCATTCCAAAGTTTTGGTATGGATTGATAGAGCTGGGCGTCAGGAATTCGCTGTCGCAAATCTCTTTTTTTGCACAAGTGTCGGTTCGGCGGTTATGAAAGTTTCACTTAGGCAGTTATGAAGCTTAAACGCAGATATGTTCATCTCTATACTGGAAATCACACGTAAGTTCTAATAAATTAATTCGTCTAATCGGTCTCTAGCTATCCGCCACTCTTTGAGTATCGTTTCCAGAATCTTTTTACGTCGTCATGTCCATTTTTGGTTACAACCATTGTGCGCGTACGTTCATTCATGTGGACCAGCACATTAATGGATTGTGCATAATCCCGCAGAGTGACAAAGTCAGCCTGCGACAGGAATTGATTGTATACCACTCCTTCTGTGTAAGTGAATCGATTGCGCTCCAACTCCCAAAGTTTAATTTGATCTACTACCGTTGGCGGTAGTGGAGATTTCGATTTGATGGCGGTTTCAGTCAACTTCATATTCGGATGCGAGTACTGCTCCAAGTAGCTTACGATTTGATCTGCGGTAATGCCACCACGCAATGCTTGCCGCACAGAGTCTCGTGTCAACACGCCGACTACCAAATTGGGAAAGCGATAAAGAAGCTCAGTGAACAAACCTAATACGGCCACCTGTAACGGAGAGTCTGTGTATGCATAGACGCGATAATTGGTTTCCACAACTATGTAACCACTTTCTTGTGCCTTATCTTCTTCGCTTGTGACAGCTGGAACGCTTGCATGCTTATTTGTGACGTTTAGTGCTAACCTAGTTGGATAGAAACGGCCCTCTTTGCGCTTTCGCTGGAAGACGAGTCCGAATTCACGCAAATGTTGTAAAAAGGTAAGCATTTTTGGGTTCATACCCTCAGAACTGTAGTCACGCCCCAGAGTGGAGAAGCTTAATTGAAATAACATGGAAAGACATTCGGGTAGTGAGAGTCCCCTCTCCTCGCATGTATCTAAGTACTGCAACATAAAATGCCACACCTGTGATTGTGTATCGAGTAGAAGGAACTGAAAACCCTGCCGTGTTATAGTAATACCATCACGTTCATCACGCTTCATTAGATTTGCATGCAATAAAATGCGCACCGCATCTGGACTGATACCTTCACTATCTTGCGATTTGCTGGAGCTACCAGTACCAACCATGTAATGAAGAACACAACGCCACCGTGCCATAGCGTACGAATCAAGGAAGGCAATATCACGGGGTTTGGAGTCCTTCTCCAACGTGTGGGACATTGACCACGGTTTTCCACCACCAAGCAAAGCTATTTTTAAATTATTTTTGAATGTTGGAGAAAGCTCCCAAGCTGACAAACCACCGGGAATAGCAGTTACTCGCCATACACTCAGTTCACTGAGGCATGTAGTAGAAGCAGCTTGTTCCCTTGTGAATACAAGCAAAAATTTAAATGTAATATTTGGTTGGAAAAAAACATAGTGGTATTTACTTCGCATAATGCTGAGATCCCCATGATGCGACTACGGCTTGTGGAACTGGTTGTTCGACGAACAGTATGCGTATTACGAATTGTCGTGCGATTTCGGGCAGTTCTCTATAAACAGCAAGGCATATAGTTGGATAATTGTACAATTTTTCTAACGTGTCCGGTGTTCTTGTGCGTAAATATTGTTGCAAATCCATGCACTGCAAATTGGCCGGTTTCGGTATAAGCGCGTACGTTGATGTGGTGGGGCCAGGCCGACTTATTTTTGCCTCAGACATTTTGCTGATTTTCCCTAATTAAATTTAGTACAAATATAGAAAAAATTGCCTAACCGCCGTCTATTCTGCAAAATGTTTTTAACAGCTTCTTTTTCTTCTCTCCAATTTACAGTAAAGTTATCGCAACAATTCACGATATTTCTTTATCGACTAATAGTGCGTTTAGCGGAGAACGTGTCGGACGCTTATGGTACCGTTGCGTTGAAATTCAAAGCTCATTTCTGTTCAATGGGGTTTGAGTACATTCGATTATGCACACTTAGAGCGCTTTCACATTACTCGGTGCGGTATCGGATCGACATTTTTGGTTTTTGCCGAAAGTATACCGAAACCTTACCGACCACATGTATTTCAATTGGCACTTTCACATTAGTGTTGCATACATGAAATCGGAGCGGATTAAATTCGGTATACCGCAACGCGGTAAGACCGGTCAGTAAAATTTGAGGAATTACTGCATACATTTTTGCGGCGTGATAAAAGAAGAAGAACAAAGTCAGTAAAAAACTCGTTTCGGCTATAAATGTAGCAAGTTATAATAGCCGTGTTTCACATACGGTGATCCTAACCCAGATAAAAATTTTTGCATGTAAATGCAACAACAAAGATTTCAGCTCGATTAAACCAGATAAATTGCTGGTTCAATTTCTGATCCGCCCTGTTCGATTTGTTTTTTCCGTGCTGATTTGGCAGCACAGTGCTTTTTTGATTTGGCAGAACTGAAAAGTGACATTTGTGTATGTATACATATACCCTGCAGTAAATTTGTTTCACTGCTAAATGATCATTGATCATTCTTTGTTGAATACTCATCACTATCGTTTTGCGTTGGTGCAAGCGTGCAAGCTATATTGAAAAACCCAAACGAAATACCATCTAGGCGGTTATAAACCCACGAGCCAGCTTGTATTTCGGTGGGTTTTTTGACATTCGGCAGCTTTTCTGACAAATTTTTCAATTTAACAACTATAAAACAAATTATATTTAAAATAAAGAAAGAAGAAGTCCGGAAGAAAAATTATACTGCGCACTGGCTTCTCCTTATAACATGGAATACATAGCTATCCCGCCATTTGAGTTTCATAATTTATTTCAGTAATTTAAATTCAAATTTCCAAAAAAATAATTTTTGAAATAGTTATTTTCATTTAGTTTGAAGTTTAAAGTCAATCAAATTGTTTTTGAGGGAGTATTTGTCTCTTTTCAACGTACAGAAGAATTGTTTTTGCGCTATTATAACTCTGACGAGTTTTATGGCCGAGCTTCTCTCCCAATTCGAGGTGTGCTCCTTTTGTTTTTCCTACCATTGGACAGTTTTATGCCGGCTCCGAACGGAGTCATATAGGCATTAGGAAAGCAAACCATTTATTTGAAAAAAATTCAGCAGCATTTATATGAAAGCATTCACTGATGCCTCCTCATGATGAATTTCATCAGTGATTCATAAAGGATTCATTTCAGATTTTTACTGCTGGGTATATGTTGTATATGTTTCTTCTTCTTTTTAGTTCTTTTCAAGTGCAGCCAATTTTCATTATGAGCCGGATTGTTTCAGTAAAAATTTATCTTAACCCAGACCCAGATGTAATAACTGAAATGCCCCTAATGTCTTCGTTTTCGCTAGAAGATATTATTGTTATTATTGAGTGATTTGTTGAAGTTAAAAATTTTGTTTTGCAAATTTCGATGTTTGTTTTCCTATTTTCTGCCGATTACGCACCGAAAGTATTCCCACAAGTGTGAAAAACACAGCAACGCGGAATCGTTTCGGTAAGCTGAAAATACCGAGAAAAAAATGTCGATCCGATGTCGTGACGAGTAATGTGAAAAGGCCCTTAGCGTAACATAGAAGTCTGATTCATTTACATTTTTACGGAGCGCGCATAAAGCGGCCCGTTTCTCAACTTGTTCCATGCTACGTTAAGTATCTATAACAGTGGTCCGCATTTCTGCAAACAATTGTTTGCGCTCAAATCACACCGACACGTTACGCTCTTTCTTTACTAGATGATTTAGTCGTCACTCAGCAAGTGGCGTAGCAACATCGAGAGTGCTTGTCGCTTATTTTCGCGTTGAAAACAATTTACTATGCTACCTAATATCGACGCACATCGTCATTTTACTATCAAAATAATCTCATACCCACACAAATTCTATAATTTCTGTAACCGAAATTGAAGGGCGTGCGTATTAAGCAAATTCGACTCCCAATTTTCGTTTTGCTGACAGTTGAAATTAAGCCTTGTGGGTGGTTATTTGCAAAAAAATTGACATTTGCTTTTGATATCGTGTATGTTAGGTACATATTCCACAAAATAACAAGATTTTCTCGGATTTTCTATATTTTTCACTTTCTTTATCTGTATACGCACGTAAGTCAATTTCGGTTCAACGCATATGGAAAATTTGCAGGCGTGCGTCAATTTGAGGCTTGCGTACATATATATGTATTATTTACGCATTGCATTTGCCCGATCACAGTTCGTTCGACGAACCATAGCGCTCTCACTAATACAATCTCAATTTCAAATTTGCGTACCACTGATCTATAACCCCAGCTTTAGCTGAAATATAAGATTGGTGAGCACATACACAATATAACACATTTTTACCCCGAAACATCGGCGTGCATTGGGCCATGACCAAATAATAATATGGTCGTTTCACTGAAAAGGGAATAGGCGATTACCGTTGAACGGCCGTAGATAAAACTGTCAAAAACAGAAAAAACGCCAGCGAACATACAAGCGAACTCACAAGCTATTTCCAGGAATAACACGTGAAAGAGGGTAAAATCAAAACAAAAGACGATAATTTGACAGCTTACTTTTCCAAAAACAAAATAGCCGTCCTCTGCTGCGTCCACCATTTTATTATTGCATCATGCATTGGGCGTTATTGCGCTAGCATCATATGATCTCGGATCATATGCGAGCGGCGCAAGTTACTAGTTAGAAACCGTTGCGGACCAGTACTGAGTGTATGTAACTGAGCTCTATTAATGTTTTCGACTGAGTGATATCATAATGACGTCAATCGATAGATTCTCACCTGCCTTTTAGATGGTGACAAAGTGTAGAACGTATTTTTATGACGTCAATTTAATCGACAATTTTCCCGATTTTGTTACAGAAACTCACTTCAGTTGAGCTCAACAGATACGTTATAAAAAATGACTTGATGAATATTTTGAGAAATTATCAGTTGTTTGGGGGAAAATTTGGATAAAATTAACAATGTTGTGCTTTATGTTCATGGGCGACGAAGAAGGTTCAAGCATTGCAGGCTTTCAGAAGCTTGAAACAATCATACAATTTCGGGTAGATATGCCGCTGAGAGAACAACCTTGGTCTAATATTTTTGCCGAGATATCATGATATTTTGAGAAATTTGCTACACTGAGAGAGCGCACCTTTAAGAAAATAAAATTCGAACTGACTTCATTGTGAACTAGCATGTTAGTCATATTCTTTCCACTCTTTATAGGACTGTTGTCGCTTTGCTTTGATTGCTTCAATTTCGAATTAATTAATTTTTTTATAAATAAAATAAAAAACTTAAAAAAAATTAACTAGATACATAAATTCAAACTCTCATAGAAGATTATTGTGAATGTAATAACATGGTTGCGTTTCCCGTGATATTTTTCTCATGATATCAAATATCACGGGTTGAGGTGTGAGAAATTTGCCGAAGCTTCAAATTTCACAACACATGTTTTTGTTGTTGTGCCCGGCAAATATATCACACCAACGTCATCTCGGCAGATTTGTCAGGCCAAAATCACACAGAGAGAACAACCTTATAGATATGTGTAAAAACCTTCGCTTCAAAATCAAATGTAATATTAATTACATTAAAAAAAAGTCAGAAAACTCTTTGTTATTTTTATGTAGATATAATTAAGACACCAATAAAAAAAACCGTCTCACTTATCATAAAGAAAAAAGGGGAAAAAAGTAAGAAAAATATTTGTTTCTCACATCATAAAAGAAAATTTATATTTATTTTATATTATTTGTATATGTATATATATAATAAAACACAAAAAAAAGATATATATAGAGAAATATTAATAACAAACAAAAGTCTCCTAGATATGTGTAAAAAACCTTCGTTTCAATATCAAATGTAATATTAATATTAATAAAGGCCTATACACAGCTCCCAAGAAAACCAAAAACCTCTATGTAATTTGACGTACCAGAAATGCTCAAGAAAAATTTCTTTTCTCATATTTTCTTTTGCAATACGCAGTTCTAAAGAAATTCTACTACTATTTTATTTAAGATTTTTGAAGTTAACTTCTTAGGCGGCGATACAGAGTTTTTATGGAGAGTGAAATTTGAAATTTGATGAAACGGAAGTTGCCCCCGGAAATAGCAGCCATTTTAGTTGATTTTTAATTTTTAAAAAAATCAACCTTGATATCTCGCGCGGTTCGAACTCACAACACCTCGCTTCCACACCAGACGCAAAACCTCTGCGCCACCACACCACTTGCGTTGATTATGTCAAATGCTGTACTTAAATTAAACTAACAAGTACAACTCACGCACCTATTGGAAGCAACAAGTAACAAGTTTCATATTTGCAAATACATATGTACATACATATGTATGAAAGCTACCACCCGTTTTGTTAGTTCAGTTTAAGTGCAGCGTTTGACATAGCCTACGCAAGTGGGTTGGTGGCGCAGAGGTTTTGCGTCTGGTCTGGAAACGAGGGGAGGTGGGTTCGAATCAAGCCAGGCGACTGATTTTTTTTTTATTTTTTTTATTTTTATTTTTTTTATTTTAATAATAAATAATAGCTTAAAAAAAAACTAAAAAGCACGCTTTAATCTTAAAATCGCACTAAAATTTGAGAAATAATTTAATATAAAAACAAAAGGATGAACGAAAATATAAGTACCTATTTAAGGAAAAGCATTAGGTGCTCATCGGTATTTTTTACTAATACATATTTTATGTATTATGTATACGTGTAAGTACATAAGAAATTCTAACCAGGACAGCGCTGTGATGAAATAAGCGGGTGAGAATGTTAACAACACAAGAAGAAATTAGAGTAAACCATTTGCCACAACTCACGTAACTAGCGCGGTAGCTGAGCTGTAAGATGCTAGGCTTCCAATTCAAATGAAGCTGGATCAAGTCCAGGTCGAGTCAGTTTTTTTGTTGCTTTTTTTTATTAAACAAGTTTCTTTGTCATTTTTTATTAAATAAAAGTGCCACCCGCAGGCCCGACGAGAGGGGGGGGGGGGGGCTGAGGGGGTCAATTGCCCCGGGCCCGGGCTTTAGAGGGCCCGGGAATCTCAAAATGATATCCAAGTTTTTGCTTACAGAAAATAAACGAACAACACCTTTAATCACCTTTCGTAGATAGCAATCATTTTAAATTTCAACAAATTTTATAAATCTCTTAAAGTGTCTGCACCCCACTTAAGGAATTGTTGGTTTTTGGCGTCGACTTTGCAGCATAAATTTGAATTCGTTTTCTGTTGCAACAGAAAAATTCGGTATGATGCAAATTCTTATACAGCGATATGGGTATATCCTGGGCGTTTCGGACGGTATGTTCGCACGAATTTTTGAACTTTTGAGGCAGAAATATCGCGAAATATTGTATCGTTTTATGATAAAAGGAAAGATTTAGGCCACAGCTAATGATTAAAGTATGTTAGCGACAGAAATTTAGTTTAATGCCTCTGTTTTAGCCACTTAAACTGCGTTCCGGACGCTACAAAAACACGTCCATTTTTTTTTTTGAGTGGCTAAAACAGAAGCCTGGCATAGCAGGCGAGCACTCTACCCACTGCACCACAGCGGCCATGTATAGATAAATTAAAGTTCGTAACTATATATTCATTGAATTTTGATTTTGAGAATTTGTTCATTTAGTATGGGGGCCCTTAGTTATTTTGACCCCGGGCCCGGATTTTCTCTCGGCGGCCCTGGCCACCCGAATATCGGGTATTACATACTAGTTAATTATTAAAATAAAAACGATCACAACCAATATAAAAACCAATCGGATGAGCTTGCCGATAAACAAAATCTAATAACAAGAACAAGCATCGCCTTTTCTATAAATAGAATTTGTACAAACAAAAACACACAACCACATGTATGTATGTACATGCAATAGTTTTCATTGTAATATCCCTGCAAAAAAATGTGCGATTAATCCCGATATACGTAGATTTGTCCCGGATTGATTTCTTTCCGGAACAATCGGTCCACAATTAGTGCCCGATTGTTCCCGAACGAGTATAAATGTATACTAATTGTAGACCAATTGTTCCCGAACGGGTATAAATCTAGATTGATTATATGTAGAAATTTTACAAAAATATTCAATGTATGTATGTATGTATTAAAAAAAACAATAGGTAAAACTAATCGAACACGCTTTCTTTTAATAACAATCATGAATAATAATTTTGACAAAATTTTACCAAAAATATCCATTGAAAAATCAATTACGATTATAAACTCAAAACTGACTATTTAAAATATTTTAATTTATTGAATATATTTCTTTACAAAAGTAAAACTTATTGTAAAATATTTATTTAAATAGTCATGAACATTTATAATTTTTTAAGATTGTTATAAAAAATAGCCTTGGCTAAAAACTTTGAAAAATGCCTCACATATCTTTTACAGTCGCATAATGCATTCTGGCTTCGTGTGTAAAAGTCCAGGAGGATGGCTTCGTGTGTAAAAGTCCACGTAAGTGGGGAAAGCTTCTGACTGCCATCCACCTGGGGGTGGCCAGAGCGATTATTTTGCATGCGGAGCAAGCAGCTCACGACTTCCGCGCAGTGTCCTCTGGATAGCCACCGAACACCCGTTTGGTGGTGAACTAAAGTGAGAAGGCGACAACTCGACAAGGCCACTCCGACATATTCGGTTTAAGGGCTTGTTGAGGGGAATAACTGCGGCGTCTGTTCACCAGAAGGTCCGGCTGCGAGCGGGCGTCTGTCTTGGAGCAAGCGACTCGCTATATAAACGTGTAACAATATGCAACTCCCGCAGGGCGGGTTGTGCGTCGGGCTTGGGACCCACCACGTAAAAATCCTATCCAATGAAAACAACAACAAAGCCTCGGATGAGACCACCCCTTTCTGATGACAACCACGGCAAACGTTTAAAGGACTATGATTTGAGGGTAAGCACCTGGAACGTCCGGACCCTTAATTGGGAAGGTGCCTCTGCCCAGCTGGTTGATGTCCTCGAAAGAGTGAAAGCTGACATCACCGCCATACAAGAGATGCGGTGGAAGGGGCAAGGCAAGAAGAAATGTGGGCCTTGCGATATATATTACAGTGGCCATGCAGAGGAGCGTATATTTGGTGTTGGTTTTGTGGTGGGAAAGAGACTCAGCCGCCGAGTACTGTCGTTCACGCCAGTAGCCATGGGTAATGGCGCAATTTTTTTGGCGCTGATACAATAACGCCAGCGCCAACCGTGGCGCCAACTCACGGTACTGGCGCAATAACACCTTTAGCGCAATTGTCATCGATAAATAACATTTTTTCGCTTGTTACTGTTTACCATCCACGTTTTATTTCTTTTGGCGCAATTCTGCTTACATATACGGGGGCTCAATTAATTTTAATTTTCATAATCATTTGGAAAAATATTCCGTATATATGTGAAAATATGCTGGAAATTAGAGTCACTTAGATCACTATCAAGCACACATAATTGTGACGTTGTCATACGTATACATATACTATGATGCTGTTATTGGCGTTGTGGTTGCGCCATTTTACACTAGCGCTGTATTGGAGCTGGTGTTAGCGCGCGAAATTGAGTCAGTGTTATATTGCAATAGCGCATCATTGAGTTGGCGCTACATTGAGTTGGCGCTACATTGAGTTGGCGCTACATTGAGTTGGCGCTATATTGAGTTGGCGCTATATTGAGTTGGCGCATTTCCCAAATCGGAGTTAGCGCAATAACACCAGGGTTGGTGTCAGCGCAATTGTGCCGCGCAGCGCAGTGTTACCCATGCCTACACGCCAGTGAACGAGCGTCTAGCCACCATCCGCATCAAAGCGAGATTTTTCAACATATCTCTCATCTGCGCCCACGCCCCGACGGAAGAGAAGGACGATGCGATCAAAGACACTTTCTATGAGCAGTTAGAGCATGCCTACGACCGCTGCCCCCGTCACGACATTAAGATTGTGCTTGGCGATTTTAATGCCAGGGTGTATAAGGAAGGTATCTTTGGCAGCACAGTCGGAAAATTCAGTCTCCACGACGTAACCAGTCCCAATGGGACGAGGCTGATCGACTTCGCCGGGTCACGAAACATGGTCATTAGCAGTACCAGATTCCAGCACAAAAAAATACACCAAGCCACATGGCTGTCTCCTGATCGAAAAACGCGAAATCAAATTGATCACGTCATGATCGACGGCAGACACAGCTCCAGCATCCTAGATGTGCGCACAATCCGTGGTCCCAATGTCGATTCCGACCACTATCTTGTAGCAGCCAAGGTACGCACCCGCCTCTGTGCAGCAAAGAATGTGCCAGCAGGACAGCAAGGAAAGTTTGAAGTCGAAAGGCTGCACATGACGCAGACAGCCAATCAATACACCACTCGGCTCTCACTCCTGCTCTCTGAGAGCAACCCTTCACCAAACGATGTATCTGAGGAATGGGAACACATCGCTCGTTCACTTCGTATCGCCGCTGAGGAATCTATAGGATACAATATAATATAATAATACAATGGCGCTATTATAACTCTGACGAGTTTTATGGCCGAGCTTCTCTCCCAATTCGAGGTGTGCTCCTTTTTGTTTTTCCTACTAATTGGATACAAGCGAGCCCACAAAAACACCTGGTACGACAAGGAATGTCGCGATGCCTCGGAAAGAAAGAACGCCGCCTACAGGGCTACATTGTGTGCGGGCGCTAGTGATGGGCGAGTCCGAGATGTTTAGACAATCGAGAGAATCGCCATCGTTGCAAAATCACAATCGAGTCAAAAGTTGACTCGCTCCTCGACTACACAATCGAGATGTTTTAGCGATTGTTCCGAGTCGGCGAGTCGGAGGCAGTTTCGATGACATCTCGACTACACAAGTGAGATGTTTTTGCGATTGTTCCGAGTCGGCGAGTCGTAGGTTGTTTCGATGACATCTCGACTACACAAGCGAGATGTTTTTGCGATTGTTTCGAGTCGGCGAGCCGGCTGTTGTTTTGATGATATGTTTTAGTTGATAAAATAAACTGAATGAGGTTTGATGATAAAGAAAGTAGGATTTTTAATGGAAGTGAAGCAAATACATAAATAAATTAACCAAATTGAAAAATATGCTATACATAGCCGCTGCATTTTTGCAATCACAACTAAAGAGTGTCGTGCATAATAATATTAATTAATTATTTAAACATTAATAAATTTTCTGAAGTGAGACGCTTATGAAACAAATGAATTTTATGAGTAGCAACAACGGCAATAGCTTTGTACCACTCTGTATGTTTTTTAAAGCAATTTTAATATTCAAGCGGCAACAATAAATGTTATGAATGTTTGCAGCGAGTCCGAGATGTTGTAGGGTTGCTTTGAAAACGAGAGGAATCGTTGGCGAGTCCGAGATGTTTTAGCGATTGTTTCGACTGACGGCCATTTACGACTTGACTCGAATACGAATGAAAACCATCGAGAGCATTCGAGATGTTTCAACAATCGAGAGAATCGAATAAACAATCTCGGACTCGCCCATCACTAGCGGGCGCAACGCGAAGCGTATGGGAGCGTTATCGAACGGCGAAGAAGGAAGAGAGGCGCCTTTTTCGAAAGAAGAAAAGGGAGGCTGAAAGGCGCGAGTGTGAAGAGCTTGAGATGCTGGCGGGTAGGAACGATGCTCGAAAATTCTATCAAAAAATCAGGCGGATGACTGAAGGTTTCAAGACCGGGGCAAATTCCTGCCGGAATGATAACGGTGATCTGGTAACTGATGTCCAGAACATACTTAGGTTGTGGAGGGATCACTTCTCCTCCTTGCTAGATAATGGCAACAGTGAAAGTGCGGAAGGAGAAGATGTACGACCCGAATCCCCAATAGCAGATGATGGTAGGCATGTTCCACCACCTGATCATGACGAAGTGCGAATAGCAGTATGTAGGCTTAAGAATAACAAGGCCCCGGGCGCTGACGGCTTGCCCTCCGAGCTATTCAAACATGGTGGCGAAGAGTTGATAAGGAGCATGTATCAACTCCTATGCAGAATATGGTCGGACGAGCGCATGCCCGACGATTGGAACTTAAGTGTGCTCTGCCCAATCCACAAAAAAGGAGACTCCACAGTACGCGCCAATTATCGTGGGATAAGCCTCCTGAATATCGCATATAAGGTCTTAGCAAGTGTATTGTGCGAAAGACTGAAGCCTATCGTCAACAATCTGATTGGACCTTATCAGTGTGGCTTCAGACCTGGTAAATCTACCATCGACCAGATCTTCACAATACGACAAATACTGGAAAAAACCCATGAAAAAGGATCCGACACACACCATCTCTTTGTCGATTTTAAAGCCGCTTTTGATAGCACGAATAGGAATTGCCTGTATGCCGCAATGTCTGAATTTGGTTTCCCTGCTAAACTTATACGGCTATGCCAAATGACGTTGACTAACACCACCAGCTCCGTCAGAATTGGGAAGGACCTCTCCGAGCCTTTCGAGACCAAACGAGGTTTCAGACAAGGTGACTCTCTTTCGTGCGACTTCTTCAATTTGATACTGGAAAAGATAATACGAGCTGCAGAACTTAACCATACAGGAAGCATCTTATATCACAAGAGTGTGCAACTGCTGGCGTACGCCGATGACATCGACATCATTGGCACTAACACGCGCGCCGTATGTTCTGCCTTCTCCAAGCTGGATAAAGAGGCTAAGAAAATGGGTTTGGCGGTCAACGAGGACAAGACGAAGTACCTTCTGTCATCACACAAAGAAACAGCACGCCTTGGCAGCCACGTCAATGTTGATAGCTACAAATTCGAAACTGTTAAGGACTTCGTCTATCTGGGAACCAGCATTAACACCAAGAATGATGTCAGCACGGAGATCCAACGAAGAATCACGCTTGCCAATAAATGCTACTTCGGACTAAGTAGGCAACTGAAAAGTAAAGTCCTCTCTCGACAAACAAAAATCACACTCTACAGGACGCTCATCGTTCCAGTCCTCATGTACGGCGCAGAAGCATGGACAATTTCAAAATCAGATGAGATGGCACTTGGAGTATTCGAGAGAAAAGTTCTTCGTAAGATTTATGGACCTTTGCGCGTTGGCGTGGGCGAGTATCGACGGAGATTTAACGATGAGCTGTACGAGCTTTACACAGACATCGACATTGTTCAGCGAATAAAGATCCAGCGGCTGCGTTGGGCAGGTCATGTCGTGAGAATGGACGAAGGCGCTCCATCCAAGAAAGCATTTCTATCGAAACCCGCTGAACGCAAAAGAAAAGGGAGACCTCCACTGCGTTGGGAAAATCAGGTGGACAGCGATGCTGCCTCCCTAGGTGTTCCCAAGTGGCGCCATGCTGCACGAAACAGAAGCAATTGGCGCGCTCTGTTGGACTCGGCCAGAATCGTCTAGACGGTTAAGCGCCAATCAAGAAGAAGATAATGCATTCTCAAAACTTTAAATATTTGGAGGAAATACTTATTTTTTTTTTTAATTTACAAATTGAAATCTAATCGAATAAACTCTTCTAATATATAAAACGATTTATAATTTTTAGACATTTTCAGAATTGGGTGAAAGCGATTGATCTACATTTGTACCCGTTCTGGTATAGAAATTGAACAATTAGCCTCTTCAAAGGACATTCTCGAAAAAATGCGATCAATTCGCTACATATAAAGAGATGTAAAATTGTATTAGTCGCATTTTCCCTTGCGATTGATCCCGGAGACGTCCCGGATTAATCGCATTTTTTGCAGGGATGTATTTGCAAATTCGTTCTCACATGATATATGAAACTTGTTACTTGTTGCTTTCGAGCGAATATAAATTGAATATATCACGTGTACTGTGCTACACGCGGGTTTTTTTTAGAAAAAGTGCACAATTGAACTCTGGTTCTGCCAAGAAATAATGAATTTACTATTATTTCTTCAAGAAAATTTGAGAGAAGAGGTAAATAAACTCAAATGTGACATTTCTTTTGAAAATATATTGACTTTCCTACTAAAATGCAAATTTTTTCTTGAGTGTTTTCTTGAGAGCTGCGGAGAGGCCTTAATAAAAAAAAGAAGAAGAAAATGTATATATGTATATATCAATAAGAAAAACAAGACATGAAGAAAAAATACCCAAAAAAATATTTTCACAAATGTACTAAATTACTTACGCCACAAATATGCATACTACTATTCTAACACCTACACTCAAAATCAGCTAAATAGACTACATGTCTCGAGCCGATTTTCCCGTTAATTTCCCTACTGGGGTTACTGCATTACTGTGACCAGCAAATGAAAGTAGAAGAAGAAGAAGAATCAAAAAATTCTGTATAGGGATGCAAATTTTGAGGACCAACATCGATACATCGATGTTCGATGTATCGAAAAAATTAACATCGATTCTAAAAAAATATGGGAAGAAAACCATCGTACCACCATGTTGGGTACTCTCTCACACACCCCGAAATTTGCATTTTACCACTGATTAAAACAACAGTCGAATATCGTCAGGGTTG
The DNA here is from genome assembly GCA_960531455.1 of Urophora cardui. Lineage (NCBI taxonomy): Eukaryota > Metazoa > Arthropoda > Insecta > Diptera > Tephritidae > Urophora > Urophora cardui. The sequence goes on along the minus strand of OY482673.1, from coordinate 107,670,160 downwards.
ACATCGATTTATCGGCGATTTTTCGATACTGACTAATTTTCAAACATCGATGTTAAACATCGAATTTTCGTTCGATACTATCGCTGTTTGAAAAACATCGATGTATCGTTTGCATCCCTAATTCTGTAGAGCGCGCGACCGGGGTTTATATTTGAAAACAATTCCACAACTTGTTTAAATTACTAAAATGACTGCCAGTGAGGGTGTATTTAATAATTTACGACAAAAGCTCGATGTTCTGGGCTACACACAAACATTGCCCTTAGCTGGCACTCCATTGGTGGGAGCGCTCTTTGAAGATTTGGTCAAATCGACGGAGAGCCTGCGAGATGCCAAGAAAAAAATTGTGGATTTATTAGAGGTAAGCTGTAGGTTAATAGATTTTAAACAAATAAAATAGTAAATACCTATGTATGTATGTATGATGTACGTACATCTACCCCCAGAAATATAGACATATCTATAAACCTACTTTCCGTTGTCATGGTCAACCGAATGACCGATTGACAATCTACTATCTATTGCGCTGGTTATAATAGGCGGAACGGGACGGAAGCCGTACCGATAGAGAACGGTGTAAAACATAAGACAGTTATAATAGTGCGTTAGCTGCCGTCTTTGACATTTGCCACAGCCGTAAATATTGTGCTTTGTTTACCAATTTAAAACAGAAAACTTTCAATTTGTTGGTGATTTCATGACGACGCACGCGGTTATTAAGTCTTTCCTCGAATTCGCACATTTTTATTTTATAAAATGTTTAAATAAATTTTTTGCTAACGGTATTCTGTTTTGTCACAGCAAAGAGAACTGTCAAATTACCCTAAGAATACGGAAGAAATCTAAAATCAACAGATGCTTACGGTTCTCGCCGTTTTCTTCCGTTCATTGTAATCAATCACATGCCTTTCACATACAATAGATATTAAAGTGACAGCTCCATCCGTTGCGTTACGGCTATTATAACACACGAGTATATCAGACCCCGGCAAAACTAAAACTGAGATTGTGTTAGTGAGAACAGAGAGATTTATGCAACAGTGGTGTAAGAACTAAGCATATGGGGCAAACGTACAAAATAGCAACGTTTTGAAAATAAAATAAATATTTGAATAATAATGAAAAATGTATTACTTAGGAATTTTTAACTTGAAAAAATGTTTTATAAATTAATTTGGATTCACCAATCTAAAATATTGGAAATTAACTTAAAAAAATGTTTCATAAATTAATTTGGATTCAACAATGTAAAAAATTGGAAATTCCAATAATAAAAAAAAATATCTATAAGGAGTTTTTAGTGTAAAAAATATACATAAAAAATTTATTTGAAGAATATTCATTGAGAAATAGTTGAGAGTTGATATCATTTACGAAATTTTTCCAAAAGTACATAACTAAACTTGTTAAGGTATGCAAGGATGGGGCGTAAGTTATAACTGAAGATTTAGTAGAACCTTTAAGAATACAGCAAATTTTATTATATGAATTGAAAAATAAAGCATTGCAATTTTGCAACTTGAAAATTTGGTTGCAGTACAAAATGATTTATTATTCATGGTCATACATACGCAATGGCACACTGTCGCATAACAAACAATGCAACGCAGCCAGTGCTTGTGTTGCTTCTTCGCTGTCTAAACAACGACTGAATCACAGAGCGTAAGCCTATGTGTGTTATAGGGCCCTTCCACGATCAAATATTTGATCAAATCGTGTATATGTGGTAGTAAAATTGTCTATGTGTTTTTCACACGTACGTGTTTGATGCCGATTTGACCGAAATCAAAAATTTTTGTTTTCCATCAAATTGGATGGCTATTTGACGTGCGTTGTGGATGCGTGTAAGGTGCTGTTTGATCAAATTTCAGTGCCAAATTAGCATTTGACGTGTGTTGCAACCATTTGATCAAATTTCAAATGTAAATAAACGTGTGTGGCATTATATGCTAACGCAATATATGCAATGCAATCGTCAGTGTCACTCATTTTGTGCTCCAAAATTTAATTCTATAAACAAATTAAAAGAAATGTCAGCATTAATACGTGATAAAATATCTATTGTAAATAATAGAAAGCTAGAATGAAATTTGATGGGCTATTTGATGAGCTATTGACAACGATTTGATCAAATTACACAGACACGCGATTTGATCAAATGATTTGATCGTGTAAGGGCCCTATTATACTCATTAACTCACGTGAGTCGATTTGCCGGGCCTTGATCTATATCAGGGCTGTCCAAATGCGATTCACTACCACAATCAAGCAACGACCGAAAAATGAGTGTGTGTTGGTGCGCCTACTGTATGCCAAAGTGAAAAATTACTAAAAATAATCAGTCTGCTTGCAGATGTTGAGCGAGCAGGGTCACGTGCGCACGCTTTGCGAAATTATGAAACAACACACATATATACATTTGTGTACATACGTTATATGCAAAATCTTCGTACTTTTGTTTGTTGTTTGGCATCTGTAATTAGAACAAAAGAATTTCAAGTGAAGATCAGCTAGCTACCACTTGCTTTCACGCCAGTCGAAGGCAACTTAATTATTTTTGCTAATCGACGATCGCCTAGTCCCATCGTAAGCGCTCGTTTTACGCTCTTTATTTGTCTGTAGTAGTGACAATCGGTGTGTATACGTACACAAGTGCTTACTCTCATTGCTCATATGCAGCCTTGGGCACCACTACACTCAAGCCATTACTAAAAAATGAGTGTGTGTTGGTGCGCCTACTGTAGGATAAAGTGGAAAATTACTAAAAATAATCAGTCTGCATGCAGATGTTGAGCGATCAGGGTCATGCGCGCACGCTTCGCGAAATTATGAAACAACGAACGTATACACATACATATGTATTTGTGTACCCACGTAATATGCAAGCTTCTCGTAGTTTTGTTTGTTGTTTGGCATCTGCAAATAGAATGAAAGAATTTCAAGCGACGATCACCCAGCGACCACTTGCTTTCACGCCAGTCGAAGGCAAACTGATTATTTTTTCTAAGCGACGATCGCCAAGTCCCATCGTAAGCGCTCGTTTTACGCTCTTTATTTGTCTGTAGTAGTGACAATCGGTGTGTATACGTACACGGGCGCTTACTCTCATTTAGCAGGTGCTAAGATTTTGCCCAAGGCTGCTCATATGAGTCGAATTTGGACAGCTATGATCTATATGTACATATCGTCGCCCGTATAAATTAGTGTCGTATGCAGTGTTGCCAGAATATTTTGGAGCTTATAGCTAGATTAAAAGAAAAAAATAGCTAAAAATAGCTAAACAATTTTTTTCAAAGCTAAAATTAATAGCCAAAAATATTTTTCTTCAAAAATAGCTAAATAATTATTTACATACTTAAAAGCATACTTGTTTTCTAGCTCCAATAAATTTTGGATGAGTGGATCTCTTAAAAATTCCACTACCATTAATTCACATAGAGGTAGTCGAAATTTTTTCCACTAAATCAAAATATCAGAATTGACATAAAAGTAAAATAGGCACTCTACCAGAACGGATTATACATACACGAACATATACATACGTTCTACTAGCATGAATAACGTGAAAGTTTTATTACAATTTAAAAAAAAATTTCATCTAGTGTACCTAGTAATTTTTTCGTAAACTTAATTTCCACTACCACTAAATTCTATTTATGAAAAAATATTTAATTACAACCCAATAAACACAGACGCGAGGATGATATCGCGGCGAATTCGAGGCGAGTTCGAGAAAGCAGATTTTCTCGAACGTAATTTTTCGGACTCGCCTCGAGTTCGTGGCAAGTTCGAGAAAATCAATTTTCGCGATATCATTTTTTTCTATTTTTTTAAGTTGTTTTGCACTAAAAAATCATAATAGTTCTGAAATTTTACATGTATACCTGAACTCGGATTTAACCCATTGCCAGTAAACCAAACTCTGAACTTTTAATTTTTCGAAACGCCATTTATAAAAAATCTCGAATCGCCAATGATCAGAGGAATTAAAAATTCTCGAATCGCTAATGATAAAAAATTCGAATCGCCAGCGATCCGAGAATGAACAAATTCTCGAATCGCTAGTGATAGGTGACATGCCTACGAATTCGGATTCGCCGATCTATCGCCGCGAACTATTGCCGCGATAATATAATCAGAGAAAGCGAATTCGAGGCGAATCCGTTGTGTTTATTGGGAATTTATTTTATTGGTAGTAGTGGAAATGCTTTTTAATTATTTTCTGGAAAAAATTTCCACTATCACTCTTTTCGATTTAGTGAAGAAAAATATGGTCAATCAATTTGCTTAAATATTATAGTTAACTGTCATCTAGTTTTTGACTGCAGGGTATAAGCGTTAAAATAAATAAGTAGGCATGCCGGACTACCAGTTTTTGTTTGGTAATCTTAACCCGACGTGTCTATACGGACATGATGTGAAGCAATTCATTTGGCAATTTGAAGCGATCAGAGAACACATGGTTTCATTGTAGCAATTTATGGAAAAGAATATATTGCAACGCAATAAGATGCCATTTCGGCTGTTTGACGCCCATTTTGCATTCTATTGTAACGCTCACAGTGGCATCGCATAAATCCAACAATTTTTTTAATGAATCGTGTGAAATTTTTAAAATAAAATTGACACATATTGTAATGCCCGGTATAGAAATATTGTATTGTAAATTGACTCCACATTGCTTTGAGAATTGCTTCACATCTTTCCCGTATATATGTACTTCGAGTAAGTATGTACATTCCATAAAGTTTTGATAAACAAAACAAAAATCATAATGTTTCGTGCAAAAGTGAGGAAATTATAGAAAAAATATTAAAGCTAAAATAGCTAAACTGACTAAAAAATAAGCTAAAGAAAATAGCTAATAGCTAAACGCAAATTTCTATAGCTAAACGTCGAAAGTAATAGCTAAATCTAGCTACAAAATAGCTAAAGTGGCAACACTGGTCGTATGTAGTGATGAGCGATATATCGCAAACTGTGATTTTTTCACTGTGAATAAAAAATCACAAATCGCAATTGCGATCACTTTTTCAAAATAGCAGTTCACTACTTATTGGCAACTGCTATCGATGTAGCAAGTAAGCAGTTCACCTATGTGAATCGCAATCGCAAAAGCATTATAAATTTCTTTTTGTTTACACTTTTGAGAAGACCACATACGTACATATATAGAAATATAAGAAAAAAAAAATATTGAATTTACAATTTGTCTTTGAAAAATATTTACAAACAGCGATATTACTGCGGAATACGTTGTTATTGCTATCATTTTGTTAACATAAAATAAAGACAGGTTATATCGCTCAGAAAACGCAAAATTAATCTCTACCGGTAACTGATGATTTTATACCAGTGGGCCTATTCTGTAACCAATTTGCGACAATTTTCGGATCGGTATCGCAAATTTGCGATCATTTTTGCGATTATGCTATTCTGTACGATTTTCGGTCGAATTCAATAGTATATATTGACAGATGTTTCCGATAATTATCGCAGAGGTATCGAGGGAAATTTTTGTCTCGGTAGATTTTGCGATTATCGGTCGCAAAATAAGTTACAGAATTCCAGCACAGTCCATGCAATCGCAATAGCAGTTTAAAATCACAGTGATTTAAAAATAGCAATCACCGAAATCACAGATATCGAAAAATCGCAGTTTCGCTCATCTCTAGTCGTATGTGAAATTTGGGCGGAATTGAGTTAATAATACAGTTATACTAAACTAATCAAGATCTTTCGAATGACGTTATCCGTTTTTTGCTATCTCTTTTAGTTTAAGAGATATTGACCAGAATTTTGTCGTTTGTGCAAGGTCGCAAGCGATTTCGTCTAATTTCCAATGTGGTTTTAATTGCTATGAATTATTTAATTTATTTACTTTTATTTGAAATAAAATACAATATTTAACTAATTTAAAAAATTTTTTATTTAGTTCAAATTGGGAGCACATTTTGTGGTACGTCATACAAATTTCCTGCAAAACTGTTGCTAAAAGTAACATACGACAAAATTTTACTGAAGAAAATCCTTTATAAATCCCAAAATAATAAACAATATATAACAAAATTAAAATAATTTAAGAATTTTGTGGCCTAGTAGTGTTCTGCCAGACTTTGGAGAAAAACTAATGAGACGTTTTGGAGAAATACAATTCCAAACGTCAAACCTGTTTTCCCAAAAGTCTTTAAATGCAACATACGACATTAATTTATCCGGGCGACGAAATGTATGTACGTACATATTCGACGATATCTTTAGCTATAATCTTTTTCAGGAAAAATCGTGTTGGGAATTAGGAGTTGAACCATACAAATGCGACAATTCTCGACTTTTAGCTGAATGTAACCAGTTACACCAACAAATTTTACGAGAGCGTGAAGCATATGAGGAACGCATTTGTGGTAAGTTTTTGTAAGTATGTAGATAAATTTGCATATGCTATTTTATTTATCTCATTATAGAGTTGGATCAGAAACTCCGTAACCTCATAACAGATAAAATCCACTTGGAAGAGCACTGCCAGCAATTACAGCAGCAACTTACAGCATTTTTAGCCAAAGAACAGAATGCAACCGCTGCGTCAAATATGAAAAGTTCTAAAGACAAAGGTAATTGGACCCTGAATTATCAATACATTTTTAGTTCTTTGGAAACTATATTTCACGGTACGAATCATATAACACCCGTTGAATAGTCAGGTGTACATACATATGTATATTGTCATTATTCATTAATCTTGTGGTTTTTGTAACGTCATAAGAGTCCTTGGCAGGATTTCAATGCGTGTTGTTACGGTACTGTCGGGTGAAAGATTGTTGGGTCGGCTTTCCAATAATGCCGCACGCCCCCAAAAAAATGACTTTTACTGGATGGTAGGGGAGGGGAAGTAGGTTCTGAATTTGTTAAATTTGGGCGCCGGACGTACCTGGTTTTCCCGGAATTTGTTAAAGTTGTTAAATTTTTACCTATTTTTACACACACACACACAACTGACATAGGTACAAGGTAAGTATTTGTACAATTTTGCGAGTTGAAATGGCCGCAAAAGTACTGTTGACCGGGCCATAGATATTACGCTGAAGGGTGTACTACGCAGAAGGACATCACCGTGGCGGTAGCCACGGTTAGGTTGTATATCCGGACTTTGGTGGCGTAGCCCAGGGTTATTTTAAATAAGCGCGGCCGAAGGCCGCCAACGCAGAAAAGTGTTCTGCGCAAAAACACTGTGTTTTTTCTTTATCTATCGAATTTATATGGAGTTACTAAACTTTAACCATAAATTCCTCGAAAACGAGGTACGTCCGGCGCTTAAATTTTACGGATTCAGAACACCCTTCCCCTCCCCTAACCCACGGTACAAATCGTTTTTTTGGGGGCGTGCGGCATTATTGGAAAATTTCCCCAGATTGTTCATAACTCACATCGGTTTGCTCAAATGTTCCATCATATGTTCTTAATCCGCGCTTTGCCCCCCTAAAATAAAATTTATTAAGTCAAAAAGAGAAACAAAACATGTTTATACAGCAGTCGGGCTAAGTTCCGAATGCGCAATTTTGAGTTAAGCCATGTACGTCTGTTATCCATCACTATACTTCTTTAAAAAAAAAAAACCATTGCAGAAAGAAAGCCGTTTATAAGCACAGTGCGTTCTGGTGACCGAATACCACCGGTAATGGATCATGCTACCAATAACCGTTGCACAAAATGCAATACAAAACAAATTACACGAAAACAAGACATAAATAATGCTGAAACATCGAAGTTAGAAATCGAAAGGCTGGAAAACAAAGTAAAAGATTTAACGGAACAGTTAGAATTTCATAAACGAAAAATTGAGTCCCGTGACCGTGAGATTCGACGCTTGAACGAACTACTTAGTGGAGGTCGTCCAGCCGCTGCTCTCGCGAAGGATTGTTGTTACAAAGATGTGCGTGGCATGTCTGAAGACATAGAATTGTTACAACGCGAAAAATCAAAGACATTATTTAAAGTACGTGAGTACCAAGAACAAATGCATGAAGCAATGCAACGAGCGCTGGCTTTAGAGACACATAATAAGCAATTGCAAAAGCAGCTGGATGAGCTGAGGGAAGCAGCGTTGGTCGTGGAGACACAAGCTAATACCGAAATAGCTCAACGTGAACGGGAACTGGAGGAATTACAGTACGAATTGAAGAAATTGCATGCGAAACAGGAAGTTGTAGTTGATAATAGGATACATGCTGTTCGTGCGGGTAGAGTTGGGAATGGGGGCGCTGGTAATGATGTTGGGAACGCCAGTGACTCGACAGCGATAGCTACTTTAAATGCGGACAAAAGGCAATTGAATGAACGTATTAATGAATTAACGCGACAAAGTAAGCTATGATTTTTAATTTAAGCTAAGATTGTGGCAATAAACTGATTTTTCTAACAGGTGCTGAATTAAAGGATGAGAATGAACGACTACAAAAGAAGATGGCGAAATTGAAAGGAAAAATTCATGCTATGCATAAAGGTTAGAAATTATAAAAATACAATTATCATCACATGGAAATTTCATTACTAAAACGCTGTATGAGAATTAGAATTTGCAATGTTCAATATTACTATTCTATCCGTAATTCGTATGTGAAAAAAGCAGAATCTGGTTGGAATTTACATACATACATATGTACCTGTGTCAATAGATTTATGACTCAGATTATTTCATCAAAGAAGTGAAAGCATACCAATCACAATCCATACATATGTATATGCAATCACAATCCATAGTAAATCAGTTTTGCATTTGATATGCGACACCACTGAACTGCCTACAAGCGGGACCAAAAATTATATACATATGACTTTTTAAAATACATGTAGTATTGTCGATATTTGGCATTTGATTAAAAATCATTGCAATCAATTTAATTCAATCAATTTGATTGCAATATGTATATTTAATACAAACTATTGTTGATAGCGATTTCTTACAATCAAAAAATTGCAATATATTTTAATTGCAATAAAATTGGTAGAACGATCATTAATTGCTAAGAAGGATGATTGTAAATGATGTATTGTGGCGCGATTTTCCGTCATCCCTTGTCAAATTTGGTTTGGAGACAAACCGGTTTCGGGTAATATGCGCCATCTTCAGTGCCTTTTTTCGTTCTCGAAACCAAATTTGATAAGCGATGACGGAAAATCGTTCCACAATACATCATATTCCCACCCTGTCGGAAAAGCAAGCAACCAAAAAGTGATGATTGTAAATCTTTACAGCTCTGGTACATATATGTATGTATATAGAAATAGATTGTATACCTAATTTAATATATTTTTGTCAGAGATTCAAGACAATGTGCAACAGAAAGAGCAACGAATCGATGAAGATAAAATAAGACTCAAGTCTGAACGTGACTTTTTCCAAAAGGAATATTTGCGCCTCATAAACAAAGCTGGCTCAGAAAAGGTAAATAATCATATTGCTATTCTACGCAGTGAGAAAAGAGGTTAATTGTTTTTCGCACACAGGAGGTAGAATTCTTACAATCTCAAATTAACTCCAAAGATGATGAGCTACGGTTATTGCGCGCTGAACTTTGTCTACGCCAACAAGAACGTTTAGCGCCAACAGTTGCTACATCCTGTGCCACCGTCACAGCTACAACCCACTCAAACGAACATTGCAAATTTGCGTCGGTACCACCACCACATAGTGCTCGTTCTACCAACTCAACAAACAGTGCGGCGAGCAGCGATTGTGTGCAAGCTGTCGTTATGCGGGCAGAACGTGAACGTGACTGTGCACGAGCCGAATTGGAGCGTGTGCGCTGTGAGCGTGATACGCTTCGTGAAAAGCATTTATCCATGCTGCAAACCCAAGCAATGGAAATGCAAAAGTCACAGGAACATTTGGGCGAATTGAATGCGCGCATAAAACACCTTGAAAACGAGAATCGTGAATTGAATTCGGCCCGGGTGCCTAGTCAAACGCATATTGTACTGCTTAATGCCGAAATTGATGACCTGAAGCGGCGGCTAACTGCATGTCAAGAGGAAAATTCCAAACTGCGCACAACTCAGAATCAATTGAAGTAGGTAATAATAATGTAATAAGGGAATGTGCAAAACTCTGATACCATTTTTCTTTCTGTTTTCTGTTTTTCTTTTCTTTTTGGCTTAGAATTTTAAATGAGCAAACAGAGCGCACTCTCCAAGAATATCACAGCAAACTAACCATAGCTAACCATCAGCTACAATCTGCTGATGCACGTCTAAACGATTTGGATACAAATCGCGAGGCTACAAATCGTGAAGCTACACAACTCCGTAATGAAGTTGCAGCTTTGAAGAAAACGTATGTGGCGTTGGAGAATGAGAAAGATGAATTATTGGTACATACTCGTACATATTTACGCAAAGCAAAAGAATTTATATTGTAATATGATTTCTTTTTAATATATAGATGCAATTAGATGCTAAAACTGAACGGGTGTCTCAACTGGAGTTCGAACTTAAAGTTTGCAAAGAGAAGCGTTTTGCATTGGAGAAAGAAGTAAAAGACTTGGAAGAGAAATTGAGGTAAGTACTGAAAACTATTTTATATTTTATTTTTCGATCCCCGCTGAGGCCGCCTAGTAAAGAAGTCTGATGAAGATCTCCGAAATGGATCCATGATGTGGTGATCTCCGAAATGGACCCATAATTTCTACCAAAAATTTTTTTCAATTTTTCTTAAACAAAACTGGCTAATAGCTCATACAAAATTCATATTTAATAATCCGTTGTCGGAAGTTTCTAAACCCATAAAAATAATTATTACCTTCTTTTAGCATCTCTTATTCCTTTCTCATTATTATTTTGTTCTTATTGTTCTTCTGCGTCTACTTTTCTACTTACTTACCTATGTACAGTTCATAAGAGTTCAAAAAGAGAAAACCTGACAAGATTCGCAAAGCTTTGCAAATTTTGGTAATACCCTAAATACAATAAACAGAATTATAAGATAATAGTTTTGTTAATTGTTTTCTATAATACTAGGTGTGAAAAATTGGTTAGTAAGTTCTAAAACAAATGTATACAACAAATTACGTAGCCGCTGCCTCTCCAGCAGCAATATCAGTAGTACGTACCGGCGTGATCCAATTTTACATACTGTTATGTCAATGTTATCTCTGTTTCTTATTTAAATCTAGAATCCAACTCTATACTCCGCTTTATGTTGAGGGAAAATATTTTGAAAAGATTTAAATAATCCTACACTGTTTTACACTTTATTTAAAATGGCACACAAAACAACCACAAACACACATTATTTAACAATGATTTTTGGCTTAATTACCTAGATGTTTCCTTAATTTAAGATTATTTAATCTATTATACATATATCTACATTCGAAGTAATTTTCTTTTAATTTGTATTAAATCGCATTGCTTTTTGTCCGAATTAGTAAATTTATCCATGTTATCCGAACATATCTAAAAACCATCTAGAAAAATTAAAAAAACAAATCTATTTATATCAACTAAAGCACACGTACATATACACATATTTGTATATACTTATGTATGAATGCATGTATGTAAATAAATTAACAAATAACAAGAAAGATTGAGATTAAGGAAAAACATAAAACCAAAAAGTTTTGGAGAATTAGGAACTCAGTCTGAAAACGATTTAAAACATTACGCTTAACGCTATAGCTAATAGTGAAGAAGAGTCATAGGAGCATGCGCAAGGTACAGCAATTCAAGTAGCATATGAAGTTTAATTTTTTGTTTACTGTTAGTATTTCAAAGTTGAAAGTTGGGAAAGTTAAAGTTGACAAGAAGTTTAGAGTTCTCGCGTTGCCTATTCAAATACCTCGCTAGTTCCACGGTAGGAGCATTACAGTGTGTTATATAACCTCCGGGCAAATTAATTTCGCTTTTTCCACTCTCTTCTACTTCTTTGGCGAGTATATAGCCCGGTCGGCAGACACATTTTGCTTTAGTTGCCAACAATCGTTGCGCTTTCGGTGGTCCAATTGTGTTAGTTTTAATCGGCTCCAACCACTGTCCAGGTCCACACGGTCCCCTCGTATATAACTTAAAGCAATTTCCGTTTAATTCGACCATACCCGGCGTAGAATCACATGCATTTTCTGCATCTTCATTGTCCCCATTGGAACATTGTTTATCCAGATTCCATATGACACCGGAACAACCGCATATGCCATTGAATGCGATGCCATCGACCGAAGGTCGTGCTGTAAAATCAAATACGACGACCTGATGTAAAGAGCATGGACCTTGTGAGCCAATGCGATAGCACGTATTCTGATCGGGGAAATACAGTCGACTTTTACCACAGAAATTTCTCACACAACTTGTCGCATTTATGAGGAATTCGTTGGCGCCACACGGTCCCCTTGTGTACAATCGATAACAGAGCCCATCTTTCCAAGGCACATAACCTTCTTTACATTGGCATTGGGCGCGTGGAGCCTCTGTTGATTTTATCTGGTTTTCAGTGAAGTTGTCGGGGATATTAAAAATGTGACCAGGAGGACATGGTCCTGGCGTGTCTATGATTTTATAAGAATGAAGTTATAAAATTATGCAACTGTAATTCAAAGGAAAAGTCATATCATACTCAGCTCGTAGCACATTTGATGTTCATCACTGTAATGTGGTAAATGCCGATGACAACCGCAGCGGCCACCTGGCAAAAAGAGATCACCCGGTGTAAAGCAAGGACCTTTGGTATAATGTTCATGGCATGTCTCTTCCTGATCGTGGAAATAATCACGCAATGGACCTTCGGATTTGCACTGCAAGTAAAACAAATAAAACAAATTATTAAGAAGGAAAAGCGTAGATTCCGACAAATAGCTTAGAAGTTATTTAAAAACAAAAAAAAATTGTGAAACGGAATACTGTTGAATACCTTCCTATGCCGACTTACAATCGTTGTGTTAGATTGGACTGAAGCGTCTGGAGTCTATTCTACACCTTTTCCAGTTTAAGTTCAGAAAGTTACAATTGAAGTTCAGAAAATTACAATTGAAGTTCAGAATTTCCGATTTAAGTTCAGAAAGTTACAATTCAATTTCAGAAAATTACAATTGAAGTTCAGAATTTCCAAATGAACTTCAATTGTAACTTTCTGAACTTCAATTGTAATTTTCTGAAATTCAATTGTAACTTTCTGAACTTCAATTGGAAATTCTGAACTTCAATTGTAATTTTCTGAACTTCAATTGGAAATTCTGAACTTCAATTGTAATTTTCTGAACTTCAATTGTAACTTTCTGAACTTAAACTGGAAAAGGTGTAGTACACGATGAACGTTCATCGTACGTCAGTCGAAAGAAATGATATTCTACATTACGATGAACTTCCGATGACTGTCATACTTTCGAAGTTTGCAAAATCAGTATTCTGGTTTGCGATGAATCGCAATTTTCACAGTTAATCGTAGGATTTTGTCCACCACGAACTCGAACATAATTTAACACAACAACCATATTCGAGGAGTCGTAAACCAGAATACCATTTTTCACTTTGTCATTATCAAATCGTGCTTTTTCAACTATGTCTCTGTTGAGCTGCAGAAATGCATGCTGGAACCATCAACTGGTGAATGTTGATATGGTTACACTATACGTACTTACCTTACATTCTCCAAGATCATCATCATTGAGCACTAAAAGTTTGCCCTTGATACACGGCCCTTTGGTATACTGCGTATAGCATTTGCCATCCTGGGCCCAGTAAATCATTCCCATTGGACATTGTTTGGTTAATGTGCAGGTTCCCCAACGATTATTTGGCCTGTAAGATAATATTTTTAAACTGTATAAACTTATAATATTATCTTAAATTTCACCTTTTGCCGATGCCAACCGCAGATCGGTCCTCAGGCAGTGGTGAAAAGTATGAACCATGTTCACATGGACCTCGTTTGAAAATTTCATGACATCTATTAGTTTCTGCACTTAATGCGGTTCCCGGAGGACAACGGCATTCAGCTGCCGGTGCATTGTGCCGTGCCGATTTCGTTTTACTCACAGTAGCTGTCGGACTCAATTCCATTGTTTCGGGGCATGGATAGCCGATGGTGAAGATTTTGAAACATTGTTTAAGTGGCGGCCAATAAAGTAATTGCCAACCGCCCGGCATGCTGGCGCAAGGATTCTTTTCGGGATCACTCCACGGTGGTGGTACAATTGCCGATTGTGTGGTTTTGCTTAGAAGTAGTGTGAGGAAGGCTATTAGGCTGAGCGTGGAGTGTAGCGCGGTCCAACAGAGCAACAGCTTTCGGCGTTTCATTGTGTGTGTATGTATGTGTGTATTTGTAATTTTGTAACTGCAACTGAAATGAAAAAGTTAAAAAAATTAGTCCCAATCAGTGTAATTAATATTGAATGATCCACCAAAAATCAAAAACCAACAACTGTTTTAGCTTTTAAATATGTATTTGAAGCAAAACATTAAAAAGGCAAGTACTAAACGAAATAATCCGAGTAAAACAGCACATTTAACCGGCCATTAACCATGACCTAAAATAAAACTTGCTAATATCTATAATATTGAAAAAAAAAAAAAAAAAAAAAATTAAAAACCGGTAATCTGCAAAAAAGTGACGTAATATACATAAGTCTCAACAAGCAACACCAAAAAATATCAGTAACATTGGTCTTTCCACAAATTAAAAAAATTGCGACTTTATTTGGTGGCCATTGTCGAAGCGGAGGTTTTTAACAAATATAGAAACATGCGGTCACTGGTAAGCAACAAACCACTCGCTTCGTGTAAAAGTCCACCTGCCTTGGCATATACTGTTAAAAGCCGCTGTAGAACTGAGGTCAATTTGATATTTGTAATTTCATTCTGAACCGGTGAGGTCTAACCACAATTGGTCTATTGCCTTTTCGATACGCACTTGTTGCTGTTTTCCTGCCAGAGACATATAGTCAAGTGGAGCTGACACACGTCGAAACAGATGTTAGCACAATCGCAAATCACTTCCGCTAGTCCAGAGATATTACCTCCGCGTCAATTTCTGCCTTGCATAGCATGTGTATTTTGATGTTTTGACCAGGGACTGAAAGTCCCTTTCTGACTTTTGACAAAAATCCGGTAATAACTTAAAAATTCGGAGGTATCAAATGGAAGATAATTGAATACACATTTTAACGACGCCCTTGCCAGGATTTCAATCCAAATAAAATATTCGTTCACACATAACTTTTTTCTTTGCTCTTATAGAAGGAATAAAACACCCGGTCCCTGGTCTTCGATTTTGTATCTAAAGTTCTAATATAAATACATATGGCTAGCGAAGAACTAAACTGGTCTATCTAACAAAATACAAAATTGGAGAAAAAAGATGAAACGCGTTTTAATGCAGTGTGCGATTGTTGATGTATGTTAAGTGAATATTGTAAATTATTTTGTTAGCTTAATAGTTAACTTAACATTCTGCATTAAAAAAAAATTATTATAGAAACGTTTTTATATAATATTTATATGTAACAAGAAAACTTGTTACATAGACCACTTTAGAATTTTCAATTTTTAAGGAAGTTTGAACTACAAATTGAAAATTATATGAATAAAGTAAAAAATATGTGAAAGGAAATACTTTAATTACAAAAATAACATACACATGTTCGTAAATGATAACCTCTGCATGAAAAGTAACAGTAACCTAGTTTTCTCCACGGCGGGCTGGTAGAAAATCTTCTGGATTGTTTTCTGTTTCATCTCTGCGGTTTACATGGAGAGACAGGTAAAAGGGGTGATGAATCGGTGGTACAAATTTCAACATTTTTTTTATGTCCTGCATTTTTTTGAATTTCACAACGCGTATGTCGCTGCCCTGATCTGGTGTAAAATTCTGCAAGAACTCTATGAAATCATGTAGGTTCACACTAGATTTCTTTATATCGACGGATTTATATGTTTCACAATAATCATCATTAAACTGCATCACAGATTCACCCTTGACAAATTTTGCCTTTCGCATTTGGGAAATTTTTCCACCGTCGTCTACTATACTCTGGTAGTCCCTGAATATTGTCCGTCGTTCGTCTAATGACATAAATTTCCCCACCATATTATTAACATCAAAAGGAGCATGCTTTCTACAATTTTTAACCAATTCCATCCACTCATCTGGTGTAAGATCATACTGGTCTCTGGTAGTCTATGTTAGTTGGACCACTTTAGAATTTCTTGAAATGACAAAAAGACGTGAATTCTAAAGTGACATTTTTATCGTTTGGACACTTTGGTGAAGAAATAAGACCTACATCAATCTTGCACGGATAAATTTATGATTTTCAAGTTCAAAAATGTGCATAACTCGATTTCTGAAAAAATGTTAGATAGACCAGTTTAGTTCTACGCTAGCCATATGTATGTATGCATGTACATATATAAAACTTCAGTCCTACATTTGCTACATTTCTTTCAATAATTGCAATTAACTTCATTGGCTTCGTTGGTGTGTTTTGTTTTTGCATCACTAGTTTTCGCTTACAGCAACAATTAATACATATGTATGTATGTACATACTACATATGTTTTATTTAATTATAGTATATGTACATATGTATGTCGCTTTTATATGATATCTTCAATGAACTGCACGCCGATATCTTTTATAGTTCGTATACTGTTTTATTTTTGCATTGCTAATTCAATTACATGCAAAATATAAATTTTGGACTATATTGTTTACGTGAGCCCATAAATAAATTTTCATATGCAACCGAATTTATACTCACGGAAAAAAGTATTGGCACAGCAGACAAAGTTGGTTTCGACCTCAAAATACTCTTCCAAAGAAATAAATTTTTTATTATTTCCTATTTTTGTTGCATTAGTACCAGTATTAAGAATACGTTAAAGAAACAATTACATTGATTGATGGAATGGTTTAAGCACATTAATTCGTGTAATGAAGAAAGTCCTATTTTTATCCGGAAAAAAGTATTGGCACACTTCACTTTCAGATTAAATAACAACGAAATTTTAAACGCTAGTATATTCTAGGCGTACCATTTCATTTTCTAACATCATTAAGTGGGGTTAGCATAGAATACACCAACTTTCTGGTAGTTTCCTCCCCAATATTTGGCCGTTCTTCCATTAAGGTTGCTTTTAGACTTGGCTTACCAATTTCTTAACCGCCGCTCCAGCTCATCCCACAGTTACTCGATCGGGTTGAGGTGTGGGGACTGTGGGAGATGTGGGCGAACACGAGTAGTGTTATATGCAGGCCCCAATGCCCATAGATGTGTATCCAACAAAAACTAAATTTTACGGGACTCAGTTTTTTTTTAATTTGTTTTGCATACAGTTTGTATGTAGCCTTAAAACTTACATATTTAGTCTCTTACTTCGAAACTGCATATTTCACAGCTATGAAATTTTTGGGAGTTGATGCATGTTATAATAAATTGTTGATTTCCATAAAAAAGCTGAAATCGATAATTTTGTTGGATACACCTTTATGGCAGGACTCGATATATGTATGTATAAACTTATTGTCAACTTTTACACCAATATTTTGGAGATGTCCAGGGAAATTTCAGCACCGTCGCGGTTCTTGCAGTGATACTACAAGAGAGACCTTCAACTGCCTTATGTCTGTACAAATAAAGCAAAATTTACTCTCATGCTATTTTATTAATTTCCTGCATTACATACTTGATACATTTATTTCATCAGGCGTGAAAAGTTTAGAAGATTTAATTACTCCTTCGCATTGCACTTTTAGAAACATTTTGTTTATTTATTTTGAATTTTTCTGATAATTTTTTTTTTAATACTTTTTTTGGTTTTGATTTCAAACCAAAAGTACTTTGAGGGTAATATAATTGAGAAAGAGAAAGTTTTTTATACTTTTCAGGATTTGTTTTTAAACCATAAATGATTAAACTTCTTTAGAGAGAATTTTAATACTTTTCAAGGCTTTATTTTGAAACTATTTTGGAATAAATAAAATTGTAAAACTTCTCATAGTTTCAAAATAAGACTTTTTGGCATTTAAATTCAAATTTAATTCCAAGAATGATTAAACTAAGTACCAAATGGTATTAGAAATAAACTATCATTTTTTACTGTGTTGAAAAGAAAATTATAACAGGAAAAATATGTTTGATCATTTGTCACTTCATATCCTGGCGAATTCGAGGTGAATTTAATTTTTCAGACTCATGTCGAGTTTGAGATGGATTCGAGAAAAACTAATTCTCACAATAGCCTTTTTTTAATTTTGTTAAATCTTGGTGTGCACGAAAAATTCTTATTGGCCTCATAACACGACAAACAATTGATATATTATGACAAAAATTTGGTTCACATCATTTTATTGTTAGTTTTTCTTAACAAAAATATTTCTAAAATGCTCTTTAGAAATGTGTAAGGTGACATCCCTGTAACTAAAATAGTATTTATAAGCTTTGTCCCATGATGGAAATTTTTTTTGAAAATTATATAGTCCTCATTTCCATCAGACAAAGTGGTAGACAGATTTACACATTCACCAATGATTTACTCCAAAATCTACATAAATATCTTAAGAAAATAAATAGTAATAAAATGCATTTTTTTAATTCTAGTTAGAATCAAAATTATTGCAATTAAAGCATACAACTTAGTATAGAGTGCTCGGTTCCACTCGAACTTAGGCTTCCTTACTTGTTTTCCTATAAATTGGGTTGTTTTCTTCCAACTCCGATCGGTATCTGTCAGAGCATGTCTGTTTGTATGTATGTAACTTTTTTAAGAAAAGCTGAATGCTATTTTGTTATTATTATTATTTTTTATTCTGAGGCCTACCTCCTGATCTCTGGCATGCCACCACGCTATAACGGCAGCAAATATGTGCATATGTACGTGCAAAAGTAATCTAACGGCTAATCATGTACAGTTACGTAACTGTAACTGTAAATAACGCAGGTCAATAAATCCAGCAGCCACATGCGCCGAGCTAGACTGAAGTGCTCCAGTCATTTAGATATGGCTTGTAAACAAAAACCGGCGTTTGTTGCCGTGATTCGCTGTTTTCAATTGCAACAGCTGTTCGAATGCCCGCTATAACGGTAATAAACTGTAGTCGTTTAACAGGTTTTCGCTCTTGTTGCATACATGATACATATGTACATTGCATATCGACGCTTCCAAACACAACTCACTAAGTCGACTTAGTAAGTTTTCCTGCTTTTGGGGTTTTCAAGTATTACGTGTCTTGATTTGGATGCTGTAAAAATTTGGTATCAATCGGACAATCAAATCAAAAGATAAGCAAAAGTGTACCTGGAGATTTTTACAAAATAAAAACTTTACCATGAAAAACAACTTAGGAAGTTTTTATTTTTTCTTACGGTTTTATATAAAGCGTACCCTAACTTAGATACTATAAAGTTTTGGTATTGACCTCTCAATCCAAATAGAAGTTAGAAGCGAATATATAGATATGTACATATTTAGCCTACAACTGAAGTTTCATATCGAATTCAAACTTTGAGAGCTTCCCCTGCAAAACAAGGTTTTCAGACTTAGTACAGTATTGTTCGGAAGCGTCGGTATATGCATGTACATAAATACATACATATGCATGCACGCATATCATGTGCTGGGACCACTCTCGCTAGTTTCAAATAACCGCCCCTGCCTGTGTGTTTGAGTTGCATTTGCCGAATTGATTAGTGGGTTACTAATGCCATGGTTTACCATATTTGTGGTAATGTGTTGCTCATGGCGCACACTGGGTGATAGCGGCCAAAAATAAAATCGAAATTAAAGTATTAGCAAATCAAATTTTTTTGAAAGTGATTGACAGATATAACAATTTGTAAAAAAAAAGCTTATATAAAATTTTTTGAGTCTCGTTTTGTTTAGCCGTACAGGGTGTTAAAAACTGAGCAAAAAATAGGTCCTTTTATTTCTCAACAATTACACCTTATACAAAATGCTGTAACTCATTCAATTATTAACGTATGTAATCGAGTGATACATCATTACATAGATATTGATTTGGCCTTTTAGAAACAATAAGCCTTTTGTAACCAGCGGTAACTCTTAGATTTATATGAACTTTCAAATATTGACAAAAAAAGTCGTAAAAAAAAAATAATAAAATAAAAAATATGACCTCCCCAATTTTTTCATATGTTTTGAAATGATATATTTTTAATCAAACTGCATTTTAATTCTTGAAATCCACCTGCGCTTTTCGCTTAAATAATCTTTTTCCCATTTGACTAAAAGTGCCTTTTTCAAAACGCAATAATTAGGCTACTTTTGACATTATGAAAAATCTTATTCTTAGGCGACTAATCGAATAGTTTGTTCACCGTGTTGTAGGCAATGGTTCACACTTTCAAATTATGAAAGAATTTTTTTTATCAGCGTTATCGTTATTTTTTTGCAGCCTTTTTCTTTTCGAACAGAAAAAAAAAATTGTGTAAAAATTGGAAAATTTCAACATGAAATAAAAAAAGATACAAAATATGACCTCTCCAAATTTTTAATATTTGGGGCTAGTGAACGTGCTTTATAAACAGGTGAAGAAATCTTAAAAATTCGTTTGCGCTTTTTTGTTTTATGAACTTTTTTATGGAGTGAGTTTTTCTAAGTTTTCATACATTTTTCCCATACAAAATCCCCAAAAGCATGCTTCAAAAAGTATTAATTATTTTTAGGGCAACAGAAAATATGCCCTAAAAAACTCGTTTTTAGCGCTAAAAATATGTCCTTAAAAATATGGTTTAAGCGCTAAAAATATGCTCTTAAAACTTAGTTTAAGCACTGAAAATATGCCCTTAAAATTTTGTTTATATCTATTATATAAAAATGAATGTGTGTGTGTGTCCTTTATGGACTCCCAAAGTAATCAACCGATCTTTATGAAATTTTCACAGTGGATTCATATGGTATTAGCGCACATAATAGGGAACTTCCCGGAATATAGGCCCAAATGTGGACCCAGAGTGACCCAGCAAGTGTTTGAGCAATATGGGTATCAAATGAAAGGTACTGAGCAGGCCTTTAACATAAAGTTATTTTCATTGCAACGCCTAGGCCGGGTCCCCAAATATGGGTCAAAACGTGGACCCAGATGACCCTCGAATGTTTCTAAACGATATTGGTATCAAATGAAAGGTGTCGAGCAGGGCTTCAACATACTGATATTGTCATTTTTATTTTTTAAGTCGGTTTCCCAGAGATGGTTCAAGTAGTGAGCCCGGATGGTGATGGATGGTCCCGGTAAAAGTAAAGGTAAAGGCAAAGGCAAAGGTAAAGGCAAAGGTAAAGGTAAAGGTAAAGGTAAAGGTAAAGGTAAGGGTAAAGGTAATGGTAAAGGTAAAGGTAAAGGTAAAGGTAAAGGTAAAGGTAAAGGTAAAGGTAAAGGTAAAGGTAAAGGTAAAGGTAAAGGTAAAGGTAAAGGTAAAGGTAAAGGTAAAGGTAAAGGTAAAGGTAAAGGTAAAGGTAAAGGTTAAGGTAAAGGTAAAGGTAAAGGTAAAGGTAAAGGTAAAGGTAAAGGTAAAGGTAAAGGTAAAGGTAGAGGTAAAGGTAAAGGTAAAGGTAAAGGTAAAGGTAAAAGTAAAGGTAAAGGTAAAGGTAAAGGTAAAGGTAAAGGTAAAGGTAAAGGTAAAGGTAAAGGTAAAGGTAAAGGTAAAGGTAAAGGTAAAGGTAAAAGTAAAGGTAAAGGTAAAGGTAGAGGTAAATGTAAAGGTAAAGGTAAAGACCCATCATAACAGAAAACTTTTGTTCGTCGCTGCGAAGCGGGACGTGTATTTGCTAGTACTTAATAAAAAGATATACGGCATGGTAGGTTGTGTGCCCACCTTTCATGTAAGAGGTTCCAGATTCAAACTCGAACAAATATCAAAAATTAGTTTTAAATAAAATTAGAACACTTTGTAACAAAAAATTATGTTTATTAAAGGTACATTTTATAGGTTCAAAAGACGAAATAAAAAAATTCACATTTGCGAAACACATCTTCGTTACAAAAAGAAAACAAGTATTTGTACTTACGAAAATATATACATACATACATATATTTATGTGCATGAATTTAAAATTTTATGTGTGGATGGAAATCAAAATTCCAGTGCAAAACTTGAATACTTATTTATTCAAATTGCTGTCAACTACAAAATTTTGCGATAAATTTTCAAATAGAAAACTATGTCGATTGTCGCGGTAAGTTTTTAAGCGTAGAAAAAGATCTTTCCACGTCAACTGAAGTTATCGGGGCGTATTTAAAAGTAAGAATTTCAGTCACTATGTAGCGTGTAGTGCTACACGTTCAATATGCATATTGCGATATTTTTCTCGCTCTGAGGTACAAGATATTTTACTTCCGTCCTTTTCGCACTTTCACTTTCAATTCGCTTATTGCCAATATTGCGATCCGAATCGCGGATTTCAAAATTTCTAAACATTCTGCGATCCAGAATCGCGATCCATCAATATTCGATGCTACACTGTCAATATGAATCGCGATCCACAGATTTCATCAATATATATTGACCGTCTGACGTATGCCTATGTACATATGTAGATACACAGCTGATTCGTGTAACACATTTGAATGAAGCATTGCGAAAATTATTAAATTCGCCTTGAACTTGTCAGAAAAAGAGGAATGGCAAATAGTATGCGCATATACAAAACAAAGTTGCCAGAGTAAAAAATGTAAATAAAAACAATTTTACGAGTGAGATGGAAAAATATGACGAAATACTATGCTAAAATATGAATTTAAAGCAAAATATGCCAAAAATATGCAAATAAGTCAAAATATGCAAAAATAAGCCTTTTGACCTAAATATGCGAAAATATGCCCTAACAAGTTAGGCTTATTCTCTTCGTCTTGAGCTAAAACGCCTATATATATTTATCATATGTAAATAGGACTGCAACAGAAAAATATGCATTTGCATATCTTATGTTGCCCTAATTATTTTGTATGGGGAAAATTTGCCAAGTTAATGAAACTTAAACAACAATTTCTCCAATTCTAATAAAGATATCTGAAAAATTTAAACGCCATATTCAGGGGGATGGTTTACGCTTTCTAACGGTGTATTTGATTTTGAATAAAAAAATATTACATACAAGATATTAAGCAGGGAATATAGTCAAAAACGTGTTTTTTTGCCTAATTGGACATGAACATCTCAAAAACTAGAACCAATTTGAAAATTCTGACTTCAGATTCAGATTCAGCACACTGAAATCCTTTAGAAAAGTATAGTTTCATTTGTGGTATAAAAATTTTTTTAAATGTGATTTTTTTGAAGGAAAATTTTATGATGAATGCTTATAAAATGCTCAAAAGTGCATATATTTTTAATTTGAAAACCATGGAATACTTTGCGCTTTTTCCAAAATGATTACTGTATATTATTTATATTTAAAAAATGTGTGCTCTTATTAAAATTGAGCATTTTAGCTATAATAGTTAACAAAATATTGAAATTTCAAAAATACCGTTATATGGGAGGGGGGTGTATTTGTGGGCCGATTTTGTTCAAATTTTCACAGTTTACTATCTTCAATCAAGAAAGCTTAAGTTCCCAGTTTAAAGTTTCTAGCTCAATTATTACTATTTTTGGCCGCGTTTGTATGGAGGTGCCCCCACTGTGTGGCGGTTTATAAACATAGAAATAAGTTTTGCAAATAAAATTGGGTTTGTGAACGTTATAGATTCGAATTAAGTATACTATATTTACATACTACATACTAAAGGTCTTCGATTCGTAAGGGGCGGAAATCCATATTTAGTGTCGGTGGGAAAGTATAGCTTTCACCGATGTGGATCGGTATGTATGAACATATATGTATGTATCTCCATCGCCATAAAGTTACCTTTGTCCTCACTCTGTAGTTTGATTAGATAGAAAATTTGCTCGCTTTCGAGTGATTCATACTCTGGAGCGCTTTTCAAGTAGAATTTGTTCGATGTTCATGTTCCATTTATACAGAGTACCAATGTGCTTTCGAATCTAATCTCGCTTTCGAATGGAATCCAATATTACTAGCTCCGAGGAAATAGTTGATATTATTTTAGGGAATAAGATTATGACCATGGCTCTAAAATACGGGACTTAAAATTTAGGGATTTACGGAAGAGCTCTTCCACCTGAATTTAACTAAAATGGGATAACTGATAAATACAATTTGTGAAAATAGGAGTGGCTTATAAAACCATCATTCATAGGTATATCTACCTAAATACAAAAAGATATGTACATTAGATCGTATTGCGTAAAAAAAAAGTTCGCCGTGCGCGTTATTTCCGCGGCCGTTATTTAACTGCACCAAATAAAACACATTTAATATTTCGATGAATATGTTTTTCGCTTCCTGTGGTCTTTTAGGTTCATTTTACAAAGATTTTTTCTGAAGGGACCTCTACTGAAATTTTATGGCGAATAATTTTCTAGTACATATCGACACTTCAGTGGAAGATCACCCCAGTTCAAAAAAGTAAGAGCACTGCTGTCCTCGGCCGTACCAAAGACTTCATACCCTTCATGAATGGGGAAATGAAATCTTAAATGGTATGATAATTCATTAATTATTTAAATGTACTCTCAATTATGTGGATTATGCTTACAAAGACTTATAAGATACGTTCTACTAGTTTAAAGCACACAGTAAAAAATGATAGTTTATTTCTAATATCATTTGGTACTTAATTTATTCATTGTTGGAATTAAATATGAATTTTAATACCAAAAATTTTTATTTTAAAACTATGAGGTTTTACAATTTTATTTAATCCAAAATAGTTTAAAAATAAAGTCTTGAAAAGTATTAAAATTTTCTCTTTCTCACTTTTGGTTTGAAATCAAAACCAAAAAAAATATTAGAAAAAATGTGTCAAAATACAATAAATGCAAAATGTTTTTTAAAGTGAAATAGGTACGATGCAGAAATTAAATTTAGTAAAACAAATTACCCACAAAGCGAATTTTACACGCCTGCTGGAACAATTGTATCAAGTAAGTAATACAGGAGATTAAGTGAATATTTTGAGGGTAAATTTTGTTTCATTTATTTTTCTTGAGGCTGCTGATGGTCTATCTTGATACCAAAATATTACTGCAAGACCGCGACAGTGCCAAAATTTCTCTGACAAAGGCCAGTAGCTGTTGCCGTTTTTATACTGACGGTGGTACAATTCGACAAGGGTGCAGCCCATCCTATTATCGAGGAATACAAACAACAAAGACTATGTGGTAATTCCTATCTTTGTAATATTACATATTGTATATGAAATAAAATGAACATTTCTACACATTTTTGGTATCTATATTTCCCTCTAATGTCTTCTTGAGCTGTGAAGTCGTTTTTACATACATACATAGTTGGGTCACATAACCGCGTTGTACGCCATTTAATATCATTTTAGTTTCACCTTTGTTTTGCCAAACGAAAGTACTTCTAAACGGTTTTGCTAAATTCATAAACAAGGAAGTTATGGCACATCTAATATAATTTAAATTGTAGTTTTAATAAATATTGGAAGTGCTATAAGACCAAAAATAATGGCATATCAATTTAAGAAAATCTAATATCAAAAAAAAAAAATAAAGAATTTCGGGAGGATTTCGAAGTATAAGGGTGGTCTCTACAACTTTTTTTGCGACTTGGTCTAATGTACATATGTATGTACATATATAAATTGTATTTTTACGTCACCGTACCTCCATCAAACGGTTGTTCAACTTAACAAATTTTTTTTACTGAATAAAAAAGAACGGAAAATTAGTTGATGTGGGCACTGGCGAATAATACTAGTAGGAAGCTTTATTGCTTACCGGCAGCAAGCATCTCATAACAGCTGGCACCTACATAATTAATGAATAGTAGTCGCAGGCACAAAAACTGCTCTTGTTGGCCTTGAGTTTTAATACTTTTTGGTTGTTTTTGGTATATGTATTTATACCTTTCATGAACATGAAATGGTATTATAACACTGTGCCAAAACATAATTCTTGAAATGACCAGTAGGAGGTGTGACAAACCCAGCATAATGTATGGCGATATGATTAGGATCATGAGCTGAGTCGTTTATGCCATGTCCCTCTGTCTGGCTGAGAGAAGGTAAACTAGTCCCTCAGTTTTTGAGATATCTACATAGTTGCGATTCGGTGTGTGAGTGTTTTTTTTATGACAACCCAGCAATATTTATCAGCTGGAAAATGGCACATATTTCCTACTGAATATTCAGTAGAGATGCAGTTCTAAAATCTGAACTTTCCCTTTCGTTTTTATAAAGAGGTGACGTCGAAAATCAACTACCTAAAATCGGCCGACCAAGAAGGGAGAGTTTCTGTATGAAAAAAGGTCTGAATACGTAGGGAGAACTTCCACAGCATATATTTCAGTACACCTGATGTCTTCACTGCGTTTTCAGTTATTTTTTCAGCAATGAATTTTGAACTCAGTCTCATACTGAATATGCACCTTCTTACCCCGAATACTGCTGGGAAGCTGACAATTTTTCGGAATCGATTAAATCGGACCACTATAACATATACATACATACATAGCTTCCATACAACCGATTGTTAAGATACAGAATTTAGAGATTTAAACTGGTAAGACATGTCTAATAAATCTTGGTACACTTAATGAATTCTTAACATAAAATTAATTCTAAACGTATAATAATATAAATAGTATAAATCGAACATCGAATGTAGCTCATAATAAGAATCTAAATACCATATACGCAAGCGACCACTGGGCATAGAAACATACACAACTTTTTCAAGGTCAAATTGCATGCTGTATTCAATTTCGAAGCGTATAGCTTTATGTTTTATTCACTTTGGTTTAACACTAATACATATATATGTATGTAAGGACATACCCAGCAAAAAGGCTATGCTTATTGCTGACGCCTCAGATGTTAAACAGGAATACGCTGACAGCGCTGCTTACTGTTATGCACTCATTCTCTCTGCTCCAAACGTTTTAATCTTAATTTTAACATATCCCAAATAGTGGGTACAAGTTGTGGCGAGCGTAAAAATTGCGTATTGTTGAAGCGCTGATTTGGTCAACCCTATGCCACGAAGATATAAGGAAGTTATAAAAAATAAATGAGCTTCAACCAGTGGCGGATCCACGGGTGGGGGGTGTTGGGAGTTCAAACCCCCCCCTTGTGGTTTATCATAGATCCCAAATTAATGCCTTTATAGATTCTGCGCCCAAATTTCCCAAAGTGATCAAGGAAAACTCTATGATTCCAAAAGCAATGGTTGGACCACATAACATCCAAAATATGCACCTACATGCGAAAAAAGTTCATGTAGGTACCTTTGGACGCACGCGCATAAAATCAAATTTGTCAAATGCTATTCGCAAATTGCCAAATCGCAAATTTATTTTCTTTTCTTTCTTATCCCTATTTTTATCGGGATTGTACAGAATTAATTTGGTCAGAAATGTCTGAATCGTTGGAGAAATTGCCTTTTTCAGAGGCATTTCGCAATTCTTGTTTAAATTAAACTTTTAAAAATTTGAGTATATAAAAACAAGAACAAGAAAAATTCTATTAAAAATATAAATATAACCAAAAAGTACTACATACATATATTCTTATTTATTTTGGCTTTAAATGCAAGGGTAAGTGAAATTGATGATCAATTTGCCACCAATACCATACGATACTCATTCGCACGTACCAATGCAAAAATATACATACAAACGTTATACATGTTATTTAGAACTTCAATTGAAATCTCCTGCACTTTATGTGATGACATACATATTGTTAATTTGGAGGGTTTTGAGTTTGGTGTTTTTAAGGTGCGGGAAATGGCGCAACTAGTATATAGAATGATAATAGTAGGTGGTATTATTTTCACCAGCGCACATAGGTAGATTTTCAAGTTTTATGCGGCCAAAAATATTTTATTGTCTACATCTATTTCCAATTGCTTGTTTAATGCAAAATTTTAATAATTTGAGTTAAAAGTCGATTTTATTGAAAAATATCCAGTGACTCAAAAAAAAAATCATACGCCAAAGTTTTTAAATTTATTTCAAAGAGTTCTGTCGAAAATTTTACTTTCTTATTTTAGTTTAAAAATATAGAAAATTTTTCAATAAAAATCGTTTTAAGCAGGATTTCTGAGCTTATGGAAAAAATCTGAAAAATCGTAGAAATTTCTGAAAGTGGATTAAAAATTTCAAAGCAAGGCCATAATTTATAGAAGATTTTGAGGAGATTTCTAAGTGTACTGTTATGTAGCCAACCAATTTTAGTGTAAAAAGTTAAATTCTCAATGCTGCGAAAAATTCCGTCAATTTTAGAAGTTTTTTTCTGTAGGGTGTAGGGTGAGACCGTTCCAATTAAAATTTCCGAAAAGCCAATGAAAATTTTCAAAAAGTTGAATGCTGCATGTTGTTATATTAAAATTGAATGAGCTGCAAAATTGCATACTCAAAACTCTTCTAAAAAATGTAGCTTTAGGATTCTTAGCCCCTTTTTATGATAAGTATTTCCTTGACTTTGAAAAATTGGAAATACTAAAAATACGAAAGCAGGTAATTTTCCAAATAGGCCAATTTTTAATCCATTGTTGATAATTTCTGGCTTTGCATTTTTCCGTAGAGAAATTGACGGGTAATCGATCGGAGGCGATAATATAACTATAATGCTTTTGAATTAAAAAATTAACAATATTTTTTCAAGAAAGGCCAATATGCTTAAAAGCTTCAAAATGGTGGGTCTTTTATTATGCTAGGTTGACGATTTCTTCAATAAATAATGATATTTACCTGAAGCACTCGAATCCATGATGTTTACTTTGATAACTGTCTTAAAACTGAAAATATTGACGTCTAAAAATGGGTTACTTAAAATACGTAAAAAATAAAAAATCGAAAAAGTGGGAGAATAATAAGTTTCGACTAGCGGCAGGGACACTCCCGTTGTCTATAAAAGCCGAGAATACCGGTTTATTATCGCCCGGTCTACTATAAACGTAGAGCGATTTTGGATTTTGTATTTGCACCAATTTTAAAATTTTCAATTTTGGCCGCATAAATTCGTAAAATCTACCTATGTGCAGCGTCTGCCCTTAAAAAACATCTTCCAAAAAAAGAAATTTTCAAAACCCCCCCCCCCCCCCCCCCCTGCCGAAATCCTGGATCCGCGCCTGGCTTCAACTAAATATTAGTTTAAATCTAGCTGCAGCAGTAATATTGTAGTTTATTTGAAAAAACAATCGAATTCAAAGTTTGTCCCTATTATTATTTCCAACTTAAATTATACATTTCATTATTTTCGTTTATAAAAACTAAATTATCATACAAAAACCACCCCAGAGTTATTGAAGAATGTCCTTTCCGTGTAAACATCAATATTTGGTAATTAGTATTTGGTCTTAAAATGAAATAAATTGAGAAATGCAGAATTTTTGTGGTGTGTCTATTATTTTTGCCAACACTGTATATATATGATGATGGCCTAAACTTTTTCAATATCGGGCCCTGGTTTGATATTAAAACTTGACTTTATAGTTTTTATATCACTGAGTGTAAATATATATATGTACATGCGCGTTTAAATTTATATTGCTTTTATGCACTTCTGTCGTTTCCAATCATGTTAAAATTTTTCGAATTAAAATATGTACATATGTATGTCTTTCACCACATTTCACATCCCAAAAGATATGTACATATATACATATTTACAAAAATGATTATTTCTTATTTATTCTGTTTAGCTCTAATGTTTTCACATTCTTCTTTCAATACCTGCCCGTCTATCACTAATTTCGATTATCACGAGTATGTCAAATACACTAGAAAAGGAACGTTTGATAGTCGCTGAGCCGCCGTTTTGAGCAAAATGCCACCGCGGGCCACCAACTAGGGTTGGGCGATATATATCGATATATCAATATATCGATATTTTTAAAATAGTACAGCCGATAATATCGACGATATTTTCAACTACCGGGCATCGATAATCGATAATTTTTTGCCATTTCGTGCCAAATTCGATATTTTTCATACATTTCTGATTCGCTTTGAACTTAACAGCAGAACATTTTTTAAGAAGTTGTATAACCATAATGTTCGGGGGCTTGAATTCACATTATCTTCTTCCTCAAGCAATTCTTGAATGATTTTTATGTTTATACTTCAAGATTCTTAGAATATCTGTAGACCCATCCAACTTTAACAACAAATATATAGTAAACTATAGGTCTCCGGCAAGTTTGAATTTCAGTTTTGAGATCTGTGAGAGCACCTCTAACCCCGTAAAGAAGTGGTTTTCCGCGGGGCGTGCTTCCTTAATGTAAAGCCCACCCTTTCGATATATTGATATACCGATATTTTTACACGGCATAAATTGATGTTTTTTAAATATCGATATAATATATATCGATATATTTTTCCAATTTGCCCATCCCTACCACCAACGCTTAGCTCAAACTGTTTTCCAGCCAATTCCACAACCGCACACAACCTGTGTTTTTTGGTCTTTCAACTCTTCACTCAATAGTGCGCTCATTTAACCATTCGATTGTGAATGCGAATACATTTGTTTGTATGCTTATGTGTGTTCTTTGCCAAGTTTGTTAGTCTTAACTCAATGGCTACTCGGAATTTTTTATCAACTCTTTAAAATTTCAGCGCGCAGTTTGCTCATTCTATTTTCGGTTGTTAAGTTAACTATTTAAGGTTTATTGACTGCTTTTCGATAGATCTTAGGGTTTACTTATTTTTTATGGTTGTTTGTATTTTACTGCTTGGTGACCAAATATTTACCAATGTATGCACATATGTATGTATTTACAATCGTGTTATTGATTTTAAAAGTGCATATTTGTATACACAGAGAAATAGGCCCAAATATACCTCTTTAAAAAAAAATCCACCAACTAAATCGCGAACTTTAAAAACACAATAAACTGCCCATAAATATACAAGCGATATCCTTAATTCGGTTGCAACAATTTGGTTGACCTACAGTTTTATGTCCACTTAGAACGGTATTTTGAGATGCCTTTTCTTGGCAAAAATATACTTGGGGGGTATGCCGGATACTATCGGGGGGTTTTAAAAACGTAATGATTCGGCATTTAATTGATTAAATTAAATCTTAGATGCGATTCAAGCGAGCTTTCAGTGAATGTATTTAACTACCTATCGTTCTATTTCATGGAACTATGTACATAACGTTGTATATATGTATGTATGTATATACAGATATCAACTGTGAAATGTTTTTTTTTAGTGAAATGTTTTTTTGGTAACTATCCTTTGCACAGAAAATTATGACAGTCCTGATATCCAATAAATAACCAATTTTGGTATAAGGTAAGGCAAGCAAGCAATTGAGATGTAACGTTTTCTCTCGACAAACAAAACTATTTTTTATCAAGGCTTATCAAATCTTCTTGGTAAGATTTTTGCACGTTGGCGACGACGCACAGTGCTTCGTCCCATAGGCAAAATTGAGATAAAATAAACTGCGTAATTTATTCAAGTAATATATATTTTTGTGAAGCTAACATATCACCTGAAATAAATATATAAGTAGAATTTATAATCTCATGCTTTTGTTGCCAATAGAGGTCGCTAAAGTCAGTACAATTTTGAGGTAAAACTGTTTTAAGGTAATACGATTTTTAATGTGTTACAAAAAAAAAATTGCCAAAAATTCATTTTAAATCGGATAACTCTGAAACTTGCCACATTTGCTTACCATTATATGCCCTAATAGCTGAAATAACTTTTGATAAATGATTTATTTCAGAAAGGTGACTAGTTCTATCGAAACATTTGCGACTTTTTTATTGGAGTTCAAAAAAATACTAAAGTTTGATAGAGTCAAACAAAAAAATAAAAAAGAACGACTATTTTTTTATTAGCGAATTTGGTTAACTTTGAAGTGTTCTAGTAGAATCTGTAAAAAAATTGCATTGTTTTTTGCCGGAAATGTAGAAATTGTACGATTTTGTAAAGCCATATTTTTAAAATTTTAAAAAATTTTGCAGAACCTTATATATATGGTATGGAAAAAATTTAGTAAAATTAATGTATGTAGTTTTTTTTCTCTCATGCTATAGGAAATTAGCCTAATTATGCTAAAATATACAGTTTTTATTAATATGTGACAAATACTAACAAAAAAACATACATGTAATACTAACTTTTTTAGGTGAGACACATAAAATTTTACAAAGTTTGACAAAATTTACAAAAAAAAACAAGAAAAAACGACTATTTTTTTATTTTAATTTTCGATTCTGTGCTAGGAGGTCTTGCTACCAAAAAAGAAAAAGTTTCAAAAATTATGCCGGAAATCGCTAATTTAGTACTTTATTTAACATCCCAAAAATTTTATTTTTACATGGAAAAATTTTATAATAAAAAAGTATTTCTGTGTTAACTCTAATAATATTGCGCTTTTTAAAGTTACAATTTGATATGTGCCAAAATCATATTGATATTTTGCAATAAAATAGTGCATTAAACTATAACAACCAACATATTTTCTGAACAAATTTAAAAGTAATTTTCTTTAGAACCATTTTTTGCAATAACTAACGGGAGTAGTCCATCCTTGATTTTAAAAGGATAATTATATATGTTATAGTAAGTTTTTAATGTATTGTGATTACATGTTAATCCAAAAATTACTTTTTGTAAAAAAGGATATATGGGAGGTAGTCATGTCCTTGCACTGAAAAGGACGAAACTTCTCACCTAGTTTAAAAACATAATTCTATAAACATACACCAAAATTCATTTCATTCTGTTTGAAATTGAAGTTGAAATCACAATTTTAAAATTAAGGATATATGGGAGGTACTTATATCCTTTCACATAAAAGAACGAAAGTTATAACCTAGTTTAAAAGCATAATTCTATAAAGATATGCCAAATTTGATGTCATTCTGTTTGAAATTGAAGTTGAAATCACAACTTTAAAATCAAGGACATATGGGAGGTAGTCATGTCCTTGCATCGATTTGGCCAAAACTTCGTTTTTTTCTTATCTCTATTATTTTATGCCTGTACACAAAATTTCATAGTTCTGCGATTACTCCCCTAATTTTGCCGATTCACTATATTGAGACGAAGCACTGTGCGACGTTGCTCTACATTGGTACTCCTTTGACACGCGTTAGTTAACGACAAACTGATAGTGCTGGTGTGCTTTATTCGACTTGGCTAAAATCGTCTAGACATTTAAACGTTAACTAATGGCGTTTTCTTTTCTACGAAAAAATTTTGCCCTCCTATATCCTAATTATCGAATTACGTAACCTGACTTTCTATAAAATGGCTGAATTTGTAGATAAGGATGCCCTCTTACTTAGTTAGAGGTCAATATTGGGTGAAAGGACCAGACAAACTTACAAAATGGCTAAGAAAATCAAACAGGGCAACATTATTTCGAGAAAAGAAAACGCCATAAGAAAAAGAAGATATAGTAGTACATTGTGTGTACATATGTATGCATGGACATGTACTGCGACTGAAAATAAGGCATATTATTTTTGCTTTCCTGTGTATATATGTATGTATGTATGTATTTTCTTTAACTCCACTTGTTTGGGGTATTTGAACTTTGTATTTATGTAAGTACATACATATGTATGTATGTACTTACTTTTGAAATCCCTTCAGCGCTAATAAATGATGCGTTATTTTTATAACCATTTATTTTTTGTTGCTTAATTAACTTTTGTAATTAGCACATTTATGTATGTATGTGTGTATATGAATACGGACACCAACGAAACACGAATAAAGCATACGTACATACATACATAGACATATGTACGTACATTCTTAATAAAGTCGAAAGCAAAAAACTAAAAAAAAAAATGAAAGTAAATAATACGCCTTTTTAGGTCTCAGTTTACAACGAAGCTTTGCATACTTCAAAATGGCTCAAGCAATTCTTTTCATACCAAGTTTGTTTTTTGAAGCACTGGTTTGCTGTTCACTGCTTAAGGTTCTTGTTAGCTTTTACTGTTACCAAAAAGTTACTTTTACTGTTACCTTGGCAATACCCTCTCATATGTACATACATACATATTTACATACATACATACTAAACTTCCCAGCAGTATTCGAGGTAAGGAGGTGCATATTCAGTCGAAAATTCAGTATGAAAAATACCTTGAAACTGGGTTCAAAAATCATTGACTGAAAAATTAACTGAATACGCAGTGAAGACGTCAGGCGTACTGAAATATTCACCCTTATTACGGTTGTCGTCGTCGACGTCGTTGTCACTTTTCAGTCGACGTCACGTCGCACAGTGGGGAAGCTTCCATACATTCAGCGGAAAAAAATAGGAGTTGTCGTAGGGCTTTGAAATTTTGCAGACAGGTTATATATGAGCTAGTTAAGAAAATTTCCAAAAATGGTTGAAATCGGTCAACTCCTAGGGGTACCTCCCTTGGACCTATAGTAAAAAATTAAAAAAAAAACATTTAAATACAAATTTTAATTTCAGCCGAAAAAAGTAAGATATCTTCACAAAACTTTGCATATCAGTTACCCTCATAAAGGGCATTGACGGTACAAAAAATAATTGAAATCGGCCACTCCCTAGGGGTACCTCCCTTGGACCTATAGTAAAAAATTAAAAAAAAAATTTAAATACAAATTTTAATTTCAGCTCAAAAAAGTAAGATATCTTTACGAAACTTCGCATATCAATTACCCTCATAAAGGGCATTGACGGTACAAAAAATAATTGAAATCGGCCACTCCCTAGGGGTACCTCCCTTGGACCTATAGTAAAAAATAAAAATAATTTTTAATCCATACCTGTACTTAATTGTGAATAAAAGCGAAACGCGTTCATCGATTTTCTTGATTTATGTATCATTTTGTTCATAGGTTATGCGACTTTACGTGAAAATAATAGGACTTTGAACTTTTTTACCGTTTTCGATTTTTTATGAATTAAAAAAAAAAAAAAATTATTTTTAGGCAAAAAATATTTTTTTTTCTCCATACATTTATTTATAACTGGGAAACTGTTGCCTATATAGCGAAGCGTTATATAAACAGATGAAAGTACTAGTAATTCTTGATTTTTATAAATTTGTTTAAACAATCCGACTAGTGGTTCTTGAGTTATGTTAAACAAAAGAGCCTTATCAGAATTGAGTCGCGAATCAATTAGCTGAAAAATGTACTGTATAATACAATAAATTGAAAAGGGGCACCTGGGGGCACTTGAAATTGATTAAAAATGTAAAAACAGATATGAAACAATGTATTAGTAGTGATTTCCAACTGGAGGCAAGTGGCGCTAAAATTACAGGTCCAAATGTTTGGAGAAAAAAGGGATTTTTGTTATATGTTCATAAAAATAAACAAAAAAAAAACTTAAGTCTCTGCAGAGTTTATTTTTTCAATTTTAGTAGACTGAAATATCCTACTTTAAATAAAAAATAAAAAGAAAAACGTTAGCTCACATAATAAAAGATTATTCGTTTTGAAATTCTTAGGTTTAAATTAAGTTGGTTCGGTAAAACATACAAGTACTGAGTTTGAGACGGCTATAAAAAAAAAACTAGCAGTCAGATCGGAGTAATTCTTTTTGATTTGGTTGTACCAATTAGTCTAAATTCCAAAATATCACTGCATATTGCATGAAGAGTATGTTGACAATTTGACTTTTTTCCGCAAAATCCCCAGTGTGCGTCGTCTCGACGTCGTCGTCACATCGACGCAAAATCGGTATTAGCTAAGCGTATTGAGACGACGTCGACTGTTTATCGGTAAACCGAATGACGAAAGTACCATCCCTATAATTTCTGCACTAGCTGTTTGATTTTATTTAGAATCTGTGCGCAATTTTTTCCGTATTTTTAATCTGTGCTATTTAGATAATTTATTTCTTTATAATAAATGTATTTTGCATATGATTCCTCAAGTTTTAGCGATGAACATAGCAATGAAGTGCTCGAGTAATTAATAAATAAAAGAAAAAATATTTTAGTTGAAATACATATATACATATATATGTATGTACATAAATATTTAATAAATTAGTTTTCTCCTCAATCTTTCTTAAAGGAGGTGCCAAGGCATTCAATTTAATGGTGATTGCTTCTCAATGTTGTAAAAAATTAGTTGGTATCTTACCCCATTGAAAACCTTTGGGTCGCCTTCGGTATGTGCGCTCACCGAATTTATTTTTAAACTAGTGGGAATTTTTCAATAAAACTAGCAGGAAATATTCTGCGGATGTTAGTTCTACTAATTTTAACACTCACGTAATAAAATTTTAAAAACAAAAATGCATACATACTAAATTTTCTTCTTGTCACCATTAAACACCGCGTCGACGAAAATGGCAACGAGTGACCGTCGACGTCGACTTAGCTGATACCAAATATGTTTCGATAGTTGTCACAAGTTATCGACTTTACCATACGTAATACCGATTTTGATAGGTCGTCGCCGACAGCGTCGAGTGAGTGTCGACGACGACAACCGTAATAAGGGTGATTTGCTGAACACGCAATGAAGACATCAGGGCTATTGAATTTTTCCCTGAAGGCACAGTGTACCTATATTTATTGTTGGGTTAACAATGATACGTTGATGTATCGTAGGAATCGTGGTTATTTTAAAGTGAAAATTCTTTGAAACAAAATTGAATTGTCAATTTGAAATTATTATAATGTTAGGTGAAAGCTCTTTTATTGATGGGTTAACAAACGGCATTGTTGACTAGGTTAATATGAAATATAAATCTATTTTCAATTTAAAAACGCAGAGTGTTTGTTGTAGAATTCATTGCTTTTTTATTTAGATAAACTAGGGATGGGCAAATTGGAAAAATATATCGATATATATTATATCGATATTTAAAAAAACATCGATTTATGCCGTGTAAAAACATCGATATATCAATATATCGGAAGGGCCGGCTTTACATTAAGGAACCACGCCCTGCGAAAAACCACTTCTTCACAGGGTTAGAGGTGCTCTCACAGATCTCAAAACTGAAATCCAAACTTGCCGGGGACTTATAGTTTACTAGATATTTGTTGTTAAATTTGGATGGGTCTACAGATATTCTATGAATCCTGAAGTATAAACATAAAAATCATTAAGAATTGCTTGAAGAAGAAAATAATGTAAATTCAAGCATCCGGACATTATGGTTATACCACTTCTTAAAAAATATTCTGCTGTTAAATTCAAAGCGAATCAGAAATTTACGAAAAATATCGAATTTGGCTCGAAATGGTAAAAAATTATCGATTATCGATGCACGGTAGTTCAAAATATCGTCGATATTATCGGCTGTACTATTTTAAAAATATCGATATATTGATATATCGATATATATCGCCCAACCCTAAGATAAACACAAATGTAACGTACATTTTTGTTATTTTAATAGATTAAACAGTCAACATATTTACAAAAATTTCACTCAACACGAACAAACCGATAGTAATACATAATCACCCTTATTACGGTTGTCGTCGTCGACACTCACTCGACGCTGTCGGCGACGACCTAACAAAATCGGTATTACGTATGGTAAAGTCGATAACTTGTGACAACTATCGAAACATATTTGGTATCAGCTAAGTCGACGTCGACGGTCACTCGTTGTCATTTTCGTCGACGCGGTGTTTAATGGTGACAAGAAGAAAACTTAGTATGTATGCATTTCTGTTTTTAAAATTTTATTACGGGAGTGTTAAAATTAGTAGAACTAACATCCGCAGAATATTTCCTGCTAGTTTTATTGAAAAATTCCCACTAGTTTAAAAATAAACTCGGTGAGCGCACATACCGAAGCCGACCCAAAGGTTTTCAATGGGGTACGATACCAACTAATTTTTTACAACATTGAGAAGCAATCACCATTAAATTGAATGCCTTGGCACCTCCTTTAAGAAAGATTGAGGAGAAAACTAATTTATTAAGGCTATGTTCAGAAACGCAGCATGAAACGCAACAGCGGCAGTAATTATTTTTTTGATGATTGTGATGAGCGACGCTTCATGCAAAATTTACGTTTATGAACGCTCTGCTTCTACTACAAAATCAGATTGCGCTTCAAACCTAGTTTCTGAACAAAGCCTACATATTTATGTACATACATATTTATTTATTAATTACTCGAGCACTTCATTGCTATGTTCATCGCTAAAACTTGATGAATCATATGCAAAATACATTTATTATAAAGAAATAAATTATCTAAATAGCACAGATTAAAAATACGGAAAAAATTGCGCACAGATTCTAAATAAAATCAAACAGCTAGTGCAGAAATTATAGGGATGGTACTTTCGTCATTCGGTTTACCGATAAACAGTCGACGTCGCCTCAATACGCTTAGCTAATACCGATTTTGCGTCGATGTGACGACGACGTCGAGACGACGTGATGTCGACTGAAAAGTGACAACGACGTCGACGACGACAACCGTAATAAGTGAATAGTTTGGCTCAGATTTCAATCTGCTTACCAAAAGGGTCGGCTTTACATTAAGGAACCATGGTTCGAGAAAAACAAAAGTCTTACCTGCCGGACGCTTATAGTTGAGGAGATATTCCTTGATAAAGTAATTTGTGTGTTGTAATTTTCCCGTTGGCGGCCTTTGGGTGTGCTTTAAAAAATAACCCTCACCCGGTAATCCATATCTATAGATTCATCCAACTACCAACAAATTACCAACAAATATCGTGAACTATAAGCCTCCGACAAATTTTGATTTCGGTTTTGATATCTGTGAGAGCCCCCTGAAAAACTAATTTTTCTCGTATCGTGGTTCTTTAATGTAAAGCCGACCGTTTTGTTAGGCCTTCTAGAATTCATTTAAAAAGCTCCACCAACGCATGCTCATTCACAGCAATAGCCAACACTTTAAATTCACCCAATAATATGCCACCAATCTGTATTAATATGCCTTTCAGTTTTCCCTTGGCAACCGCCGCATGATTCTCCACCTCATTCATTGCCGGAACAAGATAGAAAATCCGAGGAAACTTTGTTATTTTGTAGAATATATAACACACACGATATCGAAAGGAAGTGCTTAATTTTTTGTAAACAATCTAAATTCCACTGTCACGCAAAACAAAAATTGGGATTCGAGTTTGCTTTTCACGCACGCCGTTCAATTTCGGCTACAAATTGTATACGCGTTTGCATTTGAAATTTGTCAGATCAACAATGCCCACTTTAAGTTGAAAATGTAGCCATATCGAATTAAAATTTCTCAACGTCAAATCGAGAATGCCCACTTTAAGCTGACAACGTAGCCACACCAGAGTAAAATTTCTCAACGTCAGATCAGCAATGCCAACTTTAAGTCGCCAATGTAGCCATGCCAAATTGGAAATGTTGATGTTGTAATGAAATTGCGTTAATTGTTAGATTATTTTTAACTACGAATTATTGCTAAATTGACTACTTTACATTTAAACGAACAGAAAAATGTTTACTTTAACTATAAAAAGTGTGATTCAACAAGAAATTAGTCGACATTGAAAAATGTAACATTGTCACCGTTGGGAGTTATTTTTACAATTGCCTTTTTCCCTCAGTGTACTAGCTTTTTTTCTATGGACATATAGAAGTTCTCCCTTCTTGTTCAGCGGTTTTTAGGTAGTTGATTTTCAACGCCACCTCTACCTACATACATATGTACATATATAAAAACGAAAGGGAAAGTTCATCTTAGAACTACATCTCTACTGAATATTCAGTAGGAAATACATATCGCTAGCTTAGAGTGCAAATTGTGTAAGTCCTTTCTTCAAACTTTGTAGGAGAGACAAAAAACAAAAAATTAAAAAAATTCGAAATGAAAAAAAAAATTCTGTTCATACATATTATGTACTAGCAAATACCCGTCCCGCTTCGCAGCGACGAACGAAAGCTTTTATGTTATAATGGGTCTTTCCCTTTCCCTTTACCTTTACCTTTACCTCTAACTTTACCTTTACCTTTACATTTACCTTTACCTTTACCTTTACCTTTACCTTTACCTTTACCTTTACCTTTACCTTTACCTTTACCTTTACCTTTACCTTTACCTTTACCTTTACCTTTACCTTTACCTTTACCTTTACCTTTACCTTTACCTTACCTTTACCTTTACCTTTACCTTTACCTTTACCTTTACCTTTACATTTACCTTTACATTTACCTTTACCTTTACTTTTACCTTTACCTTTACCTTTACCATTACCGGGACCATCCATCACCATCCGGGACCATTCATCACCATCCGGGCCTACTACTTGAACCATCTCTGGGAAACCGACTTAAACATAACAATGAAAATATCTGTATGTTGAAGCCCTGCTCGACACCTTTCATTTGATACCAATATCGCTTAGAAACATTCGAGGGTCATCCGGGCCACGTTTTTACCCATATTTGGGGACCCGGCCCAGGCATCGCAATGAAAATAACTCTATGTTGAAGGCCTGCTCAGCGCCTTTCATTTGATACCCATATTGCTCAAATACTTGCTGGGTCACTCTGGGTCCACATTTGGGCCGATATTCCGGGAAGTTCCCACTTTTTCGAAATTGTATATACCCTATTATGTGCACTAATACCACATGAATCTACTATGAAAATTTCATAAAGATCGGTTGATTATTTTGGGAGTCCATAAAGGACACACACACACACACACACACATTCATATTTATATAATAGATATTTGGGACTTACATAATTTTCTTTGCTTTTTGGACTTACACAATTTGCGTATCACTGAATAACAACGAGTAGAAATATGAAAAGTATCACACTTGTTTAGCGCGGTGCGTATTTGATTTTTCTAGCGTTCTACATAAAAATACACTTTTTCAGAAAAGTGGACTTACACAGTTTGCACTCTAAGCCAAGAAACGTATGGACCGGGGTATATAAAGGGATTCTTTAGAGAAACAACAATGTCATTGCCTAGGCCATCATAAGGAATGGTAATAATTCCCAATGATAATTTTGCACAAAATGTGTACATTGATTTTGATACCTCAGTGAGGCCACCACTGTATGTATGTTTGCATGTGGTGTTTCCCTGACTCATTCTTGGCTAAGCTTCATACATACATATATATATATATGTATGTATATCACGTAAATATGTATATATGTATGCTTTGAAGAACGTGCTTTGCATCGCCAATGGTCGACCTTTCATCAAATAGCAAATCGCAATTTGTTCTTGGTCTAAATTTAAATAAATACTTAAAAAAATTGCATTGTTTATTTGAGTGCTGAGTCCCTAAAAAGAATAGAACGTCTAAAAGGAAGAGCGCGCGAATAACATGTCACTGTTTTAATATTTTGTTGTAAGTTCGTGGGCTCAAGTAACAGTAAAAGTGGTTGACACCAAAAAGTTTTTTTCCAACATGTGCTGGTAAATATTTCTATTAAAAATTTATGTCGACATTAAACCATTTGACTTGGCTATAACCATTTTTATTGCTACGTATTTTATTTATATGTATATGGCAGGCCAGGGCGGCTAGTTGAGCGAACGGTGGCCTTAAATAGATTAAGTAAAAAAATAATTCAATTGTTTGTATTTTAATAAATTCAGGTTAATAGTAAGTACATATCTATGTATGTACATTTGTATGTATGTATGTTTACATATTCATTTACATATGTGTTAGGTACGTTTGGTTATGCTAGCCCACTTGGAACATGCTAATGAACCTTAGCCTTGTTATTGAACTTTGAATGAGCCAAACTATACAAATACATCAGATACGAGGGTTGCTGTTTACGTTTAGAGACCACAATGTGCAATTTACAAAGTACAGACTTTGTATTCGCTTGCCAAATCTCGAGGAAACACGAACTCCAGAGGCCTTTCCCTGTTATGATACGCCACCAACCTTCAAAATCTCAATTTAAAAAAAAATTTAATCGTTGAGGTTATAATATTTATATACAAGTTTCTCTCTTTCATTTTTTGCTAAAAATTTACTAGATTCCCAGTTTTTTACCGCCGTTGAAGCGGCGAATGCATTTTTGGCAAGAAGCTTTTTCATTGCAGAAACACACTCGGAGTGTATGCAAAACAATAATGGCGCTTTTAAACTCTTAATTGAAAAACTAATTAATCTTAATTTTTTTTGTTTGCCGGTCTCGTTTCGAACTCGAGAACTCTGTCATGTCATATGAGCACTTTACCCACTATGCCATAATGAATATGTATGCATGTATATACGTATATTACATATCAACTACAACTGCAAATCCAATAACAAAGCTTAACACTTTCATACTGTTCGGATTCAAGTTCGGTTCTTAAGACTTTCGTTATTTAAGAATAATTACATAAACGGTTTCTTTATCTTTCCTATTCTTTTGATTCTAGCAAATTGACAGTTAAATCACGTGAACGTTATGCTGAATTACAAGAAACCTCGACGACAAGTAAAAGTTTGCGTCAGCAGATTGCAGCGTTGAAAATTAGCCGCGACGAGGCCATCGCGGAAAATGGGTGAGTCGAAATGTACTCTTAGTATAAAAGCCCGTCTCCACATAACTTGTTTCACCAACAAAACATCTCGCTAAATAACCCGTCTCCACGTGGCTGATCGTGATTCAGTTTAACATTTCTCTTTCTTGCTCTTCTTAAATGTTTGTATGTTTGCTTATATTTTGCGTTTTTGTTTTGGTCTGTGTGAGATTTTGATAGATTTTCGATACAAAATTATAGAAGACATCGATATCATCGAGGTTGGCAAGATGATTCAGAATGAAACAGTGTTTCAATCTTCACTCGCTCTCGGAAATTTGTATGGAAATTGGCGAGTTTCGGCACTGGTTTCCGTGTCGAAACAAGATT
Organism: Urophora cardui; assembly: GCA_960531455.1. Classification (NCBI taxonomy): domain Eukaryota; kingdom Metazoa; phylum Arthropoda; class Insecta; order Diptera; family Tephritidae; genus Urophora; species Urophora cardui. The sequence continues at coordinate 107,627,307 of OY482673.1, read as the reverse complement.
GAGAGAGAGAAAATGCAGAAAAAAAGAGCGAAACACGTTATGTGGAGACATGGTATAAACCTGAATATAATTAAAAAAGCATCACATACATATGTATGTATGCACACATACATACCCTGCAAAAAAATGCGATTAATCCGGGACGTGTCCGGGATCAATCGCAAGGCAGCATGCGACTAATTTTACATCCCTTTATATGGAGTGAATTGATCGCATTTGTTCGAGCATATCCTCTGAAGAGACTAATTGCTCAATTTGTATACCCGAACGGGTACAAGTGTAGATTAATCGCTTTCATCTCGAACGGGTACAAATGCAAAAAATTGTAAATGTTTCCGAAGGAGATCAAGCCGGGACAAATCTCTTTCGGGAATCATAGCACATATTTTTGCAGGGTATGTATGTATGTACACAGGCCCGACAATTGCCCCGGGCCCGGGCTTTAGAGGGCCCGGGAATCTCAAAATGATATCCAAGTTTTTGCTTACAGAAAATAAACGAACAACACCTTTCGTAGATAGCAATCATTTTAAATTTCAACAAATTTTATAAATCTCTTAAAGTGTCTGCACCCCACTTAAGGAATTGTTGGTTTTTGGCGTCGACTTTGCAGCATAAATTTGAATTCGTTTTCTGTTGCAACAGAAAAATTCGGTATGATGCAAATTCTTATACAGCGATATGGGTATATCCTGGGCGTTTCGGACGGTATGTTCGCACGAATTTTTGAACTTTTGAGGCAGAAATATCGCGAAATATTGTATCGTTTTATGATAAAAGGAAAGATTTAGGCCACAGCTAATGATTAAAGTATGTTAGCGACAGAAATTTAGTTTAATGCCTCTGTTTTAGCCACTTAAACTGCGTTCCGGACGCTACAAAAACACGTCCATTTTTTTTTTTTGAGTGGCTAAAACAGAAGCCTGGCATAGCAGGCGAGCACTCTACCCACTGCACCACAGCGGCCATGTATAGATAAATTAAAGTTCGTAACTATATATTCATTGAATTTTGATTTTGAGAATTTGTTCATTTAGTATGGGGGCCCTTAGTTATTTTGACCCCGGGCCCGGATTTTCTCTCGGCGGCCCTGTATGTACATATATGGATGCATGTACATACATATGTATGTACATCCTTTTACATATAAATTTTTAATTTCTTTTCAGTCGACTATCTAATGAATTAGCTGAACGGCAGGCGGAGATTTTTGCGCTTAAGAAAAAACTTAAGAATTCCGAATTTGAAATCGAGCAATTAAAACAACAATTACGTCAGTATGTAGCTGAGGTGAAGAAAGCAGAAGATTTGCTGTCACACAAGGTAGGCATATTACTCCTATCGTCTTATGTATTTTTTTGTATATATCGCACTAACAGCCAGTTTCACGAAAAAATTTAAGCTGTAAGACTATGCAGTTATTTAAATTTTAAAATTTCGAACATTCATACCGAATATTTTTCGACAGTCTAAAGCTGATTCCACATAAAACTTTTTCCGCTTTGCGTTACGCCGCTTTCTATGTCAAACAACGCAAAACTGAAAAACTATGCCACAATGAACGCTGCAACATCACTCAAAAAATATTTATTTTCTGAAAAATCTCTCATTTTCCGTTTTATTTACAAAAAAGTAGATAAGAAAATAAAAATCTATTAAATTATTTTTCAATTGTGTGAAATTTAAATTTGTTTATTTACATTTGAATTAAAGTGAAACTGAAAAAAAATTTCAACGCCCCCAAAAGTTGAGATTTGGGCAACTTTGTGCTTTACGTAACTTCGGCGTTGCGTTACTTTTTGTTATGTGAGAAACCTCATATAGATACATGTATTTTAATCTCAGCTGTCACGCAGAAAGTGTCACGTAGCGCAACACAAAGTTCTATGTGGAATCAGCTTTAATTGTATCCATTATTTCCATAACTTTGGCAAGTAATTTATTTTATCTCCGTTTTACTTTAATGATCGACAGGAAAAAGAACGTGATGAAATGTTGGAACATTACCGCAGTCTTTCGCATGACGCCGTCATTTTAGAGGGCAACAATCAAAGTCTTGAAGTTGAAGCTGCAGAGCACAAGTAATTTCTTAATTTTTTACTTTCAATTATTCTTCTTTATAGATTTAGCTAACTGAAAGAGAAATTAATTTACTAGCTTTAATAACACAGATTTTCTCTTTCTATTCTTTTATTTTATTCTCAATACTTGTATGTACGTGTTTCGCTTTCCGTAGCAGTTGGTGTTGCTGTTCAAAGCAGCGTATTTGTTGAATGATTTAAATTTTTTGATAAGATCTTAGCATTTGAATAGTGTACCGCTATTTAGTGATATTTTTTGTGAAATTTTTTAATTTCTATTTTATTATTTGAGTGAAGGAAATTGATATAATTTAAAGGGTTTAACGAATTTTCTTTTAAGACGTCAAATATCTGAATTGGAAGACGAAATTGAAATGCTAAAAAAAGAAATATGCTGCCGCAACACAGTAATTGACCAACTAGAGGATAAGGTAAGATATGGAATTCAATCTAATACATAGCTGGGGAATAATGATTAGTAATCCTAATGATTACTAATCGGATTAGAAACTTTTTTTTTTAATCCTAATTGATTAATTAGGATTAGATGGCTATTCTAATCGACTACTTTTTGATTAGATTAGAACTAATCAAAAATCTAATCACGATTAGTGACGATTGGCATATCTAATCAAAACTAATCAAAAATAAAATCGATTAGATTTCTCGACTAGTTTTGATTAGATTTGATTAGTTCAACTATTTTGAAATATTTGCAATCGTGAAGTTACTACAGAGAAATTGAATAAGCTTTCCGATGAGCTGAATCTGTGTCCTTTTACATCAAGTGATTTTCAATATTTGGAGTCGTACAAGCTGCTAATGGAGCCTATTGCCCAAACTTTGGACTTTCTCCAAGGTGAAGCCAATGTGAAATATGGTTGTATTAATCCTGCGTTATTTTCTTTGAGTAATAAACCGCTAAAATTATCCAGAAAACCCGAAGCTTTGAGCAATGTTAGCTCAACAGAAGTACAATTAGAACATCAATTGAGAGAACGGTTTAAACCATATTTTACATTGGCTCCTGAGGGCTTTTAAGAGCAGCGGTCACCTATCGGCTGTGGGCGGCATACCCTCCGAGTGTATTTCTGCCATGAAAAAGCTTCTCACAAAAAATTCATTCGCCGTTCGGAGCCGGCATAAAACTGTAGGTCCACCCAATTAGTAAGAAAAACAAAAAGTAGCACACCTCGAATTGGGAGAGAAGCTCGGCCATAAAACTCGTCAGAGTTATAATAGCGCCATTGCATTATATATTATACTTTATGAATTAAATGACAAAAAAAAATATTTCAAAACAGTTGATCTAATCAAATTTAATCAAAACTAATCGAGAAATCCAATTGATTTTTATTTTTATTAGTTTTGATTAGTTTTGATTAGATTTGCTAATCGTCGCTAATCGCCATTAGATTTTTGATTAGCTCTAATCTAATCAATTAGTAATCAAAATATAAAGAATCAAAAAAATCTAATGATTAGATTACTTAATTTTTCTAATCGTAATGATTTCGAATTCTAATCGAAGTTCCCCAGCTATGATCTAATACAAGTAGGGCACTTCAAGTTTAGAAAAAATATTTTAGATATATTTTCCTCTCAGCCTGAGATCGAAATATCGACAAATCGATTAAAATTAAAAAAATTGTTTTAATTTAATTTGTGGCCTGGAGCTCAAAAAGGAAAATATATCTATTCAATTACACGGCCAAAAACACCTCATAAAAAAATTATTTTAGTTATTTATGAAACCAAGATTATAGTAAATATTATAAATCTTATATACAAAAATTCAATAACAGCCTATTTCAGAATTTGTTTCAATAACGTCCTATTTCAGAAAATTATTCAAAACCGCCCTATTTCAGAGAAATATATCGTTGGCTTCGTGAGCAAATGTGCTAAGTCCATTTCTGGTAACTTTTCAGGAGAAACAAAAAACCTCCTAACTTTTTTTGTTGTTACTATTTTAAAAATCTGAAAATGCAGTTTTCTTCCTCAGATGGTGGTGCTAAAATACCAGTTATCGGCACATTTTAATATAAAGCTTGTACAAAGTTATGAGCTTCTTTAGGACTTAGCACATTTGCTTTCTATGATTTTGATTTTTTAGGTGGACTTAGCACATTTTCTCACAAATTATTATACTCAACTGTACGTAGTAAAATTGAAATATTTTGATGAAATTTGGTACAGAGGCTCCTAACTAGACAGGAAAGGTTGGTATTGAAAATGGGCGAAATTGGATTATGACCACGCCCACTTTCCCTATATAGTATATATATCGAAAAACACGCAAAAAGTGATAATGGATGAAATTCCATCCATGCAATGAGCTTACGCTTTATAAAGAAATAAATTAAAATTCTCGAAAATGGGCGGTGCCACACCCACTTATGACAGGATAAATTCTAAAAGTTTTATAAGTCATCAATAACTCAGAAACGGTAGTAGATATATAGCTGAAATTTGGAAAGCGTGATTTACTTGCTAAGGCACACGATTGGACGAAAAATTGTCCAAATCGGTGGACGACCATGCCCACTTTTATATATGGGAACTATAAAGTGGCCTAATAAAAACATTTTAAGCGACTTCTTTGTCAAATATGAAGATAATTCATTGAAAGTTTGCGGCATGAGTCCAACTATGGACAAAAACAGAAACCATACATGTTTTTGAAAATGGGCGTGGCATCGTGAATCTAAGAGATTTCGGAGCCCATAACTCGACAAATAATTGAGATATTACGGCGGAACTTGGTGTAGGTGCATATGTAATTTTATTACTTGTAGTAAAATTTTACCAAAATCGGTTTATAACCACGCCTACTTAAAAAAAAATTGTAAAACTCCCTTTGGAAACTTGTGACGTGTAACGTGGCATCTTATAAAGGGATGAAATTTTGCACTAACGAGAATATTTTAGGCTTGGTCTGATGAGAGATAACACTGTTGATAATGGGTGTGGTCACGCCCACATTATGCTGTACCCTCTCTATAGAAAATACAATAAAATGTAAAAATGTATAATAAAAATGTAAAAAGTACCGCAAACTAGTTTGCATATCAAATTGGTGGGAAAGCTAGCCACTCCCACAAATTATTAACGTTTACAGTCCCAAGCCATGCTTATTAAAGCATTTATCATTCTACAAAACAAATTAAAAAAAATTAATAATTTCTCATTTTCACCTGGACTTAGCACGTAGATTTTTGAAAAAAAAATTTTTTATGGACTTAGCACATTTGCTTAACACTGCATTACACCATGGAAAACAGACATTATGGTAGCTTTTTTTTGGCAGACGATGTATTTGTAGTTGTACTATCTTACTGCATTAAAATCTCAATTTTGAAAAAAATTGGACTTAGCACATTTGCTCACGAAGCCAACGATATATGGAATTTTCTCTTTAATAGAGCGTTTTTGAAGCAAAATCTGAAATAGGCCGTTATTGAAACAATATTTGAAATAGGGTGATCTTATACTCAGCCGTCGATATGTAATTGTTTTTGTTGCTAGATTCAATGGTATAGCTGGGAGCTTATACCTGATCTCTTCGCTTACTTTGGGTTGTATTCTAGAATGTATCCCATTTCATATAAGTTGGCAGCCACACAGCAGAGAGTTAAGATGAAATCATAGTTTTTTTTTTTTTGCAATACATACTTTAATACAAATTTTTCGTACATGTTTTCATGCGTCCGCAAGGTCATCCATGACCACCTTTCCAACTGGAATATTAAACATTAATATATGTATGTCATGCCATTTCCAGATATCGTCACTAGATGCACAAAATACAAAACTCGAACATCAACTCGCAGAAGCTCTCGATGAGCAACGCTTATTAAAAGTTGATTTGGCTGCGCGTAAAGAGCTTTGTGAGAAATTGGACATTGAAAAGGACAAACTAAATGCTGAGTTGGCTGAATTGAATGAAGTGAAACGAAAAGTATGTATGTCGCCAAGTGCCCAAAGAAAATTAACTATTTAAGCACTATTTGCATTTGCTTACATGCATATTTACTCCTTACAGCTTGAACGTGATAATGAAAAATTGCGGTGTGATATGGAGAAAACATCTAACGGACAGAAAATTTCATCCGAAACGCTCGAAGAACTACTAAGTAAGACGCGTCGCGACCTTGAAGAGCAAATCCAAATCGATAGTAAATTGAGCCAGGAATTAGTCAGATTGCGACAACATAACGATGCTTTATTGGTAATTTAATAGTTTTTATATAATTAATTTTTAATTAATAGAAAATAAATTGGGATTTAATTGCAGAGTGAACTGGATGCAGAGCGCCAACGTCGTCACCAACAAGAAACATTGGCTTATGAATATCAAATTCAAAATCAAGAATTGCGTCATAATCTCACCGATGATCGTTTTCGGCAGGCGCGTTCGCGTGATCAAAGTCCACGCTTTCCCGCAACGACATTATAAAAACAGTTAAAACCACTGTACTTAACTAGTTCTTACGCAAAAAAGTTGTGTCCGGCAGCATTGCGATGTACCACAAACCTATCTGACAGATAGTAAGAAAAGTGACAAGGGTTCCAATAGGATATTTATATAGTTATAAGTTATTTGTTGTGCTCTAACGGACTGTTGTGTTGACTCGCTCCTTGTGTAGTGAGGATAGAAGTTTGAGAAAAGAAAATATACTAAATTTTAATTAATTCTAACATTTTTTATAATAACCATGTTATTTACCTTTTGCATTAATAGAGTACTTAACTACAGTTGTATAAGTCTAGATAAGGACCCTGCAAAAAAATGTGCGATTAATACCGAAAGATATTTGTCCCGGATTGATCTCTTTCGAGAACAATCGGTCCACAATTAGTCCCCGATTGTTCCCGTGCGGGTATAAATGTAGACTAATTGTAGACCAATTGTTCCCGAACGGGTATAAATGTAGACTAATTGTAGACCAATTGTTCCCTAACGGGTATAAATGTAGATTAATCGCTTTCATCCCGAACGGGTATAAATGTAGATTCCTTACATGTAGAAATTTTACAAAAATGTGCAATGTATTTAAAAAATTGTAGAACAACCGGTAAAATGTATTGAACACCCTTTCTTTTAATAACAATGATGAATAATAATTTTAACAAAATGTTGCCTAAAAAATCCTATGAAAATATCCTTTACATTACGCTCATATAATGCATACTCAAAACTTACAATTTTATTTATTTATTTATTGAGATTTTTTTTTTCAAAAGTAAAACATTATATAATCTTTATTTATATATGCATCAACATTACCAATTTTTTAAAGATTGTTATTAAAAATTGCCTTGGCGAACAACTTGGAAAAATCTACATTTGTACCCGTTCGTGCTGGAAGCGATTGATCTACATTTGTACCCGTTGGGGATGTAAGCGATTGATCTACATTTGTACCCGTTCGGGATGAAAGCGATTGATCTACATTGGTACCCGTTCGGGTATACAAGTTGAACAATTAGTCTCTTCATAGGACATGCTCGAACAAATGCGATCAATTCACTCCATATAAAGGGATGTAAAATTGTATTAGTCGCATGCTCCCTTGCGATTGATTGCAAAAAATGCGATTAATCCGGGACGTGTCCGGGATCAATCGCAAGGGAGCATGCGACTAATACAATTTTACATCCCTTTATATGGAGTGAATTGATCGCATTTGTTCGAGCATGTCCTATGAAGAGACTAATTGTTCAACTTGTATACCCGAACGGGTACCAATGTAGACTAACCACTAACATACCGAACGGGTACAAATGTAGATCAATCGCTTTCATCCCGAACGGGTACGAATGTAGATTAATCGCTTTCATCCCCAACGGGTACAAATGTAGATCAATCGCTTTCAGCACGAACGGGTACAAATGTAGATTTTTCCTTAAAAAATTGTAAATGTTAATGTATATTTAAATAATGTTTTACTTTTGTAAAAAAATCTCAATAAATAAATTTAAAAAATTGTAAGTTTTGAGTATGCATTATATGAGCGTAATGTAAAGGATTTTTTCATAGGATATTTTAGGCAACATTTTGTTAAAATTGTTATTAAAAAAAGGGTGTTCAATTCGTTTTACCGATTGTTCTACAATTTTTTAAATACATTGCACATTTTTGTAAAATTTCAACATTTAAGGAATCTAGATTTGTACCCGTTCGGAATGAAAGCGATTAATCTACATTTATATCCGTTCGGGATGAAAGCGATTAATCTACATTTATACCCGTTCGGGATGAAAGCGATTAATCTACATTTATACCCGTTCGGGAACAATTGGTCTACAATTAGTACGGGAACAATCGGGGACTAATAGTGGACCCATTGTTCTCGAAAGAGATCAATCGAGGACAAATCTCTTTCGGGATTGATCGCACATTTTTTTGCAGGGTGTATGCAAATGCACAAATAACTGTATATGTATGTGAACTAGGCATATAACAAATTTTGACGAAAAATTTGGCATACCACCACGTGGTGGCAAATATTGTACAAGTAATGAATATCACTTTTTTATGTGATTTCGGTTCAAAAACGTTCCGCGCACAGCTGTGTTATTATTATATTGAATCAGAATTTTCTGAAGAAAAATTAGTTTGGGGTGGGTGGGGCACTTCCCTTAGGTCCATTAAAAGGCATTTGGAATAATAGGAACATTATTAGTTAAATAAATATCTATTATTATGAAGAAAAACGTGTACACTGTTTGTTTTTTTCAACAGTTCTGATAAAAAAGTAATTTCGTTTTGCGCGGAAACTTTTTTGCAATTTCGCAAAAAAAAAATAATGGGGGTTCATACTTTTTTATGCTCTATTCGACTATGGTATGCCGTTTTTCGTATTTGCAAAAATTGTAAAAAGTTATATGCCTAATGTATACCCTGCAAAAAATAGATTTGTACTCGTTCGGGATGAATGCAATTAATCTACATTTATACCAGTTCGGGAACAATTGGTCTACAATTAGTTTACATTTATACCCGTACGGGAACAATCGGGGACTAATTGTGGACCGATTGTTCCCCAAAGAGATCATTTCGGGACGAATCTCTTTCCGGATTCATCGCACATTTTTTGCAGGGTACCTACTGTGCACAAATGCATTCAGCAAAAATAATAGTATGCTTGCATAAATAGATATCACCCATAAAAATGTTAATAATTCCCGACTGCAGCATCGCGAATTCTATCGTCATCAGGCATTTCCAGCCGAGAATTGGGATAGTAAAGTGTTATCATATTTAAATACGTGTCGAGCATACAAGGGCAGCCAGTAAATTTTGGTAGCTCTCGGCGGCAGTCATAGAAGCCAGCACGTTCTGTAAAGAAAAAAAAAATCGAAATAAATGTAAAACGTATTAACGGTTGTTACGAATAAATTCTATGTAAAAAATTTTGAAATTGTTAGTTTTCGCATGATACGACGATATATAAAATTGTAGTGGGTTTTTGTGTGACGAAACGGCTCAAAACGTGCTGCACGGATTTTTGCCAAATTTTGACAGTTTATTCTTTGGATAAGTCCTCTCGACATAGCCCATATTTTTTTCCCGCTACTACTAACTCAAGAACGCTTACGAAGCAAAATAAAAAACTATAAGTATATACATACAAACATGTGTATTTGCTTGTGTATATACAGGTTTTTAAACTAAAAGTCCGTAATTATCACCTGACGCCGGTGAATAGTGGCGGCGATTAGAATTCTCTCTCTCAAATTTTCTCGAATTCTCCTCCATAAATTTCTCACGGGGCTGGGGCTTGTATTGCGGTATTTCTTCCGCATATCTCTCATCCCCCTCTTCGTCCTCCTCCTCCGGCATTTCCAGGTGTGGCGGCATAGTTGCATTGATGTTTGGTGTTCGTCGCTCTGTAATACCTTGATAGTGTGGACGTTGTTTCATACCATCATTTGTCTTATGGCAGTTGTCATTTAGTGGTTGACCGGGAACATATTTCTGTTCGTGCGACCATGGCAACATGTAGTTTTGACCACCCAAGCGTGGCAAATAGTCTCTGATCTGTTGTTGTGGTTGGAATACCTGATTTCTTTCAGAATTTGTGATTTCTAACTTTTGATACAATTGATCATTTAAATTTATTTCATCTACACACTCTGCATTCAATTCCTCACAAGCGAAGTTGTAATTTTTTGTTTTATTGCAGGAAACCAGTTGTGCATCATTGGGAAGTGGTGGGACATCACATAATTTAGGATAACATGGAGCTGGACGATCTTCCTGTTGTTCTTCGAGTGTAATTTGTGTGTCATTATTCGGAAGTGGAATATATTGTGGCGCACAGCAATTTGTATGATTTTCAATATTTGTTGCCGAGTATTGTGTTCCAATCGATCGCAGATGTATTGAAGATTTGTTTGGCATTTGTGGAGAGGGTATATAAATGCCTCCGGCAGCTTCTGGCTGAAAAGCCACAGCCACATGCGGGTTAGCGGCTATTTGACGTACAGGCGAATGGGTATACCGATCGCTTAACTTCTGATAGTGTATTCCGTTGTTTTCATTGTGTTTTGGAGATATGCAAGTGCAGGGAGAAGGGTTATATGATTGCTCCGTTCTGCGCATGTATGGATCTTCATCCTTGTCAATGCAGTTCTCATGGGGACTTGCGCTTCTGCTGCAATTTGTATTAGGGGGTGGCAAACATGCCGATTTGTAATCAGGACAAGTATTGTGTGGCCGCATATAAATCCGTGGCGATTCAAGACTGGGGAATGGGCTAAGAAGGGGTTGTTGATTTATATTATCAATATCAGTCCACTTTCCACCTTCTTTCTTTTCCTGTCCTGGCTGATCACCGTCTGCAACTGTTTCTGGCTGCAATAAATTTTCTGTTTTGATGGATTTTGCGGGCAAGTCAACCGTGGGACTATTTGCTAAGGAAAAATGCAAACAGTAAAGTATTATTTATAATTAATAATTACTGTGAATAATAAGTTAACAGAAATTACCTAATCCGCTTTTGCCACTTCCACTTTCCTCTTTAAGCTTATCCTTACGTGATGAGTTTGCAACCCCAAACTTCTTACCTGATTTTATCCCGACACCAGAGCCCCGTGCGGACTGCGTCATCTCCTCTTGCGCAAAAGCACCTTCGGATATGAGCTTATTACCGCTATGCTCGTAACCTCGCGCTGAACGTGGCTTCTCTTCCTGCGCATAACCGGTTTCATCTGCTGATTTATCACATTTGGAATTTTGTGCATTTGAACTACGACTGAACCGGCGCCCACGTCTGGGACTCTGTGTGGGCGGTATATCTCGTACAGTATCTTTTTGTACCGGCATAATATCATAACTGCGACGTGGGGATACTTGACACGTTTCCCTATAGTATCGCATATACGATTGTGTGCTAATATTGTCTTCCTCCATTTCCCAGGCATCACCAACACAACAATTGTCGTAAAGTTCTGTAGCAGTGGGAATACAATCTCTCCAATCATCTACTTCTTGAGGTTGTACTTCTCCGCGTTTTAACTGTTGATCCCACGTTTTATCATCATCATCACCAGATTTACCATCACCAGCCATTTGCTTTTGTTTACTCTCGCGTTTTTTCCTATAATCTCGTTCATCTTCAGATGAATTGGACTTATGTGGTTTATATGCCGTGATTGTCATTTGCTTCATAGAGCGCTTCGTTTCTTGTGAATATTCTCGAACATTTTTTCGTCCGCCATTGTTCGGTATACACTTATCGGCCGATCCCGACGAGGGCTTACATCGCCGTTCTTTTGTGAAAGTTATTTCGAGTAATTTCTCTCTCGTTTTCAAATGTTGCCTTTTATCTGAAAGATCAGCGCAGAATGCTGATGTTTCGCCCTTTCGACTTTTTAATTTTTGCTGACGCATCTGCCATCTGGCGACGGCCCCATCGTCCGGCGAGGCTCCTCTAAAGCATTTTGGGTCTTGGTTCTTAGTTACATCATCATTTTCACTCTTGGAACGTGATTTTGTATGTGCACGACCGTGCGTTTCAATGTTAACGGTTGTGCGACCGTCTTTTGGCACATCCAACGTCAAACGTTCCCTAGTATTCGAACGTTTCCGTCTACTAACATGCCTAGTTGGTGAATGTTTTCTAGGCGAGGTGTCCGTTGGATGGAAGAACTCATCAGTATTGAGATCACTCATGCGACGGCCATAAATGGCCTCCACCTGAGGGAGCTTGGCCGCTTGACTTTCATTATATGTTGGACAAGGCATACAAGGCGGGCACGGCTGACATAGTTGGCACGACTGGTATGGCACACATAATGAAGGCGTATACCGTGCACCATTAGGTAAATTCTGTCGTGGATAATCATAGTGATATTCATCCCGACAATATTTATACTCCTTGCACGGCATAACACCTTTCTCCACATATGTATTTTTGTTGCATACCATTCCATTGTATTTACCAACGTTACTATAGCGTTCGCAAATTTTCCGACAATTGCATTCATTTGGCTTAACGCCCCCAGCGGCACAGCAATTTTGCAAATGATACAGTTTCAGTGCGCTTTGGCCATCACCCGTTCCGCCATAGTCGAAGGCATAGCAATTGGATGGTGCGACATCGTTTATCGGTGCCTTCGTTTTAAAATAGGCCAGATTTGTAGCCGAAAGTTTCGCTGGTAGGACTGTATGGAGTTTTATATTGAGATTTTGCAGATTATCACAAAAAATGCTGTCTCCTCGCTGTGTGCTTATGTCCTTCTGCAAGCCGATTGTACGCATGTGCGGCCGACACGACGTCTGTTTGTCGCGTGCGTGACGTGGCGAGCTATAAGTGAATTTGTGCTGGCTCGAGAATTTTTCTATCGTAAACTCGATATTGTCAGCATCAAATTTGGTAAGATTAACTTTCTTTGATTTCGTAGATTTAGTCTCGTCGCCTTGCAGATGGGTTTGTGTGGCAGTGTTGCGCAACAATCGATGTGGATGCGGTCTTATTAACAGTAGTTTGTTACGTTCACATTTCAATTTGGCAATTTCATTATCGATTTCGTTTGTCAAGCGTTGCAATTGCACCGAAGTGCGATTGACAGCGCGCTCAAATTGTGATTTATCACGACAATAACCACGTAGTGTCCCGCTTTCGGGCGAGTAGGCGAAAGTTTCAGAGATGCAGCGGCCCGATTCGTCAGCTTTCCTCTGTGCTTTTTTTGTTGTTTTTAATTCAGTATGTGGTGGTTTACTTTTCATATGAGCAGTTAGTTCTTTTGCAGCGCTGGAATGTCGAAATCGTTCACGTAATACCGTTTTGCGACGTTTAATATAACCGTTTGGACTATGTTCGGTTATAAAGCTTTCCCTGCGTTCGAGTTCGATGCTTTCCCCTATATAAAAAATAAAAAGCTAAGTATAGATGCATGACATACATATATGTATAGACTTTCATTATCCCGAATATGATTTTGTTATTTTACCCCTTTCTTTGAGTTCCTTATACCGAAAGCCCATCAACACTTAAAAAGTGGTTTGTCTTATTTTTTTTCCTTTCTTCGTTCTTTTCAAAATAAATTTAACAAATAAACGTTTTATATTACAAAATTTATATTTCTACAGACTCAACACTCAAACTTTTAAAATTTTTTTTAATTAAAACTGTCAGTAGTGATGAGCGATATATCGCAAACGGTGATTTTTTCACTGTGAATAAAAAATCACAAATCGCAATTGCGATCACTTTTTCAAAATAGCAGTTCACTACTTATTGGCAACTGCTATCGATGTAGCAAGTAAGCAGTTCACCTATGTGAATCGCAATCGCAAAAGCATTATAAATTTCTTTTTGTTTACACTTTTGAGAAGACCACATACGTACATATATAGAAATATAAGAAAAAAAAATTATTGAATTTACAATTTGTCTTTGAAAAATATTTACAAACAGCGATATTACTGCGGAATACGTTGTTATTGCTATCATTTTGTTAACATAAAATAAAGACAGGTTATATCGCTCAGAAAACGCAAAATTAATCTCTACCGGTAACTGATGATTTTATACCAGTCCATGCAATCGCAATAGCAGTTTAAAATCACAGTGATTTAAAAATAGCAATCACCGAAATCACAGATATCGAAAAATCGCAGTTTCGCTCATATCTAACTGTCAGTAATTATTAGAGAGAACAGAAAAGTTACTTTTCCAATAAATAATCGATTGCTATCAACCATGGTAGAAAAATAGAAGGTAAAATCACTTATTGACGTAGGCAGCCATCTTAGCCATTTGACTTTTATTGAATTTATGACATTTCATTGAAATCATGCTACCAGAGTAAACAGCAGCAAATGTTTTTTTTTTGCCGAAATCTGAAGTTTGTGAAAATAAATTAATTTATTTTCAAAAAAGCAATTGTGATTTGTGCAAACTAAATAAATAAATAAATTTACTTTCATACGCGTAATTTGTGAAAAAAAATTTGAAAAATGAGCTGCCTCTTCAGGGGATGCGAAAATACCGTGCACTTTTGCAAAGGCTCAGCGGCAATGTTGCCGCTCAAAAATTTCAAAAGGTGGCCCAAAAAATTAAAAAAAGTGGCCCCAATTTTTTTTTTTAGCTAAAACACATTTTCATATCTTTTTGTGGTTTATTTAATACTCAAAGAAAATGGAATTTAAAATATTCTCTACACTAACGCAGCGTTAATATGATCGTTCGTTGAGCAGACGGAATAACCCGAGAAAGGCAAGGAATTAAAAAAAAACTGTTATATGTAGCTTCGTTGAGCCGTAGGAAAGTGCAAGAACCGTAGGAATTTTACCGAAAAAGAGCAAATTTGAGTGCAAAGAATGTAAATTGTAGTAAAATTCCTACGTTTCTTGCACTTTCCTACGGATCAACGAACGCTATATGTGTTTGTGTGTGTCTGGGCTGCTCCGTGCGTTTTCATTATCTTAACGAACAGCCCAAATTTTAAAGTATTCAAGGGTTGTGTTGGCAAATAAATTAAATAAACAACCTTTCTAAACGGAGATTTGCCAATGCAAAGTAAAATAGTAACAAAGAGGTTTTTTGTTCTTATAATTAAGAAAAAACTAAAAATTATTTAATAATTATAGTTTTGAAAGTAAAAAAGGACCAAAAGTGGCCCGAATTTTCAAAAAGGTTCAAATATTGCATATTTCAAAAAGTTGGGTTCAAGTGGCCTGGCTTTAAAAAAGGTTCAAATTGCCACTTTAGTGGCCCAAACGGCAACGCTGCTCAGCGGTTAAGTTTTTTAGGTTTCCAGCAATTCCGTTTATAAGGAATCAATGGCTTCAAGCGTGCCAAATAGAGAAAGTTGATCTTCCAAAGAACCCGTTGATGTGCTCAGTGCATTTTGGTGCTCGCGATATTAGTAGCACAAACAACAAAACCTTATTATCGAAATGTGCAGTGCCAAGTTATAATGCGAAAACAAAGTATGGACGCAATAATTAAAATGTGCATAAATCTTAATAAAATATGCATTTTTTAGAGTGCAATTAGTGGAAAGCTTTGTGAACAAAAATCTCGAGGCTGTAGATACGTAAGTGCTTTATAAACAAACATTTAATTGAAAATATCTCGACGACATCCTGATGAAAAAAAAGATTACAAAAACAAAAAAATTAAAAAAATTACAACTTAAATGAGTTTAATAAAGAACTTTAAAATATACCTTCTTGTTTCCTTTAATCTGAATTCTGCATTTCTGTTCCACCAAATTTTTGCTTGTATTGTACTCCTTCTCTTCCCTTTCTGTAAGATAGAAGTGAAAAAGAACGAGCAAACTGTAAACAAAAAATTTGTTCGGACATAACGATGGCTCCAGCCTTACTTCTTTGTTAAATGCTCTGTCTGTTGTATTGCGTAAGGCTTTGTGTTAAATATTCGAGCCAAATACTTCCCACTTTTCACATCCCTTATAATAATATATGACTTTCTTTGATAATTTCTGAGCTTTCTTCAACTAAAACTAAAATTACCAAAATTTTCATAAAAAATCTCCATTTTTATATTTGTCCAATATGGCAGCCTCACTCATAATGTTTACAAAAAAGATACTTCAGAAAAATTCAGTAGCCGTCAAAAAGTTTAAAGTGAAATTACCTTCTGAATTTTTATATCATGCTATCAACCATGATACAAGAAAGAAGGTAGTGTAAACATCAAATTTTTGTCGCCATATTAACCACCTGACAATTATATGGATTATGACATTTCGTGCTGCCATATTCAGTGATAAAAATCCTCCATTTATGTTATTTTTTATTTCCATGGTAATCATGGTATCGATTGCAACAAAACGATTTTTTTAAATTTAAATATTGATGTATATATATATATATATATATATATATATATAAATACGCACATTTACGTGTTAAATTCTTCATAACATCAGATCAAAAATAGTTATATAAAAAATAAGATTTATTCTTAAAATAAGTTGCGGTAAATTTGTGGAATATGTATAGTACATATTACATTCCCACTACACCTCCTGTGAATTTCATTGAAAAATTTCAGTGGTTTAGAAATTATGAATATTGGCACGACTTATGAACTTACAACCGAAAAAACAAGTGCGGTCGATGCAGGGACTTGTAACAAAACTCGTAACGAAACGAAACTCTCGTTTCTGGCGTTTCTGTTCCAAGAAACATTAAAGGATAGAAACTAAATTCGAAACCAAAATATTGTAACGTTTCAATAAGTAACAAAACCTGTAACGAAACTAAATTAATTTTGTTCCTTGTAACAGAAACAGAAACAGAAACAAAACTCCTTTGTAACAAAAGTCGTAACAAAACTCCGAAACGTTTCCAACAGAAACAAAACCTGTAACGAAACTAAATTAATTTTGTTCCTTGTAACAAAATCCGTAACGAAACTAAATTAATTTTGTTTCTCAGAAACAAAATTAATTTCGTTTCTCAGTATCAGAAACAAAATAAATTTTGTTTCTTGTAACAAAAACAAAACCAGAAACGAAATTAATTTTGTTCCTTGCAACAAAAACAAAACCAGAAACAAAATTAATTTTGTTTCCCAGTAGAAAAACTATAAAAATTATTATAATACTATTTGCCGTACATTAGGATGGACTTTTTATTTTTAGGTATAAAATATATATATGTATACCTGTGGCATTTTGATGTGCAAACATCTTTGCTGTAGCTACGAGTAATTTCGAAAAACAAAACAGGTAAAGTTTACGCGTATCTAATGAAAAGTTTTGGGCAGGGCTCCATGTAGAAGCCTTCTACATGGAGCCCTATTCTTTATGGGTCAAAAAAAGGACCCGGATGATCTTGTGTGTTTCTGAGTAATATTGGTATCTAATGAAAGGTTTTGAGCTGGCCTTCTACAATATTGGTATCAAATGAAAGATGTTGAGCGGGGCTTTCGTATAGAGCTCTATTCCGGGTCTCCACATATGGGTAAAAATGAGGATCCGGATGATCCTTGAATATTTCTGAGCAATGTTGGTATCAAATGAAAGGTTTTGAGTAGGACTTCTACACGGAGCCCCGAGATATGGATCAAACGTGGATCCGAATGATCTTGTATGTTTCTGAGCAAAACAAAACAAATCAAAATCAGAAATCAAAAATCAAAAATTAAAAATCAAAAACCAAACACCGAAACAAACAAAACAAACAAAAACAACAAAATGTAGCAGTGACAATGGCAACAAAAAATTATAAAAACGATAGTCGCATTTTAATCGATAGAAAACCAGTGAAAAAATGAATAAGGGAAAGGGAATAAAAGTCCTATTTCGAAACTGATTACACATCAATGTTCATGAGTACTCCTTACTCACGTTTCCTTTTTTTTTTTTAACTCAACTGGAGTTAGGAAAATATGTGAAAATTTACTAAGGCGAAATTAAAAAAAAACCCTTATAATTTGCTTTATTAACTAATACCTATTAGAAACTTGTTTCGGACTATAATTGGCTGCGAGAAATGATAAATTGACAGAAATGTAATAAAGCTTGATTAATTAAGCAACTACACAAAAAAAAAAAACGCAAGTCGGATATCCCATTATCCATACGAAACGATATTACACCCGCCGAAGCATCCTGTACTGCTTCAACGTCTTATAAAAATCATGATGATGAAGAAATTGCACTACAAAGTAGTCTGAATGAGCTATTATTAGAAAATTAAATATTTCTTGATAACAATTAATGTATACTTTTCACAATCCGTTGTTCTATGCATATGAAGCGTTTTTATATATCATTTAAAAAAATTAAAAAAGACAACCCTAATAGTCACCCAGTTATATTTTTCTTCATATCGACCCCTTTGTGCGACTTTATCGTAAGGGACAAAAGCAAATTTTACAGGAGAGCATTTTTTTTTCTCTGTTTTTTACTGGTATATTTAAATGAAATTGAACACGCGTTTAGATGGTTAATTAATACATTGAACCTGATATCTTTTTTCTTGAAAAAATTTGCAGTTTGCGAAAAAATCATAATTTTGTCCCTTACGATAATTTCGCTCTCAATGTTTTATGAGCGTATTTGAATAAATGTCCCTTACGATAATATTTAAAAAATATAAGTGTCTTATTCCATACTTTAGTTGGTTGCCACAGACATACATATATATGTATGTATATTATATACCTAAAAATAACAATTCCATCCTAATGTTCTGCAAATATAGTTTTTCTACGGAGAAACAAAATTAATTTTGTTTCTGGTTTTGTTTTTGTTGCAAGGAACAAAATTAATTTTGTTTCTGGTTTTGTTTTTGTTGCAAGGAACAAAATTAATTTTGTTTCTGATACTGAGAAACAAAATTAATTTAGTTTCGTTACGGATTTTGTTACAAGGAACAAAATTAATTTAGTTTCGTTACAGGTTTTGTTTCTGCTGGAAACGTTTCGGAGTTTTGTTACGACTTTTGTTACAAAGGAGTTTTGTTTCTGTTTCTGTTTCGTTACTTAGCTGTGTAACAGAAACCGAAACCGAAACGCGTTACAAGTCCCTGGGTCGATGGCATGGTTATATGCAAAATTTATTAGTAAAAAAATTAATTTAGATGAAAAGGTACTACAAAGATTTTTTGCGAAGAATCTATTTCAGAATTAGGTAAATAATAAAATAAAGGAAAATAAATTTAGTAACGCAAGTAAAAACTAAAGAAAACTGCAACATAAAAATTTAAACTAAATTTACTGCTAAACAATTTTTTTAATAAATATATTTTTTAAATGTGGAAATATTCTTGTATAAAACATTGAAACCAAATATGCATATATTTATTTATACGTACGCAATAAATAATACATATAAAGAAAATCAAGAACTCTTACCTTATTCATAAAAAATCGAACAGTTTTCAAATATTGGGTCATATTAATAAAAGCCAAGCATTTACTTTTGCTTAAGATTTCAGACCTTTTACTCAGATTTTGAAATTTGGTTCATACAAATTAAGTCAAATTTCTGAAATTTTGAGTAAAAGCATTTGCTTGATTGTATAAAGGACGTTTTGATACCATTTTTCGACCTTAATAACTGCATAAATCTATTTTATTTTTTATGAATAACTTATTTTTTATTTTCTTTGAAAAGCTCATTTGTTTTGTTGATTGGCATATGTGAAAAACACCATTTCATTTAAAATACCCAATATTTTGTTCAAATATACCCTCAGCCAAAAACTTTTAATTGGGCAACGCTATCCTAAATTTTTGACTTAAAATGAGACGTCAAAAATCCATATTGTAATCAAAAATGACAAAGTCAAAGTGAAATGGAACTACCTTGATTGTTTGTATCATGCTATCAACTATAAATTCGAAAAATACTACACTGGCGCAGATGTAATTCTAAAGAATTTAGTTCCCTTTCCTTATTTTTTTCCAGTTAATTGGATGGACCTAAAGGCGGATTCATCGTTCGAGTTCAGAACTTTTTTGCCATGTGGTTGTTTTTATATTTTCGGAGTGTGAGAGGAATTCCGAAAAGTTCTAAACTATTTTTATTAGTTAACTGAAATTCAACTTTAGTTTTGAACTCGAACGATGAATCCGCCTTAAAGAAAAGCTTTTTGAAGGCAGAAATACAATCAGAGGGCTTGACGACCACCTACAAAATTAATAAATTCTTGGTTTTCGGTTTATACAAAATTCCATTATAACCGCCTAAGTGAAAACTATAAACAATACTCGTATGTACGTATACGTAGCAACTTTAAAAATAAAATTTTTTCAGACTCTGTTTTTTGGGGTCTTAGAGGTAAAATGGCGCTCATTTGGTTAATACGATTTTATGGTGGAAACCGTCCTTTCAAGCCAAAGACATTAGTGTAAATACCGAAAATATGAAAAATGTATTTGGGCGGCATCTAGCGGCGTAAAAAAATTACCGGAAATGTTTTCCAAAAAGATATAATTTGGAAGCGTAGCGAGGACTATTTTTTGCGATGCAGTCTAATGTGCATATCGAGTAGTGTGCGCGAAAAAGACGTATTAACCATGATTTGCGATTTTAGTTTTATTATGGAAATTAATAATTTTTTATCATACACATCAACTCCCAAAATTTCAGAGCTGTGGAATGTACCGTTTCGAAGTTAGAATTTCATGGCTGCATACAAACTGTATGCGTAAAGAAAATTAAGAAAAAAACCCTTCTGTAAAATTTCTATTTTGGTTCATACGTCTTTTTGGCCTATACGGCTCGATATGTACCTATGCGACAGAATTAAAACACGTTTTTTTGTTTTTTTGAATTCACATTTATTTAATTATTAAGCGATTTAGCGAGTGAATGTAATTTAGCATTAATTAGAACGTTAATTTAATTAATAATCCAACTGCAGACTTTTATGATATTATTTTTGAATAAATATCTATAAAAATAATTCTCACACAAATAGGTATACTATGTATGTACATGTGCATTTATGAATGCGGTTGTGTGCTAGATTTCAGTTCAGCGCGATCAGATTAATTTTGTTGCTTCATCCTACATACATACATATTTGTAAGCATTTCATTTAACAGTGAGACAAAAAGGTATTTTTTTTATATTTACATACATACATATTTGTTTGTTGCTTCTTTTTTCTTTTTGATATTAATAACATAACATAAGCATATAATAAATGTTTCATGTTTTAAAATATTTATATATGCACATATTTATTTGAATAAGCAAATCGTATTTATCTTGCTGTTTAGTATTTATGGCAAAAACTCCTTTATATATTTTCCTCGCTCTTGTTTTCAAATGCTTTCATCGCACATACATAAGTCAATTTAAAATCAGCGTTTTATTTTTTATTTATTTTTAGTTTCCATATATGTATTTATACATAAATATGTATATATATATTCATGTATGTATATTATATATTTATGTTGTGTAATATCATTTGTATATACTTTTTTATATAATTAATTTTATATTTGTATTTTATTAACATTAATCTCTAAAACTTAGTTAATAGGTACTATTAAAAAATAGCAAATTGCATTTTATAATAGGCGTTGAACGTTCGATGACAGCCTTACAAATGTGCCAAAAAAATATATATATGTATATACATATATGCACGCATTGGTGGCGCAAATGAAAATGGAGATGAAGGGCGAGTGAATTTTAATTTGTACTCATTAAAATATGCAGTTTATTCTTTATTTTAACTTTAAAGCTTTGAACAAAAATTTGCTAAAATTCAATAAATCCTAATTTTCGTTTTGCAATTCAAGTTAAAGCATGTCTCCACATAACGTCGCGCGCTCTTTTTATCCGTGGTCGTTCTCTCTCTTAATCGTCGTTCGACTTCGAATGCAGTGCCGAAAGACGATAATTTCCACACGAAATTCTGAGAGCGATTCGACGATTGAACAACGTTGTCCATTCTAAACACTCTCACCAACGACGGCAAAATCGATGCCTTACCTAATTTTGTATCGAAAATCTATCGAACTCTGACAAACAGACCAAAACCAAAAACGCAAAAATCCACATTGAATGAATTAATAAGATCTTTTATATGTATATACATAAAATTATATCTTTATTCAATTTATACCTTTTAATAAAAGGCTTTTATTCATCGTAAATTTTCAGTTTTGATGTTTGCGCAAATAAATTCAACTACATTGAAGAAGAACAAGAATGAGAAATGTCAAACTGAACGACGATCAGCTACGTGGAGACGGATTATTTCGCGAGATTATTTGAATGCGAATTAAGGTATGTGGGGACGGGCTTTTAAATTGAAATAACATAAGAACTTGATATTACGTTATAAAGATTACAATATTTTTTCCATCCAATGTACATACATGTGTACATATGTATGTACCTACATATATGTCCCAAACCATCCCCAGGAAACACAGTATCTAATGTTGGAGAATTTGGTGTGAGTCAAATCTCCATATCTAGGAAATAAATGCAAATTCTCATTAGAAACCCAATACAGAACAGCATTAGATTTGGATTTCCGAATTATAATTTTCTTATTTTGAGAATTATGACACCTTTTGCTTGAGAACACTGTGATCTCACTTTTTCCCCCCGAGTCGTTTGAGATTTGAGAAAAGGCTTTTTCTCGAGTCATTCTCTAATCGGCATCTACATATCTAGATTTATTCGATACTTTTACGCTATAAACTATGTATGTATAATCGCACGCTAAATCATAAAGTGACACAACTCAAAATTTTTCGAAATCGGGTTTCTTTCATAAATTGCTACACAGACAGTCTAGCGACTGCCAAAAAATCATTTCCATCAGAGTCTTCTTCAACTGAAAAATTACCATTATACGTGATCTTTTCTCATATCATTGCTTAAAAAAATAAGTTTTTTGGCTTTCCCAAAAATTTTTGATTTTTGAGTTGTGTCATTTTATGGTTTAGGCTGCGATATGTATATCTGTATCCATACATTAAGGTGTGTGGGTGTGTGTATTTGTGTGTTTCTCGTTGCTCTTATCTTTTTCTAAATTACTTCATTGAACATTTAAAGAATCAAGAATTTACATATTATATTCCCAAAAGGAATCATTAATGTATGTAGATACAGAAGGTAACATTACAAAATAAAATACACAAGATAAGAGAATATAATAATAAATACATATGTAGGTATTCCTTTAGTTTTGGCATCATCGGCTTTGCTCTCTCCTTTTTTAGTTTTTCTTCTGCTTCTCAGAAGTCATTGATGGTGCCGCAGTGGATGTGAATACGCTGAACGTGTTTCTGCCTTTCGTGCCACCGCTATTGCTCCGACCATGCTCAGTTGATTTTTCAGCTAAAATTAAAAATAAAACTTTATGTGTTTCTTTTTTCCAGGGACCGAAAATAAAAATTATTTTTTTTTTGATGCTATAAAACTCCAGGGCTATATAGAGTCTTTGGACCAAATTATTAACTTTACTTTCATCCCAGGACCTCCAGGATCAATAACCTGGACCCTATTAATTTTTCTGATTTTTTTTTTAAAACGCCAGCTATAAAATAAAAATCTGGAGTTTTATTTTTTAAGGACAGCGATAAAATAAAAATTTGATGTTTTATTTTTTAGCACCAGCGATAAAATAAATACTTGGAGTTTTATTTTTTAACTCCAAAATAAAACTCCAGGGCCAATAACGAGCGAACCCCTTAACCGAATTGCATAAATTTGGTATCAGACGAAAGGTAATTCAGTAAGCTTTTTAATGGTGGTACCCATGCCACGGTTACCACTCAAACCAAGGTTGCCACCTATTTTTCCATTTTGCCCAATTTAGCTGTTTTTTTACGGTCCATATAAAACACCAAGGCCAATAACTAGCGAACCCCTTAACCGAATTAAACAAATTTGGTACCAAATGAAAGGTAATTGAGTAAACATTTTAATGGTATCCATGCCAAGGTTGTCACCTATTTTTTAATTTTTTACAATTTAGCAAGTTTTCTACGGTCCATATAAAACACCAAGGCCAATAACTTGCGAACCCCTTAACCGAATTAAACGACAAATTTGGTACCAAATGAAAGGTAATTGAGTAAGCATTTTAACGGTATACGTGTCAAGGTTGCCACCCATTTTTTATTTTTTCACAATTTAGCAAGTTTTCTACGGTCCATATAAAACACCAAGGCCAATAACTTGCGAACCCCTTAACCGAATTAAATAAGTTTGGTGTCAAACGAAAGATAATTAGATAAGATTTTTAACGCATTCCCAAGTTGCCACCTAGTTTTAAGCTTTTGCTAACTTGGATATTTTTTTTTGCCGAAGTAAAACATTTCATAATAGTAGTTTTAATTAAACACAATTGCTAAATACACTACTATCAAAAAACGATGTATTATAAAACAAATCAATAACAGTTGGACTATTTATATAACATACATAGAACTGCAATTTACATACATACATATGTATGTATATAAAAAAGAGAATCCTTACCTTTCACTTCCACTTTAAATTTTAGATCAGATTTTTACTACTTTATCAAAGCTTAAATATTTTTTTCTATGAATTACTCAGGTTACAAAAGGCAAAACGAAGTCTTGAATCTTTTGCATATCAAAAAGTACATAAGCTTCGCCCTCGAAAAACAGCAATTGAAAAAATTTTCCGCTACACAGTCTGCGAATCGCTTTCGCTAGCGGTGGAAAACTCAAATTTTAAAGATGAGTAAACCGATTTTTTTTTTATTTCCTATCGATTGCAGATACTTCAATTAGCTTATAATCGAATTTTAATAGCCATTCTTAATTATATATCAGCAGCTGTTCGTGGCCTTGGTGTATTATATGGACCTTAGAAAACTTGCTAGGTGGCAATCTTGGCATGGACACCATTAAAATATTTACTCAATTACCTTTCATTTGGTACCAAATTTGTTTAATTCGGTTAAGGGGTTCGCAAGTTATTGGCCTTGGTGTTTTATATGGACCGTAGAAAACTTGCTAAATTGTGAAAAAATAGGTGAGAACCTTGGCATGGACACCATTAAAATGTTTACTCAATTACCTTTCATTTGGTACCAAATTTGTTTAATTCGGTTAAGGGGTTCGCAGGTTATTGGCCTTGGTGTTTTATATGGACCGTAGAAAACTTGCTAAATTGTGAAAAAATAAAAATTGGTGGCAACCTTGGCATGGATACCATTAAAATGTTTACTCAATTACCTTTCATTTGGTACCAAATTTGTTTAATTCGGTTAAGGGGTTCGCAGGTTATTGGCCTTGGTGTTTTATATGGACCGTAGAAAACTTGCTAAATTGGGAAAAATGAAAAAATAGGTGGCAACCTTGGTTTGAGTGGTAACCGTGGTATGGGTACCACCATTAAAAAGCTTACTGAATTACCTTTCGTCTGATACCAAATTTATGCAATTCGGTTAAGGTGTTCGCTAGTTATTGGCCCTGGAATTTTATTTTGGAGTTAAAAAATAAAACTCCAGGTTTTTATTTTATCGCTGGAGCTAAAAAATAAAACTCCAAGTATTTATTTTATCGCTGGTGCTAAAAAATAAAACACCAAATTTTTATTTTATCGCTGTCCTTAAAAAATAAAACTCCGAGTTGATTGATTATTTTTGTCCAAATAAAATATTCCTCCAAATATATTTTTTTTCTTTGGCGTTTTATTATAAAAGGAATAAAACTCCCGGTCCCTGCTTTTTTCTTTACAAGTTAAAGCGCTCAACGCGCTACGAACACTTGGAAAATTAAGTATATTCACATAGTTGTAATTAGATACTCATTCATTGATATAGCACGCCGAGAAGATAGTTCTAATATCTAATTAATTATGATATATTGTGGAACGATTTTCCGTCATCCCTTGTTCCACAATGCATCATATTCCTACCCTGTCGGAAAAGCAAGCAACCAAAAGATAATCTATATATTAATAGGCTAACATTTTTTCCATACAAACAATTGCCAGGCTGTTTAGCACATTTAACACACTCATATCCACATAAAATTGATATGGATGTGTTCGTATGAGTGAGGAGCAATGCATAGGCATATAATTTTTTCTATAGATTATTTAATTTGTTTATAATTAATTAATAAAATTTTTAGTTAAGAAAAATAGATATCGTAAACGTGTTTACAAATATCGTAAACACAGTTGAAGAGTTGCTTTAATTTGAAAGCGCTCTCTCTATTTTATATGCATTGGCCCAGTTTATGCTCAGATCAAAATCAACGCGGCCAAATATCTCCTATTGCTTTTCCATTAAAGCGAAAAATGAGAGAGAGAGGGCGGGAGAGCACACTGAGTAATTTTAATTTTGACCAATGCATATCTAACAGGCAAGGCAGATATACCAGGTAGGCGCAGGGGCGAATTCAGAAAATCCCCATGTATTTTGTTATTGTAATTGGTAGAGTGCAGAGGCGGGCGCTTCATACAAGCCGAGAAGCCCGGCTTGCGTACATATTTTCGTTCATTTCATTTTACGAATTTCTTTAAAATCTGGTTATTTTACGTTTTAAATGTGTTTACTATTTAAGTTCTCAATAATATAGCCCCCACTGTAACATACGGTGCCTAAAAGTATTCTAAGAAAATAGCGCAAATACACCACCAATCCACCTCACCAAAGAACGTAAATAGATTTACGTACTTTGACCTCACAATGTGTATTTTGTTTGCACAGCCAATCACAGCACAGTCAGCATGCTTTAACGTTTCCACACATTAGCTTTTACCTGGCTTTCAAAACAGAATAACATAGCTTGTTTTCTCGCTTTCTCTAAGGAGAAATCAATTGCTTATTTTCAGACTTAAATTGAAAAAAAAAACTAGTAAAGCACTTTTTTTATTTTTCACATTAAATTTGTATGCGAATGTGAAGCTGGCTTCGGCATTCACTATTCACAGCCATATGCATATTTGATTTGATTTTCGTTTGCATGTACATACATACTTATGCACGTAATTTCTTACATGTGCATGTACATGTGCACGTAATTTATTACATGTGCATGTATCAAATACCAGATTATAAAAGCGTTGATTGTGATATTTGGCGACTATTGGCAAAATATCAAGATAATTTTAAAAAGCGACGGAAATCAAAATCAAATAAAATTTCACGACTTTTGGTAATTGGACCTCAGTTTTTCAAACACTAAAGCACCCATTTTTTTAGATATTAGATAATAAGCAAATAAACTTGCTACTACTAAAATTTCCGTCGGTATAAGGAAACTAAAAATACCTCTGCGCTTTCGTGTGAGATTTCCCTATAAGTTTGGCGTCATCAATCAATTCAATTGAGTTCTTCCCAATTTATTCTAATAATTTCTCCTCTGCTTTTGTAGATAATTCTGATGGTAAAAAACTTGAATTTACTTTCGACTTTGCCAGGCTTGTTGATATGCTGACCAAAAGTAGCTACAGCTAAAATACCTACATATCTTGATAATATCCATTGTATATAAAAACTTAAAAATTCTTTATCATCCTCATTTTCTCGATTTAATGCAATACATTCAATTTCATATGTTATGAATATAAACAACAAACCAAATATGCAAACCGAATATAATCAAAGTAGAGCTCTAGATACCCGGGTATCGAGCAATTCGAGCAGATCGTGTTTGTTTGAAGCCCGTTGTTCAAATTCCCGTACCAACATTCGAGCTTATACTCAGAGAAAAGGAATCAAAAATAAAATTTTTATTTTTATAATGCACGTTTTAAACTGTCATTTTTATTTAAAAAATTTTTAAATTTAAAAATGTATTGTATTTACATTATTTTTAAACACGTTTTTATATCAAGAAAAAATATCTTAAGTTTAAAAATATTTATGTTTATTTTAAGCGCTATGAGATTTTGAATCAAAAAATTTTATTTTTAATTCCTTTTCTCTGAGTGTACAAACAAAAAAATGCGTATCATGAAAACAAAGATAAAAAAATACATATGAAGACAACAAAAAAAAAAAAAGACGAGAAAACACAAACTTCAAATACCCGAATTGTTCGAATGCCCGTACAAACATACGGGTACTAAGCAAACAAAGGAGTGTTCGAGAATTTGAAAAGCATTTATTCGGGCTACTCGAAAATGTTAAAAAAAAGCGAGAGCTCTAAATCAAATTAAATAACGGAACGCAATCAGACTTCTAGATAATACAGCAAAGAAAATTACATAAATGACTAATGGTTATGCTTCACACATAGGCTTGCCCAGACAATTTATGCTAAGTCCGCCACTGGTAGAGTGTAATGTCAAAATGATATTTCGCCGTGGTTAAAATCTGAATTCGATTTGGACTCGCTCATTCCTATTGGCCATGATGTGAATTCACTTTGATTTTGACATTACACTCTACCTTTGGAAATAAAAAAAGTAGTTTCTGAATTCGCCCATGCGCCTACCTCTAGGTTATTGTACCATGTCTAACAGGTAGGTTCGGCGGCGAATTGAAAAACTTCTTTTTTTATTTACAAAGGTAGAGTGTAATGTCAAAATCAAAGCGAATTCACATCATGGCCAACAGGAATGGACGAGCCCCAAGCGAATTCAGATTTTAACCACGGCGAAATATCATTTTGACATTACACTCTACCAATTACAATAACATAATACATGGGAAATTTCTGAATTCGCCACCGGGCCTACCTTCGTAGATCTGCCTTGATTTTGACCATGATTTCGCGTCGGACCGTGATCAAAAGGGCAAATCAGTGTTGCGGTACAACTGGAATTTGGAAAGTGTTGATTATCTCCGCGAAATAGAATAATTTTTGTACCAATACAAAGTTGAAAAAATAAATTGCATGGCCGAATTTCGAGCACCGGCGATACTAGTCTAATTAATTACTTTATCCGATTTAAAAATGTTCGCCATTGTATTCAATGTAATAGTTTACTTACAGGATTTCTGTGGATAATCGCCCTTAACTTTTGCATCGCATTCCGACATTGTCGTCGTAGCGCTCATCTCAGTACCAACTGTACTGCCACTCGTTTCATCGCCATGCTCATCAATCGTCTGCATTACATTTACCCCTGCGGTGCTTGCAGTCGTCGCGGTCGTTGCATTAATGGCAGCACTCATTGCTGATGTTATCTCCTCTTCCAACTCATGTGTACTTGTTGGCGAATCTTTTTCCTCCGCAATGCGCGGCAATAGTTCACCCGGCGCTGGCAGCGTTATATTCGTTGGCGTACCAACAACTAATACATTCGGCGGTTCTGCTGCTTTCAATAATCCAACACTACTCGATAATTGAGATTCATTTAAGTTGTCCGTACAACTAATGCCCAAGCATGTTGTCATTGCTCCTGCCCCACTACTGTTGGCTGCAGTGGCGCTTCCAGCGCTGCCGCCGCTGCTGCTGCTGGCAACCCCACCGATACAGCTAAAACTTTGTTGCATTGTATTTATGGGTGGCAATGTTGTTCCAACTGTACTGCCCGACGAAACATTGCCCACAGCGCCAGCCACGGAAGCCGCTGAGCCTGCACTAGTATTCGGTCGCCAAACGCCACCGATCGAACGCTGTTGTGGCTGCTTAATTGGTGGCGAGCAGCAAAGTGGGGAAATTAATGTGCACTTTGCTTCAGCGCTGCGAGGATGCAAACGGTCTGGTGAGAGCGCACGCCTAAGCAGTGGTGAACTTGGCTCTCCACTTTTGGTACGCACAAAACCAGTTTTTTTAGAACCGCTAGATATGGTTTGTACGGCGGGCAATGTACCACCCGGACTGTAGGACTGTGTGGTATTTGAAGCGCCCGGCTGATGTCCGACAAGGGGAAAGGCCAATGGTGAGGGTGAACGTGTTGGAGAAGCTGGTAGGGGAGAGGGTGAGGGTGTGCGTGCCAATGGCGAGAGCGGTATGTGGCCGACAGATTTACGTCGGTTTGGGGGCAATGCACTGGCAGCGCTGGTATGCAAGGACTTGACAACGCCAGCACCACTGCCAGCTGTTGGGCATACGACCACAGCACTTGAAGCACCACAACCGGCCGTATGCAATTTGTGCTTGAGACCGTGCAATGTTGATGGACGCTGATAGAGTTGCGGTACTGCAGTGGGCGATACTGAAAGGGGGTAGGTAAATGTTGAAAATACATTTCATCATGTAAATTAAGAGTTCGTAAATAGTACCTGAAATGTTACCGACAGCACCACTACTGGCGGCGACTGCGCTTCCTGGTGCTGCACCCAGGACACCGGCACCAACCATTGTGGCGCCGCCCAAGCCATGCGGCAACATCATACCTGGCGCCGTTGTGGTTGTCGATATAGCCAAACCAGATGCCTTTATTGGTGTACTGGCAAATGCTGCTTGTGCTTTTAGAGCACCTGTGCCGCCGCTTGTTGGTGTATTTGGCGCCGACGAAGATGGCGAAGTAGATTGTGATGAGTTGCCTGCTGATTGACAACAACTACTACTATGATACGATGAGTCCATAGGTGACAAATTATGGGTATTTATGTTGCCGCCGCTACCAGCTGCACTGACAACCGAAGCGACTGCTGTATTGGTTGGAGAGCCCGCTATACCAGCAGCAATCTATGAAATGGAAGGGAAAGACATTGTTTGTTGATTTAAGCCAAATTATTAGAACTCTGAGTTTAAATGCAATGTCGTAATTTTAAAAGTAGCCGATACGTATAAAGAAGTCTGCTTCTTTTTCTATACAATAATGATAATGATTATGACTAGTATTTAACTTCATGTTCACACTTACCTGTTGTATCTCCGCTGAAGCACGTTTGCTGCTAATCCGTCGAAAAAGTGAAGTTTTCCGCTTCTTGTCGTGTTCCTTTTTAGTTTGTTTTTTCTGCCTGTTCACTCCTTTCTTCGCCAACTTACTCTGCATCAAATCACGCTTTCGTCCCCCACTTTGAATGCTGGTATGCTCCAAAGGTGTGGCACGTAACGTGACATGCTCTCCACCGCTCAACAACAATTGCAGAACTTGTGTATGATACAGGCCCTGTACTTGCTCCCCATTCACGTGAGTAATCAAATCGGCGGGACGAAGTCCAGCTTCAAAGGCGGGACTCCCTTCCTCTACAGCCATCACCAAATGATGCATCGTATAAAAATCTGTGTCGCCATAATAAACACGAATCGTATGTACCGTAAAACCGAAACCACGTGGACCGCGCCTGATTATAATTGGTGGCTTTAAGTTGGTTACCAATGGCGAAAGATCGCGACAGGGTGAAGTGTCACGTGAGCTTGCCGTGCTGGAGCCACCATTACCACCACCGCCACCGCTGCCACTACCCGGCGATTGTGTACCACCACCGGTCGCAATACCGCATAGCTGCTGCGCCAGCTGCTGGTTATCCACACCACTGGACATCAACGACAAACCCAACGCGGATGCGGACTTAACAATCGAACGCGAACGATGTTTGCCCAAATGGCCGTCCATTGATTTGTGATGGTGATGCTGCATTGCCAATGGCGATTGTTCGCGCGTATTCTCCGCCGACGATGAGCCGCCACTTACAGTCTCATCCTCAATGGATATGGAGAAACGCGGTAGTATGTCACGCGCACAGACACCTTTACGTTTGCGATGAATTTGCGGTGAGAAATCGTCACTATCTGTGGCTGTCGAAGATTCCGAAACTCCGCCCGGTATCAGCGATGGCTGTGCATGTGCCAATGATTTGGCTGAAGAAGTGGATGAGGTGGCTGGTGCAGCAGTGTATTCCGTAGATGCGGAGCATTGTGCTGCCGCAGCACTCACGAGATTAGCTGGCGGCGTAGCCGGCGTGGTAATTATAGCTGTTGCTGTGGGCGGCATGCTGTGACGTTGCGGTAGTTGACGTTCGCGTTGCTGCAAGTATGCTGTACCGCTGCCTGCGCTGCTGGCGGGCGAAGCCGACGGGCTGGAGATGGACGACTGACGTAGGAATTGGTTGAGTAAACGCAGTTCGTTATCGTTTCCGATGGTTATGTTGTGCAATAGTTCCGGTAAATATTCAGCATCGGGTGTAGATGGCACTTTTAAGCAACCAGATGTCAACTAAAGCGGCGAGAAAAGAGGAGCAGATAAGTATGTACATTATGATAAAAATCTTTAGTAACGACTAGCAAAGTGCAATAGTCCAACAGATTCAACTAAAAGCAGGTAATTCAGATAAATATTTTATACTTATTAAATATTGAAAAAATTAAAGTTTTGCTTCTTTTTTGCTCAAAGCGAAAATACGAAATGGTTTTCTAAGAGTACGTATACACGAGCGATTTAAGTACTTTTTGTATAGTAGCCGCGTAAATATTGCAGATAAAGCATATTTTTCGAAACTTACGTCAAGCTTGCGCAACTGTGGTGTTGTCAGCAACTTATTCGCTATAAAATCACTGCTCATACTTGGCGATAGTGCTGAACTTGTTTTAGATTTTGCTAGGGTTACAGATGAATCCACCGTAGAGTTGACGACGGTACAAACAGAAGCTTGACCACTCGCAGTAGTACCACCAACCAAATTTTCATTGTCAGCTTGAGTTGCCGATTTTTCATTGCCGCCAGTAGACGCTGTAATACTTGTAACTGTCGTTGTGTTCGTGCTGGATGGATTTGTTGAAGTGGTGCACGGCGGGCGCGACCAGGAATAGTGTTGCTTACGATACTGTGGTGTTAGAGAAGAGAAAGAGCCAAAAACTGGGATATCATCAGTATCGTCGGTGTCTTCACCAGCCAAATCGTGATTGTAGCGATCCATACGAGCTAATAATTAATTAAATATATAAATGATTTGAGTTATTGGATTAAAGCAGTTTATCCGAAATTTAACTCACTATCAAAATAGCTCGTATCATCCTCAGTGGACAGTTGTGGCACAAATTCAGCCTTTTGTCGCAACAGAGAATTCCAATCTACACCTATAAAATATACATGTTCTTTCACTTCCAATGCACCACCTTGTGTGCCCAAGCGTTCACGCGGATTTTGTTGCAACAGCTGTGTTATCAGATCCTTTGCCTCCGGTTGAACATCAAAATCTTCACTATCTGGCCACTCAATGTCATCATTCACCGTATGCGCGAAAAGTTCTTCAGCAGTCTCACCAAAGAATGGCACACAACCAATCAGAAATTCATACAGTATAATACCCATGGACCACCAATCGACTGGTTTGCCATATCCTTGACGTAATATCACTTCCGGTGCTATATACTCTGGCGTGCCATAGACCTAGAAGATAATACAGATATTGGTATTTAATTTTCATTGTTAGAACAAAACGCTTTATAAAAGCCTAAATTCAGGCAAACCGCTACCAACCAGCTCCGTTTTTATACTCAGCTGTACTAGTACACAGAGTATTATAGTTTTAATCGCATAACAGTGGATTGTAAGAGAATGAAATAATCGAGATAGATATAGACTTATATATATCAAAATGATCAGGGTGAATAGAGAAATCGATTGAGCCATGTCCGTCCGTCCGTCCGTCTGTAAACACTCTAACTCGCGCAGAAATTGATATATTTTGGTGAAATTTGAAATGCAAGTTGGTATCGATACTGGGACGGTTGGTATTGAAAATGGGCGAAGTCGGACCATGACCACGCCCACTTTTCCTATATAGAAAAAATCGGAAATTTGGTATCTCAGTCACTAATATAGCTGGAGTGATGAAATTTTACCCACGTGTTGAGCTCAGGCCCCTAAGAAGAAATTTGATGAAATTTTGGAAAATGGGCGGTGCCACGCCCACTTATTAAGGGCCAAACATTGAAAGTTTTATATATCGTAACTCAGAAACCGTTGAAGCTATATCGATAAAATTTGGTACGCGTGATTTACTTACTTAGGCAAACGTTTGGACGGAGAATTGTTAAAATCGGTTGACGGTCACGCCCACTTTTATATATGTGTATTATAAAGTGACCTAATAAAAACATTTTAAGCGATATATCTGTCAAATATAAAGATATATCATTGAAATTTTATGGCAGGAGTCCACCTGCGGACATACGACGAAAAACACAAAAATTTAGAAAATGGGCGTGGCAACGCCTCTTTTTAGAAGCAGGAATATACGAGACTTCTGAGCCCATAACTCGACAAATAATTGAGATATTATGACGAAACTTGGTTTACACACTTTTATAACTTGTGTTAATAGACACGCAAAAATTGATTGAGATCGGTTAATGACCACGCCTACTTTTTAACATAGATATTTCTGGAACAACCTTTAGGAATTTGTAACGTGATATCTTTGTAACTAGAAGTCATAAAGGAATGAAATTTTGCATAAAGAATAATATTCATAAGCTTAGTTGGATGACTGATAAAGATTTTGAAAATGGGCGTGGCTACGCCCACTTTATACTGCGCTCGCTTTATATAAAATACACCGTGATTCTATCAGACGCAAACAAATAATGAAAGCATACAGCTGAGTATCTAATGTTCGATTCCAATCGAACTTAGGCTTCCTTACTTGTTATTGATATTTATTTATGTAATTAAAACCCTTTTATTTACCTGCTTGTCGCTAAATTGTCGCGTCTCCGAATCTATGTAGCCCTCGTACAAGTTAGTTGCCAAGGACATTAAACCCATTTTGGACAAACCAAAATCTGTCAATTTTATATGCCCTAAAGCCGTAATGAGCAAATTGTCGGGCTTTAGATCGCGATGTACAATTCCATAACTGTGTAAATACTCCACCGCTAATACTGTTTCTGCAAAATAAAAGCGCGCCATATCTGGCGGCAATGGACCGATGTTCTTTAGAAGCGTCGCACAATCACCACCCTCAACATACTCCATTACCAAGCACAAATGCTTTTTCGTCTCGAACGAGCAATACATACTAACCACGAAAGGATTGTCGGCAAACGAAAGTATATCACGCTCAGCAAATACCTGCTCAACCTGATTGCGTAGAATGAGATTATTTTTATTAATTTTTTTCATGGCAAAACGTTGGCGCGTAGTTTTATGTTTAACCAAGTACACCGCACCATAAGCGCCATTTGAGATCAATTTTACGATATCGAAGTCATGTTCGTTTGGTATTGGCTGTGTGGTGGCGGAGGCATTAGCCTGTGTGGCTTGCTGTCCTGTTGTAGAACGTTCAGCGAGCGTCATTGTAGGTGTGGGCGTGGCATTGGCCACCGCTGTACAAATCGCAGCGGCAAATGTGGGCATTGGATGGTCGGGACCGCCAGCAACCGGCGTTTGTGGTGGTTGCAATGGTAGTGGCGGATGTGGTGTACACGTGCCGCTACCTGTACCCTGTGCATCGACGGTTAGCAGCGAACCCGGTGAATTCAAATTGGCAGTCATGCAAGTATGTGGCGATTTCGAGAGTATTGGGGTACATTGACCTTGTGGCATATTTTGCGTATTAACATTTTCAGTACCCACCAAGTGACCACGACCACCTTCACACACGGCTTGCGTTTCTTTCATTTCCTGTTGCATTTCAGCAATTGGATCACGATTCAAGCCCAACTTATGAATTATGTACTGTGGTATATCAGCCTTAATGCCTTGTATGGCCTTTGCTTGGCCCTCGGCAGCCTCTAACAATTGATAAAACTCTTCCGGATCGAATTCTAAACATTCTAGTAATCGAGCTGGACGCGATATAATTAGTAGTAGCTTTTTTATCACACCAGTTAATTCGGCGGCAGCCTCGGGCGATTTATCTTTCGTTTCCAATAACAAACGTTCGAGATTCTCACTCATTTCGTAAAAATAACGTGATGTTATTAGTTTGGCTTCAGATTTATGCAAACAATCACGCGCCATTTCCAAAACTTGATGGTGTACAAAGCTGTGTGAAAAATGAAAGTAAAATTATTTTCAGGTCACATTTGTTAAGCTCAGAGGTAGGGGTTGAGTTTTAGTGGCCTTGGAAGACCAACTAACTTTTAATAATAAATAATTTCGTCTGGGCGCCAAAAGAGAAAAAAAGAAACTCGCATTAAATAACAACTGCTTAGAACATTTGTATTAAAATTAAATTACTTAGTGTTTCGCTTTACGTCAGATAAGTATTGATCATATGATATTTGACTCAACAGTATCTAGTACTTCAAAGATTGCTATATTTCTAACTTACCGCACAATCGGCTGTGAATCGCGAAAACTATTACAAGCCACACTCTTATTTTCATTTATAAAATGTTTTAATCTCTCCTCCATCTGTTGTGTTGCTTTTGGAAAACGTTCCTTATACATGGTGTTCATCATTGCCACCTCGTTGTCCACTATCGGAGAACGCGACGGACTTGAGAGCGAACGGGAGCGTGGACGGTGAAAAGGTGACATCCGTCCACCCTTTCCACTGCCACTGGCACTGCCATTGCCGGTAGCAGTGGATGTACCTGGATCATTTCCCCGTGGTGCTGTATTGCCATGCACACCGATCGAGTCTGGGCATATTTTACCACCAGCACACAAAACGTTACTATCAGCGCAGCACTTTGGACACTGTAGACGGGCTTGTGCATGAGCATGCCTCTGTTGTTGTTGTTGCGGCGTAACAGTGATACTTTTATCAGACTCTTGAAGACGTGTATTATTGCCACCACTATTGGAGTTCGTTGTCGGTTTCGGGACGGACATTGTTTTGCTCGCTGTGGTGATTGCCGAGGACGGCGCCACATACCCACCGGCCAACAAAGCGCAATGCCTCTGACAATGTATACGCGGAGCGGCTGCTATTGCGGCCTGTAAATGCTCAACACAACATGTAATGGCATTGAAGTCTGGTGCAGCATCTTCGTTGGGTGGAATGTTCTGTAGCTGATGTAGAGCTTCTTGACTTGAGCATTGAGACTAAATTATGGAATGATTATGAGTACCTTATCATTTCATATATAAATATGCAATTGTTTTTTTTTTCACAGCTTACCGACAAATTCGAGCTTCCAGGCGTTGTACCATAACCAGAAGAGGGCAACGATGCTACAGACCATCGCCTGCCATCACCACGACACGATGATGCCATACGTTTAATGGGCGCAAATGGAAATTGCATTGGTGAATTTATGCGTGGACTATCGACGGGACTTGCCGAGTATGGTGAATGTGAGCGCGGCGAGGTTGTGCAGGCATTTATGCCAGCCGTAACTAAACTCAAGCGATGGTGTGCTACTCCACTGGAGGTACCGCTAACACTACCACCCCGCAACACTACACCATGCAAATGATGCTTGCCAATTCCCAAGCCAGCACCACTGCCTGATCGTGAGATAATCAATGTGTTTGTCGTTGACGAAGCGGCCGGTGAACTACCGGTGGCTCCGGCCATGGTGCTTGTCAAGGGGCTGCAGTGATGCATGTTTGGATGGGCCTGTATGTTACATGTTGCTGACGATTGAGACATTGCAAGTGCATGTGGACCGGGACTAACGCAACGAGTAGATTCATGAATACCACCGCCATGACGAAAGTAGCTACCGGTAAGACATGGTGCGGATTTTCCAAGAGGCGAATTGCGCATACGTGCCAGATTCGACGAATCTAAAAAAAAAGTTCAATTAAAACAGTTAAAAAAAAGCTTACAATTTGAAGGAGGAAGGTTTCAAGTTTAATAATAAATTATATAGACAAACTAATGGACTCGGAATGGGTAACCCCACTTCAGCAATATTAATATGTAGAGGCATTTATGCAAGACTTAGATGGAAAATACATGGCGAAACTGACAACGAATCTAGAAGTAAAGTTTTATGCATAAACTAAGTTTAAATATTTTAATCACAAAACCTGATTTTTAAGCCGTACTATATCGTCGTACCATACGAAAACGAGCACATTTAAAATTTCTGGCGAAAGCTATCATTAAAAAAATTATGTACGAAAAGTAGAACATTTGACTTTTGGCCGACGAAAAGTAACAAAATCGACTTTTGGCTGACGAAAAGTAACAAGTTCGACTTTTGGCTGACGAAAAGTATAAGTAATTATATACTGTTTTTACATTAAAATTGTTGTTGTTTAAACGAAATTGATAGTTTTCGTCAGCCAAAACTCGATTTTGTTACTTTCCGTCGGCCAAAAGTCGAACTCTTTACTTTTCGTCAGCCACAAAAAATCGTATGCTAGTTTTCGTATGGTACGACGATATATAGTACATTAGGTACATACTTAGGTGTTGTTTGTAATCCAACTTAATTTATTGTATGAAATGAATTTCCGGTTATCGCACACGTTAAAATTAGAAAATGTTAAATCAAATACCAAATACATAAATTGCCCCGGAGACCAATATTGTACTCATTCAAATGCGATCGCTATGCGACATGTTTGTGGTGTACTATATTTAGTAAATTACGCATATCCGGGTTAATTAATTTGGCGTTTGGCTCTTCTTCTTGTTTCTTGTCAAAATTTTCCAATCGTTTGTAAAAATTTAACCTAGCTCCTGGGGCTAGATAAATTTTATTCACCTCACAACTGTAAAATTTTTACTAAACTGCGTACTTTTCTATCGACTCACACACGGTCTTAGTATGGACACAGAAAAAGAAGGAAAAATAAATTACTTGGACCTAAATATAAATAAAGGAACCAACAGATTTACATACCAAATATACAGGAAACCTACAGCTACAGATACAATAATACAAAATACCCCGAACCATCCTCAGCAACACAAAAACGCAGCATTTATACATTTAATAACATGACTTGAACGCACTCCGTTAGAAAAAGGAGCTTACAACAAAGAACTCAACACAATAGTTATACACAATAGCAATGAACAACGGATATGAAAGAGCTCCAATAAAAGTAATACGGAAAAATATAACCTCAAGGAAATTGGATCATACCGAAACCGATTTATAACCAAATCAAACTTGACAAGGAATGACGGAAATTCATTCCACAATACATCGAAGGTGTGACTCTTTATAAATATAATCGTGGTGAACTCTAAACACAAAATTAACTCACCACTGCCAGACGAACGCAGAGAGTACCCATGCTGATAGGAGATCTTCCGTAGTAACGCATTATAACTGCGTCCAGTCAAAGAAGCAGCACTGCCCGATAGACCACTCGAAGATGACTTCGTCAAGTTAGAAGTACGCAACAGTGGATGCGATGTTGTCAATGAGTTAGTGCTTAGATTGCTATCGCCACAAGCTTCTTTTTGCGATGCAGTTAAAGCATCCAAACCAGTTGCAGATTTAGTTGTGCTCACATTCATTTCCAGCTTGTTCGAGATTCTAGGACTACCGTTGCCACTACTGCTACCATTACCGCTCCCACCAGCAGCCAAACCATTACCACTTCCAACTGTACCGCTCGCACTAACAACGTTTCCACTACCGCTGCCACCACTCGCGCTCAGCTCATGGTCAGAGTCATCAAACACAAGTGCACGTGCTGAGTAGCTCGATAGTGGGCGCATGCGTGCCATGGACGCCGCACTCAAATGACGCTTTGCTACCGGACTACCTGTAGAAGTATTAGCCGAAGGTGTAGATTTGCAAAAGCTACCCGGCGCCGACACGACATTCATCAAGCTATTGCCACTCGGCGAATCTATCGTTGTGGCAATACTGTCGTCTGGTTGGAAGGCGGCACCGAGCATCTCACGTAAGGAGACGTTGGCCATCGTATCACCTTTAACAGCACCACAACTGCCATCATTACCGCCGCTCGATGCAGTGTCTGTGTCGCGGCGTTTACATGGCGTTGAAGTGGAGATTGTTCCATCATTTTTACTACTATTGGAGGCTGTTGAGAACGATGACATGGTTTTTATGTCAGAATTGGTAGTTGTTGCATCGCCGCAGGCGTCAGACGCGAATGATGATGTTGTTGTTGTATTATTACTATTATTGGTGGGGGTGTTAGTGGTACTAATGGTGGGATGGGTTTTGCTTGTACGCGCTTTTGACTCTTCACGACTCATTTTCTGTAACTGTCGTGGCGCTTCGATCGGACGTTTTTGAGAATCGATATTTGTCAGGTCCGATGTGTCTTTCGCTATAAGTTAAGTATTTGACTTGATTTCTTACAACAGCATTTTTACAATTTCTTTTGCTTTTCATGCGTGTGAGAAATGTTTTTCAATCATTATTCTACTATACGAGTTTTATGATTAATTCTTGTACTTTTTGAAATAATAATAAATGGTCAATTGCCATTCAAAGGAGATTTGTGGCATCTACCTGCTACTGCGTATATCTTTTGTCCCATCATTTTGTAAGATATACATATATATGTATGTATGCACCTAAAATAGAAATAAAAACATTTTAAACAAGTAAGGAAGCCTAAGTTCGAGTGCAATCGAACATTAGATACTCAGCTGTATGCTTTCATTGTTTGTTTGCGTTTGTTCGATATAGGGTGTATTTTATATGAAACGAGTGCTGCATAAACAGGGCGCAGCCACGCCCATTTTCAAAATTTATATCAATCATCCAAATAAGCATACAAATATTATTGTTAGTGCAAAATTTCATCCCTCTATGACTTTTAGTTACAAAGACTTCACGTTACAAATTCCAAAAGGGTGTTCCAGAAATATCTTTGTTAAAAAGTAGGCGTGGTCATAAACCGATTTCAATACATTTTTGCGTGTCTATTAACACATGTTATAAAAGTGTATAAACCAAGTTTCGTCATAATATCTCAATTATTTGTCGAGTTAAAGGCTAAGAAATCTCATATATCCCTTTGTCTAAAAAGAGGCGGTGCCACGCCCATTTTCCAAACTTTTTTATTTTTTGTTTCCGGTCTATTGTAAAACTCATGTCACAAAATTTCAATGAATTATCTTTATATTTCACATAGATATCGCTTAAAATGGTTTTATTAGGTCACTTTATAATACACATATATAAAAGTGGGCGTGGTGGTCAACCGATTTTGGTAATTTTTCGTCCACACATTTGGCTAAGTAAATATATCACGCGTACCAGATTTCATCGATATATCTTTAACGGTTTCTGAGTTATGGCTTATTAAACTTTCAATATTCGCTCCTTAATAAGTGGGCGTGGCACCGCCCATTTTCCAAAATTTTTGTAGTTTTTGTTTTATGTCCATAGTTGGACTCCTGCCACAAAATCTCAGTGATTGATCTTTATATTTGACAGAGATATCGCTTAAAATGTTTTTATTAGGCCCCCTTATATTTCCTATATATAAAAGTGGGCGTGGCCGTCAACCGATTTTGATAATTTTTCGCCAAAACATTTGACTAAGTAATTATATTACGCGTACCGAATTTCATCGATATAGCTTCAACGGTTTCTGAGTTATGACTCATAAAACTTTCAATGTCTGCCCCTTAATAAGTGGGCGTGGCACCGCCCATATTCCAAAATTTTTGTGTTTTTTGTTTTATGTCCATAGTTGGACTCATGCGACAAAATTTCAATGATAGATCTTTATATTTGACAGAGATATCGCTTAAAATGGTTTTATTAGGTCACTTTATAATACACATATATAAAAGTGGGCGTGGCCGTAAACCGATTTTGATAATTTTCCGTCAAAACATTTGTCTATGTAAGCAAATTACGCGTACCAAATTTCATCGATATATCTTCAACGGTTTCTGAGTTATGACATATAAAACTTTCAATGTTTGACCCTTAATAAGTGGGCGTGGCACCGCCCATTTTCCAAAACTTCATCAAATTTCTTCATAAGGGCCCGAGCTCAATACGTGGGTAAAATTTTAAAACTCTAGCTATATTAGTGGCTGAGATACCAAATTTCCGATTTTTTCTATATAGGAAAAGTGGGCGTGGTCATGGTCCGATTTCGCCCATTTTCAATACCAACCGTCCCAGTCTCGATACCAACTTGCGTTCCAAATTTCATCAAAATATCTCAATTTTTGCGCGAGTTAGAGTGTTTACAGACGGACGGACGGACGGACGGACGGACAGACGGACGGACGGACGGACGGACGGACGGACGGACGGACGGACGGACATGGCTCAATCGATTTCTCTTTTCACCCTGATCATTTTGATATATATAAGTCTATATCTATCTCGATTATTTCATTCTGTTACAATCCACCGTTATGTGATTAAAACTATAATACTCTGTGTACTAGTACAGCTGAGTATAAAAATAAGGAGAATAAGATGCTTAGTATACATAACCCTCAGAAACATCTTTTTTGGGTAAGAATATTGGCATCTAAATCCATTTTAATCATTTTAAATACTTCTCTACCACCACCAACTTCAAAATAAAAACACGCTTAAGTAAAATCCCTAACCTGGAAAAACTGAGAAACTTCAGAAAAACTTGGTTTCACCCATTACAGAGAAAAAACTCTAAAATGTTCTGTAGTGTTATCACATATAGACTCTTCCTAAGTTCACTTAGTACGTTTTACTGTTTTTTTTTTTTTAAGTATTAAGTATCTTCATTTGGATGCTGTGAAAATTTGGCGTCTGTCGGACAATCCAATCCAAAGTTATAAGCAAACGCACGTGTACCTATAATACGATTTGAGATTTTTATAGAAAAAACGAAACGCACATACATAACGATCCTGTACGTAGGCCGAACTTATTATGATTTTCGTCTCATTATGTTGTTGTAGCCACCAAGACACTCCCCGACGGTTTTGGGGAGTGTAGGGGATGGGACAGTCTCCTTATCATTTTTTATACTCAGCTGTACTAGTACACAGAGTATTATAGTTTTAATCACATAACGGTGGATTGTAACAGAATGAAATAATCGAGATAGATATAGTCTTATATATATCAAAATGATCAGGGTGAAAAGAGAAATGGATTGAGCCATGTCCGTCCGTCCGTCTGTCCGTCCGCCTGTAAACACTCTAACTCGCGCAAGAATCGAGATATTTTGATGAAATTTGAAATGCAAGTTGGTATCGACACTGGGACGGTTGGTATTGAAAATGGGCGAAATCGGACAATGACCACGCCCACTTTTCCTATATAGAAAAAATCGGAAATTTGGTATCTCAGCCACTAATATAGCTAGAGTGATGAA
The DNA here is from genome assembly GCA_960531455.1 of Urophora cardui. Taxonomy (NCBI): domain Eukaryota; kingdom Metazoa; phylum Arthropoda; class Insecta; order Diptera; family Tephritidae; genus Urophora; species Urophora cardui. The sequence goes on along the minus strand of OY482673.1, from coordinate 107,584,252 downwards.
ATTTTACCCACGTGTTGAGCTCAGGCCCCTAAGAAGAAATTTGATGGAATTTTGGAAAATGGGCGGTGCCACGCCCACTTATTAAGGAGCAAACATTGAAAGCTTTATGAGTCATAACTCAGAAACTGTTGAAGATATATCGATGAAATTTGGTACGCGTGATATACTTACTTAGGCAAATGTTTGGACGAAAAATTGTCAAAATCGGTTGACGGCCACTCCCACTTTTATATATGGGTATTATAAAGTGACCTAATAAAAACATTTTAAGCGATATCTCTGTCAAATATAAAGATATATCATTGAAATTTTATGCCAGGAGTCCACCTGCGGACATACAACGAAAAACACAAAAATTTTGGAAAATGGGCGTGGCACCGCCTCTTTTTATAAGCTGGAATATACGAGATTTCTTAGCCTATAACTCGACAAATAATTTATATATAATGACGAAACTTGGTGTGTACACTTTTATTACTTGTGGTAATACATGTTGAAAATTTTAGCGAAATCGGTTGACGACCACGCCCACTTTTATATATGGGCATTATAAAGTGGCCTAATAAAAACATTTTAAGCGATATCTTTGTCAAATATAAAGATAATTCATTGAAATTTTGTGGCAAGAGTTCCACAATAGACCGGAAACAAAAAATAGACAAATTTTGGAAAATGGGCGTGGCACCGCCTCTTTTTAGACAAAGGAATATACGAGATTTCTTAGCCTTTAACTCGACAAATAATTGAGATATTATGACGAAACTTGGTTTATACACTTTTATAACTTCTGTTAATAGACACGCAAAAATTTATTGAAATCGGTTTATGACCACGCCTACTTTTTAGCAAATTTTTTCAAGAAAATAATATCAGGTTCAGTATATTAATTAATATTAATCTATCGCGTGTTCAACTTCATTTAAATAACCAAAAAACAAAAACGGTATAAAAAAAAACAAAAAAATGCTCTTGTAAAATTTGACATTGTCCCTTACGAGTAGGGTTACCAGATACCTTTTCCGAAAAAATCAGTACATTGTCTTCCAAAAAAAAAAAAACAATATATGCGGAGAAAATCGTCTTTATTACAGGCATTTTGTTTTTGTTTTCGTATCGTTAACTGTCAATTATGTTTCTATGACATTTAACGTTCGCGTTGCTTCCTCCTTCCTAACTGTTTCATGGTTCTGCCGTGGTTATGCTTACGAGCAAAACACCGATGAAATTCGGAATCATTTTCGTGGTGGTTACGCTTAAATCGATGATTAGAGCGCACATACACAACATAACACATTACTACACCGAAACCTCGGCGTGCTGGGTGGTTGTTTCAGCCAGCAAATTTAGTCGATGTGAGAGCCCGAAAATTCTCTCACTCGTCGGAGTGCACAACACCAATTATACGTTGCTCGTCGAGTATTTTCGTAAGCATAACCACGGCATTACAAACGTCAAATGAAAACAGTTGGAAAATTAAAAACAGTGCAGGGCAAGGTTTATCCAAAGAAGGTTATATTACTTGCGTTTTCATGTGTGTGTTTTCTTTAAAAATGTCAATGTGAAAGAGAATAGAATTGAATTTCAAGGTATAATTTTTCCCAATTGGTTTTGTCTGACATTCGCACTTTTTAGTGTAAATACACAATTCCAAGCAGTTTATCTACTGCGATATCCTTCTTTAGATAATTCTTGGTGCAGGGTGATAAAAATGAATTTTTTTAGTGTCGGCTAAAAATCAGTACAAAATCCAAAAAATCAGTATTTCTTAAGGTTTTTAAAACCATCAGTACGGAGCACGAAAAATCAGTATTGTACTGATCAAATCAGTACGTCTGGCAACCCTACTTATGAGTCGCACAAAGGGATCGCTACTTTGTCCCTTACGGTAAAAAATAAAACAAATTTTTGGCATAACTATAAAGATTTGTGATGCGCTGAGGGATGTAGAACAAATTTTCATCAAAAAGCAAATTTCGAGACAATGACCCTTACGATAATTTCGCGCAATGTCATTATTAGGGAAGCTAAAATTATGCAAATGCAAGTTATGACCTAAAATGCATATTTACGCCAATATGCATATTCATGCATATTAGATAGGGTCGAAAAAAAATGTTGTAAAAGTCCGCCCCTAAATTTGAAGCTTATGTTGAGAGGGTTAAGGGACACAAAAAGAAATTTTTTTTTTGACCCCGCGAAATACCGCCGAAATTGTTTTTATCTTGTAACTTTGTTATTTATCATCCGATTTTTAAAATTGATACATCATTAGTTTCGTATTTTGAAGCTCTACACTTCCTTCTAATGTCGTTTTGAGCTCTGAAGTCGTGTTCACATAGTTGGGTCAGCTAACTTATTTGTATGTCCATGAATTATCCTCTTTGTATTGCCAAATGAAAGTGCTTCAAAATTCATGACAATGCTGCCTTGAAACGGTTTTACTAAATTAATAAACAAAGAAGTGACGTCACAAAGAAGTTATTTAACATAGCTATTATTTAACTAATTTTTTTAAGCAATTCAGTATATCTAAAGTTGTAAAAGTCCGACTCAAAATTTGAAGCTTATATTGAGGGGATTAAAGAAAAGTTTTTTATTTTTTTCTCTGATCCCGCGAAATACCGCCGAAATAGTTTTTTATTGTAACTTTGTTATTTGACTTCAGAGTGCAAAAGGACATTAGAAGAAAATTTAGAGTTTCGAAATACGAAAATAATGACGTATCAATTTTAAAAATCGGATGTTAAATAACAAAGTTACAAGAAGAAAACCATTTCGGCGGAATTTTGCGGGATCAGAAAAAATTTTTTTTGTCCCTTAATCCTCTCAATATAAGCTTCAAATTTAGGGGTGGACTTTCACAACTTTACATCTCCTGAATTGGTTAAAAGAAATGAGATAAGTAAATATAACTAAATATTCGTAGTGACGTAACTTCTTTGTTTATTAATTTAGTAAAACCGTTTAAAGACAACATTGTCATGAATTTTGAAGCACTTTCATTTGGCAAAACAAAGAGGGTGATTCATGGACATACAAATAAGTTAGCTGACCCAACTATGTGAAAACGACTTCAGAGCTCAAAAGAGCATTTGTAGGAAGTGTACAGCTGCAAAATACGAAAATAATGACGTATCAATTTTAAAAATCGGATGAAAAATAACAAAGTTACAATAAAAAAACGATTTCGGCGGTATTTCGCGGGATAAAAAAAAATTTTTTTTTGTGTCCCTTAACCCTCTCAACATAAGCTTCAAATTTAGGGGCGGACTTTTACAACTTTTTTTTCGTATGGGGACCAACCCTATCTAATGCATATATTGGCACTTAATCAAGTAATATCGAAAAATATTAAACTGACAACATATTATCTATGGTTAATTCAGATAGTTGCGTTTGCTTATATAATATTGAGTGAGTCTGGCAAGCATATGACTACAAATACAGCGTTTTCGTATAGAAGTTCACCACGACAAACATACAAACAAGGCTACTTGACTATTGATAGAAAACAGCTGTAGGTTGAAATGTCTTAACAAAAACTTTAATTTCACAGACAAGTTTACAGCAGGGTTTTCGCCAAAGGAATTGTCCTTATTTAAATTTTGTCCAACATGTCCTGCGATATAGAGCATTCGTTTTCCGCATACAACAGCTCGAAAATATAGTCAAAGATATGATAGCTCAATGCAACCCCTTTCCAATATTAATGGAAAAGTTTCATTTGCTTTGTATAAAGACCCCATGCATTTACATAAATACAAATCTAACATTAATTTAAAGTATTGTATTGTACTTAAAACAACTTTTTGAAATGTGAAAGATGTGAATTGTACGTTTCAGTTCTTATATTATTATTTTTTTATTATTCTTTTTTTTTTTGCAAGAATTCGTGAAATATAAACGTAAACTTGAAATGAAATACATATCGTCGTACCATACGAAAACTATTTAAAATTTCTGGCGAAAGCTATCAATAAAAAAATTCTGTACGAAAAGTAAAATATACGAAAAGTAAAATATTTGACTTTTGGCCGACGAAAATTAACAAAATCGACTTTTGGCTGACGAAAAGTATCAGTAATTATATACTGTTTTTACATTAAAATTGTTGTTGTTTAAACGAAATTGAAAGTTTTCGTCAGCCAAAAGTTGAACTTGTTACTTTTCGTCAGCAAAAAGTCGATTTTGTTACTTTTCATCAGCCAAAAGTCGATTTTGCTAATTTTCGTCAGCCACAAAAAATCGTATGTTAGTTTTCGTATGGTACGACGATATGTACATCTTTTGAGCATATTTCAGGTATTTTTCAGGCATACATATATGCATATAATGAGATTTTTCCGTGCATATTTCTGAGCATATTTCAATTATTTTTTGGGCATACTAGCATGCATATTTTGACATTTTTCGTGCATATATTTAGCTTCCCTAGTCATTATGTATATTTACTACGTCTGGTCACTTCTCAGACGCTTCTCATACATACATTGGTTTAATATTCCTGCGTAAGTGTAACTAATATTGATTTAACTTTGTAAACTGGTATGTTTTCAACAAGCCTGCAAACCACTCCAAAAATCGATGCGGTTCGGTTCAGTGGTTCGAACCACTTAGAAAAAATATGCACCGGTACAAGAACCGGTTCATGGTACCTCTGAACCACTGGTTCCGTTTAGTTCGGTTCGAAATGGTTCAAGGTGATTTCTAATATTTATCCAAACTTTGCCTCGTTAATTGCAAAAAATTAATGAATAAACCATAAATCAATAATATATGATAATACATATCGTCCCTGCGAATACCAAAAGAGCTACATATGTACGTATGTATTTTTCAGTAACTTTGCAGGAGAGCAAAAAATTGTTTCCTGGCGTCCATTGGCAAAATTTAGCAATCTTTTAATTCAGAAAGGATGGTACTATATCGACCCCTTTGCGCGATTTCACCGTAAGGGTAATTTTCTCGAAATTTACTTTTTGATGCAAATTTGTTCTTCACCCCTCAGCGCATCGCCTGGTAAAATAATGTAGCTGAAATCCTTATAGTTGTGCCAAAATCTGGCTTTGTTTTTTATCGCAAGGGACAATCTCTACTGCTTTCTTGAGCTGGAATTTATCGTATCGCCCATATAAAAAATATTTTGAATATAGCTAGTAGGAAATCTAAGGTGGAAACTCACTTACTATATTACCATGACTCCATCATTAAAAATGCAAAAGAATGGAATAAAACACTTGTATTTGTCATATCGACGGCTGAGAATAAGATCGCCCTATTTCAAAAATTGTTTCAAAAACGCCCTATTCCAAAAATTGTTTGAATAACATCCTATTTCAGATTTTGCTTCAAAAACGCCCTATTTGAAAATTTGTTTCGGTTAACGTCCTATTTCAGATTTTGCTTCAAAAACGCCCTATTTCAGAAAAAATTCCATATATATTTCTCTGGAATAGGACGTTTTTGAATAATTGTCTGAAATAGGACGTTATTGAAACAAATTTTCAAATAGGGCGTTTTTGAAGCAAAATCTGAAATAGGATGTTATTCAAACAATTTTTGGAATAGGGCGTTTTTGAAACAATTTTTGAAATAGGGCGATCTTATTCTCAGCCGTCGATATACAACCTTTTTTAAATATTATCGAAAGGGACATTCATTCAAATACGCTCATAAAACATTGAGCGCAACCTTTTTCTCAGAACATTTATAGTATTACACGCACACGCACATTTATAACTTCTAAACCAAACGAGATGTGAAAAAACTTCAAACGCAGAAATGTGGGCAATGAATAAAGTTAGTAAAAAATGCAATAAAAAAATTTCTAAAAATTTACATAGCTGTTATATTTTATTTTCATTACTGTTTTTGTATTTACTAATACTACAAATACAAATCACAGTTTAGAATTATCTGAAATTATAAACTTTGTATAAGGGAAAAACAAACACAATAACGTCGAGATACAAGTAACAAAAATCACTAATACCTCAGACACATATGTGGTATGAATATTATAATATCAATACTATGATTTGGCTTTACTATGCAAATTTTCAATTAAACTACAATATGAGAGTGACACATATGTGGTATAGATCGCAATATTTCTACCATACTACGATGTGTGTCTCTAGCATAAGCAATATTATTAAAAATTGGCTAGCGTAGAACTAAACTGGTCTATCTAACATTTTTTCAGAAATCGAGTTATGCACATTTTTGAACTTGAAAATCATAAATTTATCCGTGCAAAATTGATGTAGGTCTTATTTCTTCACCAAAGTGTCCAAACAATAAAAATGTCACTTTAGAATTCAGGTCCTTTTGTCATTTCAAGAAATTCTAAAGTGGTCCAACTACACCAGATGAGTGGATGCAATTGGTTAAAAATTGTATAAAGCATGCTCCTTTTGATGTTAATAATATGGTGGGGAAATTTATGTCATTTGACGAACGACGGCCAATGTTCAGGGACTACCAGAGTATAGTAGACGACGGTGGAAAAATTTCCCAAATGCGAAAGGCAAAATTTGTCAAGGGTGAATCTGTGATGCAGTTTATACCATGTCTCCACATAACGTGTTTCGCTCTTTTTTTCTGCATTTTCTCTTTCAATCTTGTTTCGACACGGAAACCAGTGCCGAAACTCGCCAATTTCCATACAAATTTCTGAGAGCGAGTGAAGATTGAAACACTGTTTCATTCTGAATCATCTTGCCAACCTCGATGATATCGATGTCTTCTCTAATTTTGTATCGAAAATCTATCGAAATCTCACACAGACCAAAACAAAAACGCAAAATATAAGCAAACATACAAACATTTAAGAAGAGCAAGAAAGAGAAATGTTAAACTGAATCACGATCAGCCACGTGGAGACGGGTTATTTAGCGAGATGTTTTGCTAGATGTTTTGTTGGTGAAACAAGTTATGTGGAGACGGGCTTTTAATGGTGATTATTGTGAAACATATAAATCCGTCGATATAAAGAAATCTAGCGTGAACCTACATGATTTCATAGAGTTCTTGCAGAATTTTACACCAGATCAGGGCAGCGACATACGCGTTTTCAAATTCAAAAAAATGCAGGACATAAAAAAATGTTGAAATTTGTACCACCGATTCATCACCCCTTTTACCTGTCTCTCCACATGTAAACCGCAGAGATGAAACAGAAAACATTCCAGAAGATTTTCTACCAGCCCGCCGTGGAGAAAACTAGATTACTCTTACTTTTCATGCAGAGGTGATCATTTACGAACATGTGTATGTTATTTTTGTAATTAAAGTACTTCCTTTCACATTTTTTTACTTTATTCACATAATTTTCAATTTGTAGTTCAAACTTCCTTAAAAATTGAAAATTCTAAAGTGGTTTATGTAACAAGTTTTCTTGTTACATATAAATATTATATAAAAAACGTTTCTATAATTTTTTTAATGCAGAATGTTAAGTTAACTATTAAGCTAACTTAATAGGGGTATTCGCTATCCCTAGCAAGATAGCAAGATAGCACGGATTGCAAATATCCTAGATCAAAATATGCTACACATCGAGAGCACCCCATTGCACAGTCGTAGGAAATTTTAAGAAGCAGCTTTTCTTTTTAGCCAAAGGGACGCGTTTGTCACTCACTTTTTAATAAATAAATCATTTTATTTTAGTAAATTTAATAAATACACATAAAAAATAACATTTTAAGCAAAATTCGAATGATCAAATTGAAATTGAAAAAATTAGCAATTGGCAAATGTCAGCTGACGCAGGGTCGCAATTAATTTCCTACACTTCATAGCAAATAAATATACATAGGTTTTGGTGTAGCATATTTTTGAGGTCTAGCACATTTTTGTGCCCCTGTATTCTGTTGTTGTGCGTTGTAAAACTTTGCAATCCGTGCAATCCGTGCTACGTGCTAGGGTTATGCTATGGATAGCGAATACCCCTAATAATTTACAATATTCACTTAACATACATCAACAATCGCACACCGCATTAAAACGCGTTTCATCTGTTTTCTCCAATTTTGTATTTTGTTAGGGTGCGTTTATGTCGGAGCAATAGAAGAAAGAAAGAAAGATAGCGAAGAAAATTGTAAACGGGAATTCTGTACTTCTGTTTATGTCGGAGCTGCGATAAGCGCTAAGCTCACCACAGATAATAGCAAAGAAAATACCTTACGGAAATCACGTATAGTGTTTATGTCGAAGCAATAGAAGAAAGAGTGATACTAGCAAAGAAAATTGTAAATGGGAGTTCTGTACTTCTGTTTATGTCGGAGCAGTGGGTGACTAAAGAAATTCACCACATTAGCGCTATTATCATAGCAGAGAAAATACCTTATGGGAAACGCGTGTAGTGTTTATGTCGGAGCAATAGAAGAAAGAGTGGATACTAGCAACGAAAATTGTAAATGGGAGTTCTGTACTTCTGTTTATGTCGGAGCCGCGCTATAAGCGCGTATCAAAGTATAAGAGCGAAGAAAATTAATTCATTGATTTTCTTTAGTCGATTAGCGCTATTCATTATGGACACAGAAACTTTCATCAGTGCAATTTTTTTTTTTTTTAAAAGGCAACCTTTGTGGGATGAAAGAAATCCAAATCATCCCAATAGGCTTGTCTTGGATAAACTGTGGACGGCCGTAGCATGTGAAATGAAGTCCACACGTAAGTAAATATATACGACTTCATGCATAAAAAATAAAATAGGTTTTAAAAATTTTTAAGTGACATTTTCATAAAATTTTTCGATTTCGAAAATTTTATAAATCTATTTTATTTTTTATGAATAAGAGGGACATTGTTTATGTGTTTTATTACTTTTTATACATAATTTTTATATAACCTTTCAAATTAAAAAAATTAAATATATAGATAAGTATGTGTGGAGCAGAAATATATGTAAATATTTATTATGTGTAAAATAACAACGTCTCTTCTCCTTTTCGGTTACTCTAAAATTTTTATTTAAGTACCACAATACACTAAAGACAAATCTAGTACCATAGCTTCAATATACGCAGATAACAGCGCTATTCCACTCTTTGCTAGCTTAGCTCCGACATAAACACTCAATAGCGCTATATGCTTTGGTCGAACAGCGCTATTACATCCGCTTATTGACCTCTTCGCTACTATTGCTCTTATCACTGCTCCGACATAAACACTCAATAGCGCTATTCCGATAAGCGTATATCACGCACAGCATCTTTCTTTCTTCTATTGCTCCGACATAAACGCACCCTTAGACAGACCAGTTTAGTTCTACGCTAGCCAATTACATATTTATGAATCAAACAACACAACATTCTTTATGTAGAAATACATAAGTAAGAAATATGTTCATCTGTACATACCATGTATGAAAAATTAGGTAAATATTTGGAGATTTTAATCACTCATCACATGAAGAGGATACAAAAATAAATCACACACTCATTACGAAGAATCGCGCTCTGCATGCCCGAACTATGTACAACGACTTGCCTCTGCTTCCTTTTAATTGGTTTGTTTGGCATTACATTTATACTTACTAGTTGTATTTATACACAAAATGGACTTATTAGCATACATACATGTGTACATATGTATGGGCATTTCCTGCATTATGGACATTCCAGTCAGAGAAGCTTTTTTGTTCATAAAAACTAAATTAGGCTTCGAATGAATACCATTTTTTTTTGTTGTGGAGATTAATTATTATAAGCTACCTGAAATCCACGAAAAAAGTCTCCACAAATGTTAGATAGCAAATATATGTATAGTGATTAAAAGTTCCCGTTCGGACGTTCCTAAAATGGAACTCATATTGAAGATGACTGAAAATTTTTATTTATTTTTATTTTTTTTTAAATCTCTGCGAATCGCTCAATACTACAAAAAAAAAAAAAAATGGTGTATGCACGGTTGTTAGTGAAATAATCAAGCATATTCATTCCGTGTAATTAAACTTTCTATATATGTTTAATAGCTGCCAAAAAGGGGCTACAGCTGTTCGGACGTTCCCATTCGGACGTTCCGATTTTTTCCATAGAGAAATTTTTTTCTAAGAATTTTAGCAAATTCATTTTATAATGCAGATATTGGGTTTTATTGCTAATAAGTGTATAGAAATGCCTATCATATATGTATATATGTATGGACATTAGGGTGGCCCTTAAAAATCAAATTACGATTTTCTTCGGTCCCACCCTCTACATCGGTAACAGCACAATATTACATATATGTAAATTTTAGTCCCGATCGGAGATGATTAATAGTTGTCGCACAAAACTTACATTTGGTATCCTTGAGTGCAGGACTATCGATTTTGGGAATTAGATATACAAAAAATTCATTTAATTTAACATTCTGGAACCAGTTATTTCTCGTTTCTTTAGTTAGATTCCAATATTGCTCAAAAGGTTTCCATGGTATTCCGGTTTAATACGGGAGGTGTCACGCTCTCCTATTATAAAATACTATTACTATGCCTATATCCGTGCCGCAGCTACAGGTAATTAGTTGACTAAGTAATCTTCGAAAAAGCGGACGTATGAACTCTATTTACAGAAATATAAAAATAAAGAAATAAATTCATAAAGAATTCTGGCAGAGATGGTTTCTCATAAAAAAATTTTGTTTGAAAGTGTAGTTAGAAAGTCGTTCATATCTGGGAATGGAGTGAACCAATGACTCTAAAATTTTGGCGGGTAAAAGGTAAAATATGTAGTTATCCACTGACATCCATAAATTGTCTTTAGACAAAACTTTATTTTTTGGCTCTTGGTTTACATTTTTCCGGAAATGCCCATATATGAAAACTAGGGTGTCCCAAAAATTGGGCAGACGAGCACGCAAATGCGGATAATTGGGTGCATCATGTTTACCCTCACAGACGATACTGTGATATATAGCAGCTCATTTGACAATCGAAATTTGGCGCAAAATGGAAAGAAGGAGGAACTTGGACGATTGGCAGCTATTTTATTAGCAAATAATTTATATACATGAAAACTATTTTCAGATGAATGGATCCAACATTTTTCTTCCTCCCTGAAAGTACTGAAGGAAAATCTTTAAGTTTTCAAGTGCATATCGACGGCTGAGAATAAGATCGCCCTATTTCAAAAATTATTTCAAAAACGCCCCAATTTGAAAAATAGTTTCAATAACGTCCTATTTCAGATTTTGCTTCAAGAACGCCCTATTTGAAAAATTTTTTCAATAACGTCCTATTTCAGATTTTTCTTCAAAAACGCCCTATTTCAGAGAAAATTCCATATATATTTCTCTGAAATAGGGCGTTTTTGAATAATTGTCTGAAATAGGACGTTATTGAAAAATTTTTCAAATAGGGCGTTCTTGAAGGAAAATCTGAAATAGGACGTTATTGAAACAATTTTTGAAATAGGGCGATCTTATTCTCAGCCGTCGATATACATTGATGTATGTATGTACATACATATATTTATTATAACAGCTGTAGCATTATGTAGTGCTAGAAGCGATATCGATAAAATATCAATACATCGATGTTTTTGAACTTATTCGATATATCGATATTGTATTGTCACGATGAGCAATGATTCGCCGGTTTGTTGTCGTTCCTTCTGATTTTAGCGATAACTTCCCTAAAAAAAATCAGTATGCGAGTGAGCATTAACTGTCCTTTGATCCTATAATGCAACAGTTGTAACATGACCCCTTTTCCGACGAAACAAGCAATCACTACCACCCAGTACTTAGATTATACCTCCTTGATGTACGTTTTTATGTCTGTATGTTAAACGACGTCAAAAATCATTAATCTTTTCCAAAAGAAGTATTTCGATCTCTTTAGTAGAATACAAAATAAAAAAATACCCAACGTAGTGAGAAAAATACATAAGTATCGTCCCTGCGAAGAAAAAAAAAGTTATGTATTTTTCAATAACTTTGCAGGAGAGTGAAAAACTGATTCAGAAAGGATGGTACTATATCGTTGTTATTGATTTATGAAAAAATAAATCACTTTTTTTACCCATTGCGACGTGATAAAGATTTGCGCATTTTTAAGTTAGCTGACCCAACTATGTGAAAACGACTTCAGAGCTCAAAAGGACATTCGAAGGAAGCTTCAAAATAGGAAAATAATTTTAAAAATCGGAGGAAAAATAAAAAAGTTACAATAAAAAAACGATTTCGGCGGTATTTCGCGGGGTCAAAAAAAAATTTTTTTGTGTCCCTTAACCCTCTCAACATAAGCTTCAAATTTAGGGGCGGACCTTTACAACTTTTTTATTTCGTATGGGGAGCAACCCAGTCTAAGGTACATTTAGGTGGTATAATCAAAGTACTGGGTGTTAGTGACTCCAGTAACGCACATAGGGTTAATACGATTACATGGTGGAAACCGCCAAATACGTTGGTGTATTAAACTAAGGGATCGGACTATAAATGCTGGGGATATGCAGAAAATTTACTTGGGCGACATCCAGCGGGGTCAAAAAAAAATTTCCGGAAATGTTTTCTAAAAATATATCATATGGAGGGCGTACAGCGACCTTTTTTTTGCGATACGGTCTAATGTACATATTTATGTGTATAGGGACGAAATTTTATTACACCGCAACGCACCGAGTATATATAAATACATATGTACATATGAATAATAGCTATGTTTACAGAAATAGGTAACATACAATATATGTATTTACATAAAAACAATTCCCGGAAAAATCTTAGCAAGAAAATTGATTTGTCTCCACTGCAGTGTTACCGCTCAAAAATTTCAAAAGGTGGCCCAAAAAATTAAAAAAAGTGGCCCCAATTTTTTTTTTAGCTAAAACACATTTTTATATATTTTTGTGGTTTATTTAATGCTTAAAGAAAATGGAATTTAAAATATTCTCTACACTAACGCAGCGTTAATATGATCGTTCGTTGAGCAGACGGAATAATCCGGGAAAGGCAAGGAATTAAAAAAAAAATTAAAACGTGAATAACGGGTATTCATGAACATTGATGTGTAAACAGTTTCGAAATCGGATATTTATTCCCTTTTCCTTATTCCTTTTTTCCTGGTTTTCTATGGATTAAAAGGCGACTGTCGTTTTTGTAATTTTTTGTTGTCATTGTGACTGCTACTATTTTGTTGTTTTGTTTTTTATTTTGCCTATTTGTCGCATTGTTGCAGAAAACAACAACTTCACTTCGCTTCGTTGCTGTTGTTGTTGATATTTGCATTTGCTCGGCTATGCATGCAAGCATTTGTAAGTACATGTCTATCTACCTACCTACCACTGACAATGCCAAGCGATTCACACGGACACAGCAGCGCACTAACTCAAAGGTCATTTACGGTTTACGCGTAAACTTTACCTGTTTTTTGAAATCACTCGTAGCTACAGCAAAGATGTTTACACATCAAAAAACTGTTATAGCGTTCGCTGAGCCGTAGGAAAGTGCAAGAACCGTAGGAATTTTACCAAAATAGAGCGAATATGAGTGCAAAGAATGTAAATTGTGGAAAAATTCCTACGTTTCTTGCACTTTCATACAGCCCAAATTTCAAAGTATTCAAGGGTAGTGTTGGCAAACAAATTAAATAAAGAACCTTTCGAAACGGAGAGTTGCCAATGCAAAGTAAAATAGTAACAAAGAGGTCTTTTGTTCTTAAATTTAAGAAAAAACTAAAAATTATTTAATAATTATAGTTTTGAAAGTAAAAAAGGACCAAAAGTGGCCCGAAGTTTTAGAAAGGTTCAAATATTGCATATTTTCAAAAAGTTGGATTCAGGTGGCCTGGCTTTAAAAAAGGTTCAAATTGCCACTTTAGTGGCCCAAACGGCAACGCTGCTCCACTGCCAAACGATGGTCAATGCTTGTAGGTCATATGGCCAATTCGCTTACATATTTATGTACATATATTTGTAAATTAGGGTGGCCTCAAAACTATGGAGACAAATTTTACATCATACTAGCTGATGCCCGCGACTTTTTGTGCGGAACTTAATGGGCCTAATGCATAAAAATCGAGATTTGGATTTTGTATGCATAAAAATTATTAAAATTGTTTGATTTTCTCATAGAAAAATTAAAAAATTATAAAACCCCATCCAATAAATTTAAATTATTTGGTTATTTCTCGAGATTAATGGCGTTTTCTTTTCTACAAAAAAAATGTTGCCCTCGTATATCCTAATTAACGAATTATGTAACGTGACTTTCTATAAAATGGCTGATTTTGTAGATAACGTTGCTCTCTCATACCTGGGACACACATGTGGTATGGATATCATAATATCAATACTATGATTTTGACTATACTACGAAAATGTTCAATTAAACTACAATATGAGGGTGACACATATGTGGTATAGATCGCAATATTATTACTAGGGCATGGAAATCTATGCAAATACATGTTTTTCTTAGATTTAGGTAGAGCAAAATAAATAAACAATCTTTGCGAATCGTGAAATTGTCTTAAAAATGGCATTCAAATGTTTTTGCATATTTTGCATATTTTGGTCATATATGCATATTTTTATATATTTTGAGTTGTTTGCATTTTTTTATTACATATTTCGCATTATTTTGCCTATTTTTGTAATTTGCTAGTTGACAGTTTTATACAAACGAAATTCATGCATAACAGTCATCTGACGACGAATAGAGTTTCGTGTGAACACGGCTATTAGTATTTTCGATACGGTGCATACCTGTCGACAAAGAACCGTTTTCAAACATGCTCCTATTACCTCTGTGGATGTAGAACGTTCGTTTTCTATGTATAAGAGCTTTTTTCGACCGAATAGGCAGTTTTCTTTTTGAGAATATGAAAAAATATTTCATTGTGTATGCTAATGAATCGTTAAATAAGGGTTAACCTTTACAAATTATGAAATGTTCAAGACTGAATTTATGTACATATCTATAAAAACATACATACATATTACTAGCTTAGAGTGCAAAATTTTGTAAGTCCTTTTTTCAACATTGTAGGAGAGACAAAAAACAAAAAATTAACAAATTTCGAAATGAAAAAAAAAATTCTGTTCATGTAAATATTTTAAACTCTGACGAGTTTTATGGCCAAGCTTCTCTCCCAATTCGAGGTGTGCTCCTTTTTGTTTTTCCTACTAATTGGGTGGACCTACAGTTTTATGCCGGCTCCGAACGGAATGCATTTTTTGTGAGAAGCTTTTTCATGGCAGAAATACTCTCGGAGGGTATGCCCCCCACTGCCGAGAGGTGACCGCTGCTCTTAAAAAACCCAATAATTGGATTTTTACTAATTAGAAAAATTGTTTTTGGTGTTTTTCTCGGACCGTGGTTTGAACCCGAGACCTCTGGCATAGCAGGCGAGCACTCTACCCACTGCACCACAGCGGCCACAAAGTCAAACAGGGCAACATTATTTCGAGAAAAGAAAACGCCATAAGTTTGAGTTGAGTCTCTTGAGAAAGAGCTCATTTTTTATGCATAAGGGGCAATATCTCAATGCCGCGGGTTCGTTTTTTGTACCCGAGTTCTCCATTACATAACAAACACACGTTACAAATTAACAAAAACGGACCATAAATACCGATTTTCTGAATATCTCGACTCCACCGCCACCTAGCGGGTTAAGTTACAATAAAAAAGCAATTTCGGCGGTGTTTCGCGGGATCAGAAAAAAAAATTGTCCTTAATCCTCTCAATATAAGCTTCAAATTTGGGAGCGGACTTTTACAACTTTGCATATACTGAATTGCTTAAAAAAATGAGTTAAATAATAGCTACAATAAATATTCGTAGTGACGTAACTTCTTTGTTTATTAATTCAGTAAAACCGTTTAAAGGAAACATTGTCATGAATTTTGAAGCACTTTCGTTTGGTAGAACAAAAAGGATAATTCATGGACATACAAATAAGTTAGCTGAACCAACTATGTGAAAACGACTTCAGAGCTCAAGAGGACATTCATAGGAAATATAGAGCTTGAAAATACGAAAATAATGACGTATCAATTTTAAAAATCGGATGTTAAGTAACAAAGTTACAAGAAAAAAACCATTTCGTCCGTATTTCGCGGGATCAAAAAAAAATGTTTCTGTGTCCCTTAACTCTCTCAACATAAGTTTCAAATTTAGGGTCGGACTTTAACAACTTTTTTTCGATCCTATCTAATTTACATGCCTGAATTTCTTGGTATTTTTTGGCTGTAAACTGACAATAAGATGAAAAAAATTAAGCGAAAGAGTAATTTTTTTTACAAAAGCAAACAAAACATGAACCACGGGAGACGAATAAAAGTATTTTAAGTATGTATGTACGAAAGCAAAATTTCACTGTTGTAGGTATAGGAGCCTATCGACCTCCAATTGTATATGGATGTACATGCAAATCAACGTAGAGAACTACAATCAGGTGGGATATGAGACTTAATTGTAACTGACAATGAAAGTTTGTAATCTGACGTATTAATAGTCAGCTTTTGGCACCAACTTAGTGCTCTAACTCATCTACGGTTTATTAACATATTAGCTCTGTGGTTAAATATATTGGAATAACGTACATATATACATATGTACATTAGAGCGTGTCGCAAAAAAAAAGTTCGTACTGAGCAGTTTGGACGCCGCTAGATGTCACTAAAATTAATTTTCTCATATATTCGGTATTTATGGTTTGATACACCAATCTCTTTGGCTTGAGAGGATGGCTTCTACTTTATAATTGTATTAACCCTATGTGCGCCATTGGGGCCACTTCCACCCTGTACTTAGTTTATACCAACTTAATGTAACTTTTTTTGCCTGCATGTAAAACGCCTTAAAAAACATTAATCTTTTGCAAAAGAAGTAGTTCGATCGCTTCAGTAGAACTGGAAATAAGTAAAACACATTTAACATTCCGAGAAATATAAGTTACCGAAATTGTATGAAGAATAATTTTCTAGAACATTTTAGGCCATGGCAAAGAAAATTAAAAACCTTTCTCCTGTAAAATTTCAATTTTGATTCATACATCTTTTTGGCGCACATGGATCGATATGCTACATACATATGTCAATATTATGAAAATAGACACGACTTTTTATTACTTCGGTAAATAATTTAGCGATTTTCAAACGATAAATAAATTTTAAAAGTTTATCTACATACATATGTATAATATGCTTCTGACTAAATAGAGATAAGAAAAGGTATGACTTTGTGATTAACATGCCCTTACCGCATGTAGATACTTATGTATATGTATGTGTATGCATTTAAATTATTTGATGAAGATTGATGATACATATTTATGTAAGGCTACATCTCAGCAAAAATTTAACGCTGAATTCTAATATTAGGTACTATGTATGTACACCCAGAAAAAAAATAGTGTGAAATCAACCAAAAATCAACAAATTTTGCGGTTAATTTTTTTCAACACGATGCTTAATGTATGCCATCATGTAATCGTGTAAATTGGACACTACTGTCAAGTGTTAGTTTACCAGGATGACAACAGTAGAATTAACACTAAAAAGTATTGAGTCTTCCTGTTGATTTTACAATTTTAACTAGTTAATGTTACAATTTAAGCTAGTTAAATTAACACGAAATGGTCCTGTTGAATTAACAATAACATCTTTTTGATTTTACCTTAAATTTATTGTTAAATTAACTAGAAAGTCTTGTTGATTTTACAATTTATTTTTTTTTTAAATAAAAAAATATATAAAACATAAAATATATAATCATCAGATCAATAGAGCATATTCGAGTACATCACCCGCACAACCGACCAAATTGAAAGCGTCCTTATACGAAAAGTTTATACATGGGCGATAGTACTTATTATCACTGGCACCGAGTAATGTTTGGCCACTAATGCAAAGGTATATGCACCGCATGCTGCGTGAAAGACTCCATTCGCTAAACATCTCTTCGTGGTAAAAATTACAAACTATGAAGAGGAAAAATAAAATATTGAACATTAAAAACTTTTAGAAACAAAAATGCAACCCACTTTTAACTTACCTTCGAACTAAAAATATAAATGGAAAAACAATTATCACGCACTGCCAATGATGCTAAACTCCCATCATTGCCACAGCACAAAATTTTCTTTTTGTTAAAAAAAAAAATAATATTAGTTTGTGTTTTGCACGAACAGCAGAGCTTCAAACGTTGAAAAAATTGTGTATGTTTCAAAATAGTTTTGACGTTCTTCTTAACACTTTGTTACATTATATTGACACTATCATCGTGTTGAATAAACCAAAATTCCAAATGACATTTATGTTTCAAAATGGTTTCGTGTTATATTAACCAACTTTTATTGTTAATTGTGGTTCTTGTTGTTTTAACATTTGTTTTCATGTTGTATTAACACTAAACTTGATACGTCATTTTTCTAACATTTTTTTTTAGTTTATATTGACACTACCATAATGATATTTAAACCAAATTCCAAATGACATTTAGGAATAAAATTTTATATTTGAATCATCTTGTATATTTTAAAATTTCTTCATGTTGTATCAACAACAAAATTCGGTTGAATTTACCAAATTTTCAGATGACAGTTACAAAGCCTAAATCATGTTTCAAACATCGTGTAATTTGAAAAAATTGTTGCTGTTCTATGTGTAAAGATCGATCGTGTTAATTTTACATGAATCGTGTTAATGATTTTTTTTCTGAGTGTATGTATGTATGTACATATTAATGTATAAATTTATACATATGTATGTATATGTATGTATATATGTATATGGTCGACAATTTCAGAAATCAGTAGCCGGATTCCAGCTTCGCTATCGCCAAAACTCCATCGCCAAAATTTGCATATTTCATTTTAGCAAATTTTAGCGACTTTTGCTATTCTATCATGAAAATGCCTGATGAAAAATCGCTAATAATCTCCCATTTTAGGACTTTTTAGCTTTCAACAAATCTTACTTTTCGTATAAAAGTTTCCTATAAAACTTTTCACAGAACGTACAGACATAAACAATTTAGTGCAGCACGTTGTCCAAATTCTGTTTGATTGTATAGCATACTTACAACTTTAAAAAATCATGTTTTTCTTTCAAAAAAAAAAAAACTGTTAAAAAATAGGACGGATGTAGCTGAATTGAATACTTATTCAGTATTGGTACAATTCAAAGTGTTTTCAAATATTTAAAACTTGACACAAATACACATTTTTAATTCATTTATAAGTTACATCCTCTTATTCACATTCATTAATTGATTTTGAAAACAGGTACATTGCAGGTTTTACAATTTTTGTTGGAGATTTTTAACGATGTGAAATCCAGAATCGCATTTCAGAAAAATCGCCTAAAGTCCGGATAATTTTTCGCGATTTTAATTTTGGAGATTTTCAGTGTTTGGGCAATAGCGAGAGCTGGACACTGGCTACAGGATAGACTAATAATATTAACTAGAGTGCTGCCTACTGTCGAAACTCGACAGTTTTTCTAGATGTTTTCTTATGACTAAAGTGCAACTATAGTTTTTGTATAATTGTTTGTTGCTACTGTCACTGCTACTATTATGTTGTTGGTGTTCCAAATTCTCCTACCTACTTCTTTATTTCTATTTCTGCTCTTTTCTTTCCTCAATTTCTTTCCTACTTATTCTTTCTTATCCTACTTATTCCTTGACTTTATGTTTTTGTTGTAGTGCTTTTGCTACCTTTTTACGTTTCTACTTCTTTGAAACTACACACCACATCCAGCCAAACATGTTCAGAATTGCACGGTAAGTTTGGTGAAAACGCACACAGTCAGCTACATATGCTTGCGCATTGAGACAGCTCTGTTGTGTGCAAAAGCATGCAACAACAACCACACGGCAATTTTCCAACGACGACTGTGGACGCATTTTCCAACCAATTTTCATGAAAATTGGCGCAGTTCTATTTGAGAGAAATATCTTTCTAGTGGTGTGCTTAGTTTTAAAATCGATTCAGTAGTTTCGACGGAGAAGATGGAACAAAATTTATGTTAGCGTATTAATAATATAGATACAATGGCGCTATTATAACTCTGACGAGTTTTATGGCCGAGCTTCTCTCCCAATTCGAGGTGTGCTCCTTTTTGTTTTTCCTACTAATTGGGTGGACCTACAGTTTTATGCCGGCTCCGAACGGCGAATGCATTTTTTGTGAGAAGCTTTTTCATGGCAGAAATACACTCGCAAGGGTATACCGGCCACTGTCGCGAGGTGACCGCTGCTCTTAAAAACCCAATAATTGGATTTTTACTAACTAGAAAAATTTTTTTGGTGTTTGCTCGGACTGGCGTTTGAACCCGAGACCTCTGGCATAGCAGGCGAGCACTCTACCCACTGCACCACAGCGGCTACAGGATAGACTATGTCAGTATAATCTATACTTATTATTTAATACGATATATGTACATATGTACATATGTATTATCGCGATTCCAAAAAAAAACTGTAGACTTAACTTAAGAGTAATTTTTTATTTTGGTTGCACAAAAGTGCATATAGGAAAAATATGTAAGTGTATTTATTCTAGAAATGTAATGATCATATTATACAAATTTTTTTGCGCTGCATGCCTATTTTTGGAAATATAAAAGCTTAAACATAAGTATATTTTTTAAAACGGCGTTTAACTTTTATGTCCGAGGGCCTGGAATTTTTCCACTATAGAGGCCGGTTTTTATTCCTTTTTGCTTTCCTCATGTTATCAGAAAACCCATGGGTCGAGACACCTAGTTACATTCATAGTTGCATTCATATATGAACCTGCATACATATGTACATAAGAAATAGGAACAAAGAATTGGGTGTAGAGAAATCGCATTTGAACTACTTTCCTGATAACTTGGAACCAGTAAGTAAAGAGCAAGACAAAAGGTTTCACCAGTCAGGGTGGTATACAAAAATGACAGACAATTGTTGGCTGCTAGTGCGAGTTGATCCATCTCGAAATTTCAAGCGGAATCCTCAAAATCGGAGATTCGATGAAAAAGGATACTACAGAAATATTTTTATTTTTTTTATTACTGTCCTTCAAATTTATTTTTTATGATTTAAAGTTATGTTAATGTTGCTAAATAGAAATTACAAAAAAAACTTAAGTAAACTCCCCTTTTTCTCAAATTCACAAACAGGGCTTTTTCGGGTCCGTTCAGCTGGACCCCCCACTCAATGGATTTGAAAATTGATAGGCTAGGATTTATGTGCTTTTTATGTGCTAATTTCGTCCCCCAACAAAAAATTTTGTGCTCGAATTTTAAGGGTATTTTTTAAAAAATCAAAAGTGGAGGGTCCAGGTGAACGTTCACCTAGACCCCCCCCTCAATGGATCAAGATGGTAATAACATAAAATGAATTAGATATTTATGTGCTAATTTCGTCCCCCAACAAAAAATTTTGTGCTCGAATTTTAAGGGTATTTTTAAAAAAATCGAAAGTGGGGGGTCCAGGTGAACGTTCACCTAGACGCCCCCCCTCTCAATGGATCAAGATGGTAATAACATAAAATGAATTAGATATTTATGTGCTAATTTCGTCCCACAAAATTTTTTTTTTTGTTTAAATTAAAAAAAAAATTTCACTTGGGAAGTGGGAGATAGGTGAACAGTGTACAAAACCAACTATATAATCTATAGTTAATATAATATTGATGTACTAATTACCTACAACAACAAAAAAAAGTTTTTTTTTAAATAAGAGTATTTAGTATTTTTCTTATCTTAACCCTGCAAAAAAATGTGCGATCAATCCCGAAAGAGATTTGTCCTCGATTGATCTCTTTCGAGAACAATCGGTCCACAATTAGTCCCCGATTATTCCCGTACGGGTATAAATGTAGACTAATTGTAGACCAATTGTTCTCGAACGGGTATAAATGTAGACTAATTGTAGACCAATTGTTCCCTAACGGGTATAAATGTATATTAATCGCTTTCATCCCGAGCGGGTATAAATGTAGATTAATCGCTTTCATTCCGAACGGGTACAAATCTAGATTCCTTAAATGTAGACATTTTACAAAAATATGCTATGTATTTAAAAAATTGTAGAACAACCGGTAAAACGAATTGAACACCCTTCTTTAATAACAATTTTAACAAAATGTTGCCTAAAATATCCTATGAAAAAATCCTTTACATTACGCTCATATAATGCATACTCAAAACTTACAATTTTTAAAATTTAAATTTATTTATTGAGATTTTTTTTACAAAAGTAAAACATTATTTAAATATGCATGAACATTTACAATTTTTTAAGGAAATATCTACATTTCGTCGTACCATACGAAAACTAACATCACATTTTTTGTGGCTGAAGAAAAGTAAAAAGTTCAAGTTTTGGCCGACGAAAAGTAATAAAATCGAGTTTTGGCTGACGAAAACTATCAATTTCATTTAAACAACAACAATTTTAATGTAAAAACAGTATATAATTACTGATACTTTTCGTCAGCCAAAAGTCGATTTTATTACTTTTCGTCAGCCAAAACTCGATTTTATTACTTTTCGTCGGCCAAAAGTCAAATGTTCTACTTTTCGTACAGAATTTTTTTATTGATAGCTTTCGCCAGAAATTTTAAATATGTTAGTTTTCGTATGGTACGACGATTTATACCCGTTTGTACTGAAAGCGATTGATCTACATTTGTACCCGTTGGGGATGAAAGCGATTAATCTAATTTCGTACCCGTTCGGGATGAAAGCGATTGATCTACATTTGTACCCGTTCGGTATGTTAGTGATTAATCTACATTGGTACCCGTTCGGGGGCCGCTGTGGTGCAGTGGGTAGAGTGCTCGCCTGCTATGCCAGAGGTCTCGGGTTCAAACCACGGTCCGAGCCAAACAAATTTTTCTAATTAGTAAAAATCCAATTATTGGGTTTTTTAAGAGCAGCCATGAAAAAAGCTTCTCACAAAAAATGCATTCGCCGTTCGGAGCCGGCATAAAACTGTAGGTCCACCCAATTAGTAGGAAAAACAAAAAGGAGCACACCTCGAATTGGGAGAGAAGCTCGGCCATAAAACTCGTCAGAGTTATAATAGCGCCATTGTATTATATTATTATAATATTATTATTATTACCCGTTCCGGTATACAAGTTGAACAATTAGTCTCTTCATAGGACATGCTCGAACAAATGCGATCAATTCACTCCATATAAAGGGATGTAAAATTGTATTAGTCGCATGCTCCCTTGCGATTGATCCCGGACACGTCCCGGATTAATCGCATTTTTTGCAGGGAACTGCATGTTTGCTTGCATGTATGTACATACATACATATGTATATATGTACATCCATATGTAGCCGGCTCCTTTTTGCATTGCATACTTTGCGGAGAAACGTGTGTACATACATGTGTATGTGTGTATGAGAGCTTTCATATGACATTAAAAGTGGGGGCTGAGATTATCAAAATTGTAATATTATATTATGGACACAATATTTATGTGCTAATTTCGTCCTGGAGGAAATTTTATTTTTCCAACATTTTACATGAGTTTTCATATGAATTCAAAAGTGGGGGGTCTGGATGCAACTTCTACCCTATGTTATGTATCAAGATATTGATAGTACAATATGAACACAATATTTATGTGCTAATTTCGTCCCCCAACAAAAAATTTTGTGCTCGAATTTTAAGAGTATTTTTTTAAAAGTTAAAAGTGGAGGGTCCAGGTGAACGTTCACCTAGACCCCCCCCTCAATGGATCAAGATGGTAATAACACAAAATGAACACAATATTTATGTGCTAATTTCGTCCCCGAGGAAATTTTATTTTTCCAACGTTTTATATGAGTTTTCATATGACTTCAAAAGTGGGAGGTCTGGATGCAACTTCTACCCTATGTTATGTATCAAGATATTGATAGTATAATATGAATACAATATTTATGTGCTAATTTCGTCCCCGAGGAAATTTTATTTTTCCAACATTTTACATGAGTTTTCATATGACTTCAAAAGTGGGGGGTCTGGATGCAACTTCTACCCTATGTTATGTATCAAGATATTGATAGTACAATATGAACACAATATTTATGTGCTAATTTCGTCCCACAACAAAAAATTTTGTGCTCGAATTTTAAGAGTATTTTTTAAAAAATCAAAAGTGGGGGGTCCAGGTGAACGTTCACTTAGACCCCCCCCCTCAATGGATCAAGATGGTAATAACATAAAATGAATACAATATTTAGGTGCTAATTTCGTCCCCGAGGAAATTTTATTTTTCCAACATTTTACATGAGTTTTCATATGACTTCAAAAGTGGGGGGTCTGGATGCAACTTCTACCCTATGTTATGTATCAAGATATTGATAGTATAAAATGAACACAATATTTATGTGCTAATTTCGTCCCCGAGGAAATTTTATTTTTCCAACATTTTACATGAGTTTTCATATGACTTCAAAAGTGGGGGGTCTGGATGCAACTTCTACCCTATGTTATGTATCAAGATATTGATAGTACAATATGAACACAATATTTATGTGCTAATTTCGTCCCCCAACATAAAATTTTGTGCTCGAATTTTAAGGGTATTTTTTAAAAAATCAAAAGTGGGGAGTCCAGGTGAACGTTCACCTAGACCCCCCCTCAATGGATCAAGATGGTAATAACATAAAATGAATTAGATATTTATGTGCTAATTTCGTCCCACAAAATTTTTTTTTTTTGCTTAAATTAAAAAAAAATTTCACTTGGGAAATGGGAGATAGGTGAACAGTGTACAAAACCAACTATATAATCTATAGTTATTATAATATTGTTGTACTAATTACCTACACCAACAAAAAAAAGTTTTTTTTTTAAATAAAAGAGTATTTAGTATTTTTCTTATCTTAACTGCATGTTTGCTTGCATATATGTACATATATACATATGTATATATGTACATCCATATGTAGCCGGCTCCTTTTTGCATTGCATACTTTGCGGGGAAACGTGTGTACATACATGTGTATGTGTGTATGAGAGCTTTCATATGACATTAAAAGTGGGGGCTGAGATTATCAAAATTGTAATATTATATTATGGACACGATATTTATGTGCTAATTTCGTCCCGGAGGAAATTTTATTTTTCCAACATTTTACATGAGTTTTCATATGACTTCAAAATGGGGGGTCTGGATGCAACTTCTACCCTATGTTATGTATCAAGATATTGATAGTATAATATGAATACAATATTTATGTGCTAATTTCGTCCCCGAGGAAATTTTATTTTTCCAACATTTTACATGAGTTTTCACATGACTTCAAAAGTGGGGGGTCTGGATGCAACTTCTACCCTATGTTATGTATCAAGATATTGATAGTACAATATGAATACAATATTTACGTACTTTTAATTTAAAAAAAAAATACTCTTAAAATTCGAGCACAAAATTTTTTGTTGGGGGACGAAATTAGCACATAAATATTGTATTCATATTGTACTATCAATATCTTGATACATAACATACGGTAGAAGTTGCATCCAGACACCCCACTTTTGAAGTCATATGAAAACTCATGTAAAATGTTGGAAAAATAAAATTTCCTCGGGGACGAAATTAGCACATAAATATTGTGTTGATTTTATGTTATTACCATCTTGATCCATTGAGGGGGGGGGTCTAGGTGAACGTTCACCTGTACCCCCCACTTTTAATTTTAAAAAAATACTCTTAAAATTCGAGCACAAAATTTTTTGTTGGGGGACGAAATTAGCACATAAATATTGTATTCATATTGTACTATCAATATCTTGATACATAACATAGGGTAGAAGTTGCATCCAGACCCCCCACTTTTGAAGTCATATGAAAACTCATGTAAAATGTTGGAAAAATAAAATTTCCTCGGGGACGAAATTATCACATAAATATTGTGTTCATATTGTACTATCAATAACTTGATACATAACATAGGGTAGAAGTTGCATCCAGACCCCCCACTTTTGAAGTCATATGAAAACTCATGTAAAATGTTGGAAAAATAAAATTTCCTCGGGGACGAAATTAGCACATAAATATTGTGTTGATTTTATGTTATTACCATCTTGATCCATTGAGGGGGGGGGGGGGGGGGGTCTAGGTGAACGTTCACCTGTACCCCCCACTTTTAATTTTAAAAAAATACTCTTAAAATTCGAGCACAAAATTTTTTGTTGGGGGACGAAATTAGCACATAAATATTGTATTCATATTGTACTATCAATATCTTGATACATAACATAGGGTAGAAGTTGCATCCAGACCCCCCACTTTTGAAGTCATATGAAAACTCATGTAAAATGTTGGAAAAATAAAATTTCCTCGGGGACGAAATTAGCACATAAATATTGTGTTCATTTTATACTATCAATATCTTGATACATAACATAGGGTAGAAGTTGCATCCAGACCCCCCACTTTTGAAGTCATATGAAAACTCATGTAAAATGTAGGAAAAATAAAATTTCCTCGGGGACGAAATTAGCACATAAATATTGTGTCCATAATACATATAATATTACAATTTTGATAATCTCAGCCCCCACTTTTAATGTCATATGAAAGCTCTCATACACACGTACACATGTATGTACACACGTTTCTCCGCAAAGTATGCAATGCAAAAAGGAGCCGGCTACATCCCAGCAGGGATTTTCCATATTTTGGTAATGGCTTGAAATTGTATTCAATGAAATAACGCATTACAAATAGCTAAGAAACACTCCTTCGCTTACTTTGCTCATAACTTGTAATGCGACAGTTTTAAAATTATTATTTTTTCGCTTACTGGTAATGCAGAAAATAATCGAAAAGGTTTGGAGTACTGCCGTTATTTTTTTGCAAACGCTTTGCTTTGATTTTAATTTTTCTACGAGTAAATAGCAGTTTTGCAAAGCAATTTACCCTCATTCTCGTTTATTTTGCCAGTTTTCATTATAAAACTGTCGTGGTTAGTCGCGTTATTCCATCGTTGAAATTTTTTTAAATAAGCCAATAGCTGTGCAAATACATAGTGTAATAATTATTATTCAAATAGTGTTTTTTTTTTTTTAAATACATTTTGCAAAGAATGTTTTGATTCTTTATTCATTCTGTTTGCTATTTGTTTTCGGCATAAATTGCTAACTCATAGTTTTAAAATTATTTTTTTCGCTTACCGGTATTGCATAAAATAAGCGAAAAGATTTGGAACACTGCCGATATATTTTGCAAAGCCTACATTGATTTAAATTTTTGTAACTAGCAATTTTGTAAAGAAATTTATCCTCATTCTCGTTTATTTTGCCAGTTTTCATTATAATGCATTACAGATTACTATACTGGATTGTGTGATATATGCAATTACTTATACCAGTGAAAGAACTTATTACTTGTACCAGCTTACTTTTCTCAATATTAGTAGCTTTATAATGCATTACTGTCTACCATATTGTAAGACAATACCACCAATGACATGCCTATGTTAAAGTAATGCAATCCGTATTCGAAAGTGTAAGCGATGAATCAAGATTTCTCGATGATTTTACCCATTACATGTAAGAGAAAGCCCTGCTGGGATATGGATGTACATATATACATATGTATGTATGTACATACATGCAAGCAAACATGCAGTTAAGATAAGAAAAATACTAAATACTCTTTTATTTAAAAAAAAAAAAAAAACTTTTTTTTTGTTGGTGTAGGTAATTAGTACATCAATATTATATTAACTATAGATTATATAGTTGGTTTTGTACACTGTTCACCTATCTCCCACTTCCCAAGTGAAATTTTTTTTTTAATTTAAGCAAAAAAAAAATTTTGTGGGACGAAATTAGCACATAAATATCTAATACATTTTAGGTTATTACCATCTTGATCCATTGAGGGGGGGGGGGGGGGGTGTCTAGGTGAACGTTCACCTGGACCCCCCACTTTCGATTTTTTAAAAAATACCCTTAAAATTCGAGCACAAAATTTTTTGTTGGGGGACGAAATTAGCACATAAATATCTAATTCATTTTATGCTATTACCATCTTGATCCATTGAGGGGGGGGGGGGGTCTAGGTGAACGTTCACCTGGACCCCCCACTTTGGATTTTTTAAAAAATACCCTTAAAATTCGAGCACAAAATTTTTTGTTGGAGGACGAAATTAGCACATAAAAAGCACATAAATCCTAGCCTATCAATTTTCAAATCCATTGAGTTGGGGGTCCAGCTGAACGCACCCGGCTTTTTCAATAAAGCTGAGGGTGATGGGAAAACTTCAAGTGAGTATACTTCATTTTCTCACCAAAATACCCCAAAATCAGTCATCAAACCCAAAAGGAGGAATATTTTATTTTTGCAGACCAGTTTAATTAATATGTAGGTAAGCAATATCAATTTGTTGTTTACATGTTATCAAAATAAACTTGTATACATACTGGTTCCTGTAGTCATTCAGTAAAATTTCACAGCTTCACATTAGGTGTTAAGTAATGAACACTTACTCATGTATGTATGTATGTAATGTGTATAATGAAATTAGATTTACTTTATCTGTGTATACAATATCCCAACACAAGCGTGAACTCGTGGTCAGACATGAGATATGTAAATGGAGGGCAAATGTTATTTTTACACTAATTATTTAGTTATAATAGCCATCAAGTGTATACCCCAGCAGTATTCGAAGTTAGGAGTTGCAGAAGAATATTCAGTATGAAAAAACCCTAAAACTGAGTTCAAAAATCATTGCCTGAAAAAATAACTGAAGACATGAGCTGTACTGAAATCAGAGCTGGGCGATAAGGATTACGATTACAAGATGATTACGATTCCAGTAATCGTAATCTTAGAAATTTTGAAATTACGATTACTGTATTCGTAATCGTCGTTACAAAAATTACGATTGCTGTAATCGTAATCGTAAAAAACTTGAAATTGCAATTACTGTAATCGTAATCGTCGTCACAAAAATAAGAATTACTGTAATCGTAATTTCAGAAATTTTGAAATTACGATTACTGTTATCGTTGTTTGGGATTACAATGTGTACAAAACAGTGCTATACTTATCCAACATCGTGTTCCAATAAATAATAATTTTTACATATATACATATGTGTTTATTTCTCACACATTCAGTAAACAATTAAAATTGGGATATGTATAAAGCAGACAGAAAACTAGCACAAATAATAACAATGCAAAATTAAGACTGCTGTTTGCATTATGTATTTATATTCAATAATATTCAATATTAGCTTTAAGCAGACTTAACTTTTCAAAAGAACCATCGGAAAGTTCATGGCGTCGGGGACTGTTTATTATACCCGGCAACGAAAATAGCCTTTCCATAGGTGCGGACGATTTCTTATTATAGCTGAAGATTCATACAAAAATGCATTTCATCTTTAACATAAAAAAAAAAGTCATACAGTTTTTCTCACAAAAGTATTTTGCAATTTGGTAATTTTGGCGAATAAATGCATCTACAGGCTGTTTAATATTTTTAATGATGTCCATTCGTTTTCGAAAAGGCCTCCAAAGGCTTTGGGATGGACTCTACTAATTTTTGGCGAAACTCCGGAGGTACTTTGTTCTATTCCTCGGCCATGCATTTTTGGATTTTTAATAAATGGTTTGTATAGTACGAAGCTCCAGATATAATACCATATTAAAAAAATTTCCGAAAGAATTCGAGAAATAGACGAATTTCTAACGTTTTCCTGATAAATGTTTTATGAAAAATGCTTCTGTGAGCCACTGTAGCTCGATTTTTATGCATTAGGGTAGTGATGGGCAAGAGCTCGTAGCAGAGGGGCTAAGCGAAGTTATGGAGCATAGGGGAACAAAATTTGAACCGGGGGGTAAGAAACAGCCGTGTACGTAGATGTTTCTTTTGCATATGTGTTTGTAAATAAGAGAGCTTGGCAGAGTTTTACTCTAGGTTGCCAGATATGGAGATTACCCATTTTAAGGGATTTTCGGAAACATTTAGGGATTGATTTTTTTGTATGGATATTTTTTTGAAATTTGTTAAAGCTTGTATATAACAATTTAAATTAATTTTGCTTTCAAACTTGTAAACATTAGTTTGAACTTCGGAATGAAAAAAAAATATATATTTTTTTTTGGGCAATTATAGACCTAATTGGAAGGTTATAAGCATGCAAAATGTATAGGAAATGTGGCAGTTATAATTGATAGTACGACATAAAATCAATATTTGACAAATTAGTTGGAGAAAATTATGGAGGGTAAAGCCTTCTTCCTGAAGAAAAAAATATGAAAAGTGTTGTAGATACATTTCGTCATTGCATTTGGTATATTGGGATTTTATTTGTTTAGTATGAACATATTTCAAATGAATTCATTTTTTAGAAAATGAAAATCCAGATATTTCGTATTATAGGGGGGGGGTTTTGTGGGAATATCATACAAAATGGAGTATTATTTCTAAAAAAAATGGGCATTCCTTTTGTATCTCAGCCTACACGCCATTGGCTATTTCTTTTGAAGTTTAAAAAATATATATTTTTTTGAGCGAGAAAAATTTAGGACGCTCAAGTTCTGGAATAACGAGACATTAGATACCCGCCTGTGGAATTTAATAACCAGGAAGGACTACATAAATACATGTATGGAGAAATGTCTAGCTGAGTTATTCACAGTGTACACAGATATTTACTGTGTATGTATGTATGTATATGTATTTGTTGCGCATTATATTGAATAATATTGGAGGTATCAATTTTTAATTTTTCTAACTTTTTATTTCGATTTGAACAAAAAATGAAACCATAACAAAAAAACAATAGACAGCGAAAGATTTAATTGCATATAACTTCATAAATTTATTTATCCAATAAATGGAAAAAGAAATTGAGAAAACGAAAATAAACTTACCGGCATGCTAAATGGAGCTGTAAAATTGAAGGCTATATGAGAAATCATTTAAAATATTTAAATCGATTCAAATATTTATACCATCCTCATATATTATTCAATATACTGGGCTCCTAATACATTTATATATGTATGTACATATGTATACATGAATAACTTAGCTAGATATTTCTCCATCTATCATCGCTTGAATAATGAAACAACATGTATAGAGGCGCCATAAATTATATGTTTTTTCATTATTCAAACGAATATATGTTTTAGTTTTTCCTTGCAATGGAATCCAGCAGGTGGGTATTTAAAGACTATATCGCACCCTAAATCATAAAGTGACACAACTCAAAATTCAAAAATTTTAAGGAGAGCCAAAAAAACTTTTTTCTTTGAGAGCAATCGTACGGCAAAAGGCCACGTAAAATAGTAACTTTTTGGTCAAAAGATACACTTATTGAAATGTGTTCTCTTCTCAATCACTACAAATATGTTCTGTGCACCCATTTATGCAAAAAACTCGATTTAAAAAATTTGAGTTGTGTCACTTTATGTTTGCTTGACTCTCAGCTCCCATACAACAGATTGTTCAGATTATAGATTTTGGGGTATAACTTTTCCATTTGAAAGCTAGGGACAAGAAACTTTGCAGTATTGGTACCCATACTGACCCAAATAATGAACTAAAATTGTCGACATCGGACCACTATAACATATAGCTGCCCTATGACCGATTTTTCAGATATAGCCTTTTTGGCGTATAGCTTCTGCATTTAATCTACTAGAATGTTTCTAAATAATCTTTATCCAGATAGTCTTCCGAATTAACAATGGAAATTAGTAAATATTTGACAATTAAAATTTTCTTTTTTCCGCGATTTTCCGCGTTCTTCTTAACTATTATTCTAATACCACATTCAATTTTCATTAGTATTAAAAATTAATGTGGAAGTCCCTGAGGGGGATGGAACCCCCAGAAAACCCCCCGAATACGTACCTGCATAGTAGTACATATTTGTATCATGGATATAAGAATGAGCACAGTGTGACAAAGTCAATAAAATATTGTTAATATAAAATAAACATTTTTTATTTCAAAATAAAAATATTTTGTTAATTCACATTTGGAATGGACTGATTTTAATACATACATTTTATATGTATATTAAAGAAATTCAAAGAATAATGAAAAAACATGACAGGAAATAAACATTAAAAATGTCATTTTCGTTACCTTTTTTTCGTTAGCTCCTCTTTATTAGGAGATATTTTATTCGCTACAGCTAGTCGCATAATATCTCCTACATTGGTATCAGAAAGTAGATTTCTCAGCTTAATTTTTTATTAAAATTTACTAATTTTATTTTATTTCAATAAATACACATTTTGTAAAACATCAAGTGGCCGCTGTATTTCTGCCATGAAAAAGCGTCTTACAAAAAATGCATTCGCCGTTAGGAGCCGGCGTAAAACTGTAGGTCCATCCAATTGGTAGCAAAAACAGAAGTTAAGGAGCACACCTCGAATTGGGAGAGAAGCTCGGTCATAAGCTGATGAGTCTCAGAGGGATCTAAGGTGAAACATCTGTAGTTGCATCTATGCTTAAAATTTTTTTCTAGTTTCTAAAAAATAAAAAACAAATGAATTTTGGTTTTGAGCCGTAACGCTAATCAGCTGATCGATTTTTTGTTACAGTTTTTCACTGTCATGAAGAATGTAAAATTAATACAAAATATGATAATTTGGCAACCTATAAAACCGAAAGAGGAAGAGTGACTCTCTGCTATGACCATCTTTATTGGGATATGATCACTGTTCAGCTGTTTATTGTTAATTTAAGCTTAAACCTCGTCAGAGTTATAATAGCGCCAGTGTATTATAATTATTATTAAGTGTTTTAATTTTTATAATGTTGATATTTTATTTTTTCCTCCAACTTCTTATTTTAAAGTGATATGAAATTAAATTAAAATAGAAGCTAATACAATTCTGGACTACAAAATTTGTTTGATATTGCCCACAGTGCACTTCATTTTGACGAAACTGAGAGTTTTTAAAATTTAAATAGTAAAATGGGGTGGTTTTTTGAAATGTAAAAAATTCTGAGTAAGAGTTGCCGCAGCTACTGATTGCAGAGATAAATTTTGGGCATTTTTAGTTTTACTATTGTTGATTATATATGTATGTGCAAAATATACTAAATTTGATCTCCTGGCAGTGCACTGTGGTATATGCGAATTAAAGTACATAGTACCTGGATGACCGAGCTTATCTCGGGCTGCCATTTTTTCGCAGGTCCTCGCAAGCGAAATAAAAAGTTAAAATAAAAACTCGGACCCGGCCTAGGCATCACAATTAAAAGAGTTCTATGTTGAAGTCCTCATCAAGACCTTTCATTTGATACCCACATCGCTCAGAGACATTCGAGGCTCATCCGGGTCCACGTTTTGACCCATATCTCGGGACCCGGCCAAGACATCACAATTAAAAGAGTTCTATGTTGAAGTCCTCATCAAGACCTTTCATTTGATACCCATCTCGCACAGATATATTCGGGGGTCATCCGGGTCCAATTAAAATAGTTCTATGTTGAAGTCCTCATCAAGAGCTTTCATTTGATACCCATACCGCTCAGAGACATTCGAGGGTCATCCGGGTCCACCTTTTGACCCATATCTCGGGACGCGGCCTAGGAACCACAATTAAAAGAGTTCTATGTTGAAGTCTTCATCAAGAACTTCCATTTGATACCCATATCGCTCAAAGACATTCGAGGCTCATCCGGGTCCACGTTTTGACCCATATCTCGGGACCCGGCCTAGGCATCACAATTAAAAGAGTTCTATATTGAAGTCCTCATCAAGACCTTTCATTTGATACTCATATCGCTCAGAGACATTCGAGGCTCATCCGTGTCCACGTTTTGACCCATATCTCGGGACCCGGCCTAGGCACCACAATTAAAAGAGTTCTATGTTGAAGTCCTCATCAATACCTTTCATTTGATACCCATATCGCTCAGAGACATTAGAGGGTCATCCGGGTCCACGTTTTGACCCATATCTCGGGACCCGGGATAACAGTTAGTAAAAAAATTAAATTTTTCGAGAGTTCACCTCCGAGGCTCCCTGCATACCAAATTTCATGAAAATCGTTGGAGCCGTTTTCGAGATCCTGATTATATATATATATATATATATATATATATATATACAAGAATTGCTCGTTTAAAGGTATTAGATAGATATGTATGTTCATAGGTACATAAGTACATATTGCTATGCACAATAAAAATGCTCAAAATAAATCGTCGTACCATACGAAAACTAGTACATATACGATTTTTTGTGGCTGATGAATACAAGCACTTTAAATTTTTGGATGACGAAAAGTCGAAACTTTGACTTTTGGCTGACGAAATGCAGAAATTTCACTCAAACCACAACAATTTTAATGTATAAACAGTATATAATTATTGCTACTTTTCGTCAGCCAAAGTTAAATGTGCTACTTTTCGTACAGAATTTTTTATTGCCAGCTTTCGTCAGAAATTTTAAATGTACTAGTTTTCGTATGGTACGACCAAATATCAGAATATTCTTAAAATTTAAAAATTAGTAATTAACATGTTTGACAGCTGAATTGGTTTTGTGTAAAATTAATAAATAAAATAAATAAATAAATGAGGAGAGCAGAAGAAAATAAAAATAATTTCAAGGCCAAATCTTTGAATATATTCAGACATAAATTTCCTATTAAAACATCTATAGTATTAGTAAATTTTTGGATCATTTTACTGCTTCATAGAATTTATTTTCTTAAATATTATATAAGTAATTTAAGCGTCAATTTATTTTTAAATAAATTTAAACAAAATCCACCGAAAAAATTCTTAAATTGAAACTGAAAGTTGGCATCCCTGGTAATAATTCGTGAGATACAGAAAATTAACCCATTAAAGTTTTATTATTTATATCTAAAATAAAGTTTAGTGTGAATTAGTTCAACGAAGCAAAAAACGAAGAAGGGGTCCCGAATATTTACGTGGGTACGGTTTGTAGGTCACGAAGGTCTTTCGGTTTGGTTTTTTCCTACATTCAAAAGTCTTTTCAAATCAAGTGATTCCCATCACAACTTAACGTTTTACTGATTCCAGGTTCACATCCGTTGTATTTATTTCTAGAATTTTAAACAGCCTATTGACTTTAACCATAACATTCTTATGTGAGGTTCTCGACATGTTTCTATAATATGTACAGCGAGTTGGAAAGATCAATACCATGATAAAAAATGAATTCATTAGTAAAAAATCTAATCGAAAATGGATGATTTTTGTGAATCTATCTACACTTATGTTTTTAAAGCTTTTTTGATAAATAGTAGGGAGCGAAGCGAATATTAGACCACATAGGGTTAATTGAAAATTTTGTGAGTAACAAAAAAATTCAATTGTCAATTAATGAATAATTTTTCTCTCATTATGCTCACTAATACAGACACAACTCGCTCAAATTTTCGTCCCCCTCCTTTGTTTTGAAATCCCCTCTCACCCAGGAAAGTCTCAGCTGGCAGAATTTTTGAGGGCAAATGGGCAACTTTTGCCCATCCCAACATTAGGGCATTGTCTACAGCCCACTAAAAGCTGCTATCTCAACCGCAAATATTTCAAATGGTTAGACTATGTGTGAAATTGAAAGCTTTAAATAATTTTGATAGTTTTTAGTTTCTTTCAGTGCTAAGCATATTTTCCTCCATACACCGTTTAGTATCAAAAAGCGATTTTAATAATTTTGTACATGTAATTCTTAAATTTGTAATTTAAGATTACAGAAAATAAGGATTACTCTAATCGTAATCGTAAAAAACTTGAAATTACAATTACTGTAATCGTAATCGTCGTTACAAAAATAAGAATTACTGTAATCGTAATTTAAGAAATTTTGAAATTACGATTAATGTAATCGTAATCCTATGTGTAATCCTTATCGCCCAGCTCTGACTGAAATATGCATGTATATGCCAGAGATGCTTAACGAACGAACGGATTCTATTTCGTTTTGTTAATTCACAATGCTAAATTATCAAAATGGTTTTGTTTCGTTAATTCGCAACGCTAAATTATCAAAACCATTTCGTTTCGATAATTCACAAAACTAAATTATCAAAATGCAACCGGTAACGTTGAAACGAAGTAAATCAACAAAAAGATTGCCTGAACGAGGCGAATACATACACAGCTGTCACTCAAATCGTAGCAGTTCGTGTGCATATGCATATATGTATGTACATATGTATGCGAGTACTCGGCCGATTGTTCGCGACGGCATTACGAGCGTACTAAGCATTTCAACGTTATAAATTTGGTTATGATAACGCTAATTAACGAAATGAAATCATTTTGATAATTTCTTTTCGCTAATCAACGAATGGTATTATTTCGATAATTTCATTATCGTTATTTTGCGACTATACATTATTTTGATAATTGTGGAAACGGTAAAAACCTGAATAGTTTCAACGGAAACGATTGCTTTTTTTCGGTAAACGATAATATTAACGTTACGATGCATCCTTGGTATATGCTACCTTCTACCTTCGTTTTCGGCAGTTTCAGGTAGTTGATTTTCAAGGCCACCTCTATATAAAAACGAAAGAGAAAGTTCAGATTTTATAACTACATCTCTACTGAATATTCATTAGGAAATATGTGCTATTTTCCAGCTGATCAATTCTGCTAAGTATATACCTACTTACATATGTGCAAAAAAGTTTTTAAGCGAAAATTAAGAAAACAATGGTTGGATCCCCCGACGTAAATAATGAAACAAATCAAAATCGATTCTTAATAAGTTAACGTAGCTTTTTTGCCATGTTTCAATTGATGCGGAAAAATTATTGAGCGGCCTACGTATGTATTTCTCGACATACATATACATACATATGTACATATGTACATAAGTGCAATCCGGGTATGATGAATTTGTGAATAGAGCTGATAAATGGCGGATGTACCGACTGTTCATGTTCTTTAAATAAGGATTTTAGCATGCAAATAACTTAATAACTGCGATGTTAATAGAAAGTGAACACATTCCGGTAGACGAACAGTGTAAATCTGTTAGAATTTGTGAAATCGGCAATCCAAATGCAACAGAATTTTGTTTCCATTAATAGTAACATATGTATTTTGGTAATATTTAACGTTACAAATACTTGGCCGGAACCAATTTTTTTATTTAATATTAGCAATCGAAGTTTTTTACCCGTTTTTCTTTGAAAATTTGTTGTTGGCGATCTACAGGACCGATTTTATTGATCTCTTTGGCATTTGAATCGATATTAAATGTATATTATAAATAAGTGATTGAATCCAATAATTTCAAGTAATTAATAAGGGATACAGCCAAGCATATTTAATTTTCTAATCCCTCAGTTTTTGAAATAACTGAATGTATAAATGAGACACTGGAGCTTCTTTCCAGTACAAAATGTAGACATCTGGACGATCGCTTGTATGGGAGCTATAACTTATAATAGTGACTAGTTTCGCCAGTGGTTGAAAATTCGACTAATTAGAATTCTTGTTGTACTTTTTAATTGGTTTTATTGAATTTATGTATATACATTAAGGTGGAGTGAAAACATATGGAGATTTTTTTTGTTCTTTGTTTGAACGTACCAGCAATGAAAAGTTGCCTTTATATGAGTTAATGAACCCCACAAAATTTTATGGCGATAGGACGACGTTTTAAACTGCCCCCAGCCCCGCAAAGTTGAAAGAAATAAGCACGATCTGGTACAAATATGAAATTTACAAAATTATAAAATCAAAAAACGAAGTATGAGGATTGATAAAGATGGCAAAGCTGAGTATTAAAGTGAATTTATTTTTTTTTTTGAAACAACAACAAAAGTTATTAAAGGTCAAAGTTTATATTATGCATTTTTTAAATTGCAATTTTCATAAAATTTTCGAACATCATTCCTACCCGCCAGCATCTCAAGCTCTTCACACTCGCGTCTTTCGGCCTCCCTTTTCTTCATTCGAAAAAGGCGCCTCTCCTCCCTCTTAGCCGTCCGATAGTGCTCCCATACGCTTCGTGTTGCGCCCGCACGCAATGTAGCCCTGTAGGCGGCGTTCTTTCTTTCCGAGGAGTCGTGGCATTCCTTATCGTACCAGGTGTTTTTTCTGCGGGCTCGCTGGTATCCAATAGTTTCCTCAGCGGCGGTACGAAGTGAACGAGCAATGCGCTCCCATTCCTCGGATACATCGTTTGGTGAAGAGTTGCTCTCAGAGAGCAGGAGTGAGAGCCGGGTGGAGTATTCGTTGGCTGTCTGCGTCATGTGCAGTCTCTCGACTTCAAACTTTCCTTGCTTCCCTGTTGGCACATTCTTTGCTGCACATAGGCGAGTGCGTACCTTGGCCGCCACAAGATAATGGTCCGAGTCGATATTGGGACCACGGATTGTGCGCACGTCTAGGATGCTGGAGCTGTGTCTGCCGTCGATCATGACGTGATCGATCTGATTTCGCGTTTTTCGATCAGGTGACAGCCATGTGGCTTGGTGTATTTTTTTGTTTTTATGCTACATTAATCATATAATAGTGATGAGCGATATATCGCAAACGGTGATTTTTTCACTGTGAATAAAAAATCACAAATCGCAATTGCGATCACTTTTTCAAAATAGCAGTTCACTACTTATTGGCAACTGCTATCGATGTAGCAAGTAAGCAGTTCACCTATGTGAATCGCAATCGCAAAAGCATTATAAATTTATTTTTGTTTACACTTTTGAGCAGACCACATACTCAATACCTATATAAAATCCAATTATATATTAAATACATAATTGCCTTGAATGTCAAACAAAATTCTGCATACGAAATTAATTTAAAGGAAAATTGCTGTGTTTATTAATGGTAAGCTACTAGCCCTTCTCTTCGATCCCAAAAGCAATCGCCTTAAAACGAAAATTTTCTTTCGTTTGCTGTCACTCCAACAAAAAAATCTCAATTAGTCGACGAGTTATAGCAAAAAAACCATACAAACAATATGCTGAAAATCGGCATTTGCCCGCAAAGTTCAAAGGTCGATTAAAAACAAATTCGAACTAACCTAAGCAAACGCCGCGATACGGGTCTTCTAATTTAGCCTCTATTTTCACCCCTAACTTTCAGAACCGAGTTAACTTTTGTTGACCTAAATTTGTTCCATCTCAATTAGTCGACGAGTTATAGCAAAAAAACCATACAAACAATATGCTGAAAATCGGCATTTGCCTGCAAAGTTCAAAGGTCGATTAAAAACAAATTCGAACTAACCTAAGCAAACGCCGCGATACGGGTCTTCTAATTTAGCCTCTATTTTCACCCCCAACTTTCAGAACCGAGTTAACTTTTGTTGACCTGAATTTGTTCCACAGTGTAATAATAAAAGTTTAAGTAGCCTTTAAAAGTAAATATCTACTAAATTATTTATCAGAACATTTTCCTCTATTCCTTAGAAACCACTTTTCCTACATATCGTTGGCTTCGTGAGAAAATGTGCTAAGTCCATTTATGGTAACTTTTCAGGAGACGCAAAAAACCTCCTAACTTTTTTTGTTATTACTATTTCAAAAATCTTAAATTGCAGTTTTCTTCCTCGGATGGTCATGCTAAAATACCAGTAATCGGCACATTTTAATATAAAGCTTGTACAAAGTTATGAGCTTCTTTAGGACTTAGCACATTTGCTTACTATGATTTTGTTTTTTTTTAGGTGGACTTAGCACATTTTCTCGCAAATTATTATACTCAACTGTACGTAGTAAAATTGGAATATTTTGATGAAATTTGGTATAAAGGCTCCTAACTAGACAGGGAAGGTTGGTATTGAAAATAGGCGAAATTGGATGATAACCACGCTCACTTTCCCTATATGGTATATATCGAAAAACACGCAAAAAGTGATAATGGATGAAATTCCATCCATGCAATGAGCTTACGCCGTTATAAAGAAATAAATTGAAATTCTCGAAAATGGGCGATGCCCCACCGACTTATGAATGGATAAATTCTAAAAGTTTTATAAGTGATAAATAACTCAGAAACCGTAGTAGATATATAGATGAAATGTGGAAGGCGTAATTTACTTGCTAGGGCAAAGGTTTGGGCGAAAAATTGTCCAAATCGGTAGACGACCACGCCCACTTTTATATATGGTAACTATAATTGGAACTAATAAAAACATTTTAAGCGACGTCTTTGTCAAATATGAAGATAATTCATTGAAAGTTTGTGGCATGAGTCCAACTATGGACAAAAACATAAACCATAAATATTTTTGAAAATGTGCGTGGCATCGTGAATCTAATGCCGTTTTCTTTTCTCGAAAAAATGTTGCCCTGTTTGATTTTCTTAGCCATTTTGTAAGCTTGTGTGGTGATTTCAACGAATATTGTCCTCTGACTAAGTAAGAGGGCACCATTAACTACAAATTCAGCCATTTTATAGAAAGTCATGTTACGTAATTTGATAATTGAGATATTAAAGGGCAACATTTTTTGTCAGAAAAGAAAACGCCATAAGACATTTCGGAGCCCATAACTCGACAAATAGTTGAGATATTACGGCGGAACTTGGTGTAGGTACATATGTACATACTTTTATTACTTGTAGTAAAATTTGAGCAAAATCGGTTTGTAACAGTGGCGGATCCACGGGGGGTTTTGGGGGTTCAAACCCCCCCTTGTGGTTTATCATAGATCCCAAATTAATGCCCTTATAGATTCTGCGCCCAAATTTCCCAAACTGATCAAGGAAAACTATCATTCCAAAAGCAATGGTTGGACCACATAACATCCAAAATATGTACCTACATGCGAAAAAAGTTCATGTAGGTACCTTTGGACGCACGTGCATAAAATCAAATTTGTCAAATGCTATTCGCAAATTGCCAAATCGCAAATTTATTTTCTTTTTTTTTTCTTATGCCTATTTTTATCGGGATTGTACAGAATTAATTTGGTCAGAAATGTCTGAATCGTTGGAGAAATTGCCTTTTTCAGAGGCATTTCGCAATTCTTGTTTAAATTAATCTTTTAAAAATTTGAGTATATAAAAACAAGAACAAGAAAAATTCTATTAAAAATATAAATATAACCAAAAAGTACTACATACATATATTCTTATTTATTTTGGCTTTAAATGCAAGGGTAAGTGAAATTGATGATCAATTTGCCACCAATACCATACGATACTCATTCGCACGTACCAATGCAAAAATATACATATGTACATACGTTATACATGTTATTTAGAACTTCAATTGAAATCTCATGCACTTTATGTGATGACATACATATTGTTAATTTGGAGGGTTTTGATTTTGTTGTGTTTAAGGTGCGGGAAATGGCGCAACTAGTATATAGAATAATAATAGTAGGTGGTATTAGTCCATATTTTCACCAGCGCACATAGGTAGATTATCAAGTTTTATGTGGCCAAAAATATTTTATTGTCTACATCTATTCCAAATTGCTTGTTTAATGCAAAATTTTAATAATTTGAGTTAAAAGTCGATTTTATTGAAAAATATATACAGTGACTCAAAAAAAATCATACGCCAAAGTTTTTAAATTTATTTCAAAGAGTTCTGTCGAAAATTTTACTTTCTTATTTTAGTTTAAAAATATAGAAAATTTTTCAATAAAAATCGTTTTAAGCAGGATTTCTGAGCTTATAGAAAAAATCTGAAAAATCGTAGAAATTTCTGAAAGTGGATTAAAAATTTCAAAGCAAGGCCATAATTTATAGAAGATTTTGAGGAGATTTCTAAGAGTACTGTTATGTAGCCAACCCATTTTAGTGTAAAAAGTGAAATTCTCAATGCTGTGAAAAATTCCGTCAATTTTAGAAGTTTTTTTCTGTAGGGTGTAATTTCAAAAAGTTGAATTTTCAAAAAGTTGAATGTTGCGTATTGTTATATTAAAATTGAATGAGCTGCAAATTTGCATACTCAAAACTCTTCTAAAAAATGTAGCTTTAGGATTCTTAGCCCCTTTTTATGATAAGTATTTCCTTGACTTTGAAAAATTGGAAACACTAAAAATACGAAAGCAGGTAATTTTCCAAATAGGCCAATTTTTAATCCATTGTTGATAATTTCTGGCTTTGCATTTTTCCGATAATATAACTAAATTGCTTTTGAATAAAAAAATTAACAATATTTTTTCAAGAAAGGCCGATTAGCTTAAAAGCTTCAAAATGGTGGGTCTTTTATTATGCTAGGTTGACGATTTCCTCAATAAATAATGATATTTACCTGAAGCACCCGAATCCATGATGTTTACTTTGATAACTGTCTTAAAACTGAAAATATTGACGTTTAAAAATGGGTTACTTAAAATACGTAAAAAAAAAAAATCGAAAAAGTGAGAG
The DNA here is from genome assembly GCA_960531455.1 of Urophora cardui. Taxonomy (NCBI): domain Eukaryota; kingdom Metazoa; phylum Arthropoda; class Insecta; order Diptera; family Tephritidae; genus Urophora; species Urophora cardui. Next base: position 107,542,010 of record OY482673.1, on the reverse strand, counting down.
AATAATAAGTTTCGACTAGCGGCAGGGACACCCCCGTTGTCTATAAAAGCCGAGAAGACCGGTTTATTATCGCCCGGTCTATTATAAACGTAGAGCGATTTTGGATTTTGTATTTGCACCAATTTTAAAATTTTCAATTTTGGCCGCATAAATTCGTAAAATCTACCTATGTGCAGCGTCTGCCCTTAAAAAACATCTTCCAAAAAAAGAAATTTTCAAAAACCCCCCCCCCCCTTGCCGAAATCCTGGATCCGCGCCTGGTTTGTAACCACGCCTACTTAAAAAAAAATGCAAAACTCCCTTTGAAAACTTGTGACGTGGCATCTTTGTAAATAAAAGTCATAAAGGGATGATATTTTGCACTAACAAGAATATTTTAGGCTTGGTCTGATGAGAGATAAAACTGTTGATAATGGGTGTTGCCACGCCCACATTATGCTGTACCCTCCCTATATAAAATAGGTGCACCTCCTTCCGATCAAACGGATACAATTATAATAAAAATTTAAGAAGTACCGAAAACTAGTTTGCATATCAAATTGGTCGGAAAGCTAGCCACTCCCGCAAATTATTAACGGTTACAGTCCCAAACCATGCTTATTAAAGCAATGTGGTAATAATTCTCTATCATTCTACAAAAAAAATAAAAAAAAAAACCAATAATTTCTTATGCCGGAATCGCAATTTGGCGTTCGGTCGGTCGCGCTTCTGACAAGTGAGTAGAAATGTATGGAAATATATGAAGCAAATCGCATTGTGACCTCAAGCGTTTGATCGTAAAATTTTTGTAATATCGTATGTTCATTGCAACCCTGTATAACTCCTGAGTTGAACATTTCTCTACTAAGTCGGGCGTTTGACATTAAAAAAAATTCAATTGTTTCTTTCGATGAAATATTTTTAAATTTATGAAAAAATTCAAGAAAATATATTAGTGGCAGTGAAAATGTTTCCAGTCCAGCATCTAATATCGAATGTCAGTGTGAAGCGGCTTTGAGGTACGATCAACGCGCGACCGACCTAAAGCCAAATTGCGATTCAGGCATTATTTTCACCTGGTCTTAGCACGTAGATTTTGAAAAAAAAAATTTTTATGGACTTAGCACATTTGCATAACACTGCATTACACCATGAAAAACAGACATTATGGTAACTTCTTTTTGGCAGACGATGTATTTTTAGTTGTACTATCTTACTGCATTAAAATCTCAGTTTTGATAAAAATTGGACTTAGCACATTTGCTCACGAAGCCAACGATATACGTTTTTATTTACATTTTTGCACTAAAGGAATTCATTTCCTCTAAATTGGTGAATTTTTTAAAGAAATCGGACCAAAAAAGGGGTCTAAGTTTAAGATTGTGGCGTATTTATATTAGAGCGCATTCAAACCAGCACTTAAGATATGAAAGGGAAGCACTTCCACATTTCCGATTAGGTAGGTACGAAATATGTATGAATGTTTATGTGCATACAACCCTGCAAAAGTCAATGGATTATATGGTCCATTTTCTGGTAGATTGGAGTACTTTCAAAGTGATCATAAACATATCCCCAGAGCGACTCATGTATCTGCATCGGCTCGTAGTTAGCCGAACATTACTACGAAAACTAAATGTTTATCGCTATAACAACGAAGCAAGTTCGTACATATGTATGTACATTAGAGTGGCCCTTACGCCTATGGAAAATTTTTTTTTCTACTTTTTTGAGACGTTACCCCCTGAAATGGTTTCATGTACGAAGAAAATATTCCCTGTTTAATATTTGCTCGATTGGGCAACGTTAACCCGTGCCACAATGAGTTGAAATAATGAACCAAGGGGTATATGGTTCGGTGGACGTTTATATTGGAGGAATTCTCTTATATTTTTGAAGTTTAGTAGATTACAACGTTGTTATTTATTAGACTCTACAAATAAATGTTTTATAAACAAACTATACTGATATTCTGTATATTGAAGTAGTGAAATGTCACGGATACTTATTTTCTCATATATACAAACAATTTAAGAAAATTGAAATTTGTAATATATATTTTGCATGTACTCGTACATACATATTTATATGGGAAATTTTAAAAATAAGTGACCCTCTAACATCCTGACGATGAGCTCGCTTTTACTCCTTTTTTAGAAAGTCCAAAAAATATTATTTCGAAGTATGTTAGAGGGTTAAATAGTTATAGAAAGTTATTCGCTATAGAATTTCACTAGATATCCACAGACAAAAGAACCTATATACCACAGTCCAGGGACTTTATGGAGGTGATTTCTGTGACAAAATTTTATTTTGGGATTTTTCTTACTATTTCCTTTATATCAGAATTTAACTAAAATAGTGTGCAAATGTGGAAAATTGGAAACTTTTAATATTCTAAGTGCCTCCTCGGATGAAATTCTTACAAAATGACTCGAGGAAGATGAATGAGAAACCGACATTGAGGACTCTATCATGAATAGTGCTGGACCGTCTCGATATTATATTTCTGAATCATTTTCAAAGGATAGTTACGCTGACTACGCGTAAAATAACCGTGATACGGACACAAAATTTCCCAATGCCGACAGATACTCACTTTTGCTATGTATAAAAAACTCATTTGTTTCACATGTGCTAAAAAGGTACCTACGTGTGGCATGTGCTTCAATACACTGACTTCACCAGTTGCACGTTTTAAAATTGTTGTATTGGAAGAAAAGCATATGAGTTTAAATTAATACACTCTTTTTAAGTGAAATGTTTGATTTTTTTGTTTTAATACTATGTTGCTTTATACGTAAGAAACAAAATTTAATGTCATCTACATACGTACTAGTGATGAGCGATATATCGCAAACGGTGATTTTTTCACTGTGAATAAAAAATCACAAATCGCAATTGCGATCACTTTTTCAAAATAGCAGTTCACTACTTATTGGCAACTGCTATCGATGTAGCAAGTAAGCAGTTCACCTATGTGAATCGCAATCGCAAAAGCATTATAAATTTCTTTTTGTTTACACTTTTGAGCAGACCACATACGTACATATATAGAAATATAAGAAAAAAAAATTATTGAATTTACAATTTGTCTTTGAAAAATATTTACAAACAGCGATATTACTGCGGAATACGTTGTTATTGCTATCATTTTGTTAACATAAAATAAAGACAGGTTATATCGCTCAGAAAACGCAAAATTAATCTCTACCGGTAACTGATGATTTTATACCAGTCCATGCAATCGCAATAGCAGTTTAAAATCACAGTGATTTAAAAATAGCAATCACCGAAATCACAGATATCGAAAAATCGCAGTTTCGCTCATATCTAATACGTACATACATCTTCTACGAATTCTGTTACTCAAGCAATTGTATCGGTAAAATAATAAAAGTATTTTGATTAATTTCATGCAAGTTTAAACTTGTAAACATCTCAGAGTTAGGTTTTCGGGTATACTTACGCACATACATATATTTATCACTGCATAGCCAAAAGAAGCGCTTACTAAAAGTGATGTTACCAATTTTTCAACTTCAACCCGTTGTGGCACGGGTTAGAGTTGTTCAATCGGGCCAAAATTTTCAGGGTATTATTTTTTTTATTAAACAAAAACATATCAGGGGGTAACAACTGCAAATTTCCGACTTCCGAAAATAAGGGCCATGTACATATGTATGCATGCTTGTTTGAACGTGCATGATTTAGTAATAAAGAGAACTTGAAACGCAACGTAACAGATACCAAAAACGAAAAATTAAATATTTATAAAAAAAAAGTATATGTACTAATAATTCAAAATGAATTGGCAATCGTAGACACAAATCTTTTCAGATTATTAAATTTTTTTAATTTAAGTACTTCATAAATTAATCCAATGTAGGTACCTATGGATTACTCGGGTGTCATGCGGAAATCGGAGTATGTGATCCGTGCCTAGGACATCGCCATGTTAAATGGACCATATTTTTTATATGAAATGTGGTAAATTCCGGAGTAAGTACTCGAATGCTCCATAGCGAGTACTCTATACAGGCGCGCATGGAGTACCTACTCGGCTTTTTTGCAGGGATCATATACATACATCTATACAATGTATAGTTAGGTTGTTTTTCATTGCAAAATAGAGGAACTCACATGATAATTAAATTTACTACTGTTTATTTTATTTATCAGAATGGTTCACTGCAATAAATGATAAAAATGATCACGAAAATATGTACATATGTACATTAGATGCGTTTTTTTGATCTAACATACCCCTCCGGCCACAGAATATGAAAATAGGATGTTGTAGGATAACTAAGCTGATTTTTATTTTTTTTAGAAAGAAAACTGAGTGGGCTACTCCAAAAACAGCGATTTTTTTTAAATTTCATGATGGGTTTAGATTCATATATGAAAAAAACCACAGAATTAAAAATAGAAAAACAAAAGATATATATTCTCATGTAAAATTAATGGCTTAATCGAATGGCGTACTCAGTTTTTTAGTGCGAGCCATAGGGAAGGTACCAAGATCGCCTAAAGTTGAATTTTATTTTTTTTAGTCACGAATTTTCAAGTTTGGACCCTGGCATTTTCAAGATACCTTAAATTTCTTTTTAATCAAAATATACAGGAATCTGCGCAAATTCATGCAGTTTTCAGAAAAGTTTATTTGATCGAAATCGAGCTTTTTTTGTCCAAGCTACTTTGGTTTAAATTAAACATTCCAAAATCACTTTCATATTGAACATTTTTTTATTGTTGCAAGTACAAAATTTGAAAATTTATTATTTACATATGTATACTTTACAATTATGTATATAAGTTTTTAATAGTATTTTTTTGTTGATGCAAAATAGGAAGGAAGCAACCCTTTTGTTTACGCATATTTTGATTTTTTTTTAAGACGCACTTGTTTGAGTGGAGTTTATGTACATATGTGTATGTACACATAATATGTATGTCCAAAACGAAACGGGAGCGCATTTATTTTAGAGCGAAAGTTGGACAGAAAGCTTATGTTTTATGCATGCCGACATCACATTTCCGAACTATTATTGAAAAAGGCTTTTGAATTAACAATAGAAACTGTCACAACTGGGCCAAATATTAAAATATTTCAAAAATTTCAAGAGGCGTGGCCAAATATGAAAGTTGACCCCATAAAAATTGAGAGAAATTGCGCGATGCATGATAATCGTATTCGACATCATTTTCCTGAGCATATCCGAAAAGAGTTAGTCCAATTCGCCGACAAACAATTGAACACTCATCAGTCTAGAGCCGACTACGAAGACTTAGCTCACATGATTCTGCTGTTTCTTGGAGATAAGCCATTGAATCGGAAGGGGACATTTCTAAAAATCAAGGTTCCGGGTGCAGTGTCGCGAGCACGGTTCACGGGAAAGGCCATATACTGCCTCAAGATTTACTTGTTTCGAGATCAGTTCTTTTTAACAGGTAATTTAAATCTTCTTATTAGTCACTCACGTATTAAGAATTTCCATCGTCCTTTGCTTATTTTGCAGATAGAGAGTTAAATGGTTTCCAGGACTTGAATGTCTTCATTGTACTTGTATACATGAAGTATTGGTTTCAATGTTCTCTACCTACGACTGCTCCCATGAATGATTTAGCTCTCATTCAAAATCTAATCAACTACCGTAGCATCAGCCGTAATATATCGAAAGAAGTTTTGGCTGTATTTAGTCGACATTTGTGGTATTTATCTGAAACACTCGTAGGATTTGCATTTTTTGATAGAAATGTGAGTATAGAAACAAAAAGAAGAATTACTGCTGCATTAGGCATAAACAGTAATGGAGAAAGTTCGAAGAAAGCAAAAATCAATGTAGACTCAATAAATGTTTCGGAATTAAGCATTGAATGTTTCGTAACATCAAGCACAATTACATTTTTTGAGGCGTTATATGTGGATCCATCCAGTATATTCCACTATAAGCATTTTTTTAAAATTGACCCCAGTTGCTGGATACACGATAAACATTATCTACATGCTGAAGCTATCGTGAGAAAAATTATTGTTGTGAATGATGCGGCAGAAAGGGCTATAAATCTTGCAACAAAGTTTAACGAAATAAATAATAGCTTAAAAAAACTAAAAAACACGCTTTAATCTTAAAAATCGTACTAAAAATTGAGAAATAATTTAATTAGAAACAAAATGATGAACGAAAATATAAGTATTTAAGGAAAAGTGTCGGGTGGTGCTCAGTATGTCAAAAAATATTTAAGATCGCTGTTTTTAACTAATATTTTTATTTTGACTTTTTTGAGATTTCATATAACGTACTCTTTAATTTCGCAACTAGGTATGTATATTTTTGTACTAGTCGTACGAATCGAATATTTTCATATTCAAATATTATTGAGCACCCCCACGCTTTTCCTTAAATACTTATATTTTCGTTCATCATTTTGTTTCTAATTAAATTATTTCTCAATTTTTAGTACGATTTTTAAGATTAAAGCGTGTTTTTTAGTTTTTTTAAGCTATTATTTATTTTTAACTTTTTAGTGAAAATTTTCATTAAAGGATCTTTTATGCGGACGCAAGAATAAAAGTAACAAGTAAGGAAGCCCAAGTTCGAGTGGAATCGAACATTAGATACTCAGCTGTATGCTTTCATTGTTTATTTGCGTTTGTTCGATATAGGGTGTATTTTATATGAAACGAGTGCTGCATAAACAGGGCGCAGCCACGCCCATTTTTAAAATTTGTATCAATCATCCAAATAAGCATATAAATATTATTGTTAGTGCAAAATTGCATCCTTCTATGACTTTTAGTTACAAAGACTTCACGTTACAAATTCCAAAAGGGTTTTCCAGAAATATCTTTGTTAAAAAGTAGGCGTGGTCATAAACCGATTTCAATACATTTTTGCGTGTCTATTAACACATGTTATAAAAGTGCATAAACCAAGTTTCGTCATAATATCTCAGTTATTTGTCGAGTAATAGGCTCGTAGATTCCTTTGTATAAAAAAAGGCGGTGCCACGCCCATTTTATAAACTTTTTTATTTTTTGTTTCCGGTCTATTGTAGAACTCATGTCACAAAATTTCAATGAATTATCTTTATATTTCACATAGATATCGCTAAAAATGATTTTATTAGGTCACTTTATAATACCCATATATAAAAGTGGGCGTGGTCGTCAACCGATTTTGGTAATTTTTCGTTGACACATTTGGCTAAGTAAGTATAGCACGCGTACCAAATTTCATCGATATATATTTAACGGTTTCTGAGTTATGGCCTATAAAACTTTCAATATTTGCCCCTTAATAAGTGGGCGTGGCAAAGCCCATTTGCCAAAATTTTTGTACTTTTTGTTTTATGTCCGTAGTTGGACTCCTGCCACAAAATTTCAGTGACAGATCTTTATATTTGACAGAGATATCGCTTAAGATGTTTTGATTAGGCCCCTTTATAGTTCCCATATATAAAAGTGGGCGTGGCCGTCAACCGATTTTGATAATTTTCCGTCGAAACATTTTTCTAAGTAAGCAAATTACGCATACCAAATTTCATCGATATATCTTGAACGGTTTCTGAGTTATGACATATAAAACTTTCAATGTTTGACCCTTAATAAGTGGGCGTGGCACCGCCCATTTTCCAAAACTTCATCAAATTTCTTCATAAGGGCCTGAGCTCAATACGTGGGTAAAATTTTATCACTCTAGCTATATTAGTGGCTGAGATACCAAATTTCCGATTTTTTCTATATAGGAAAAGTGGGCGTGGTCATGGTCCGATTTCGCCCATTTTCAATACCAACCGTCCCAGTCTCGATACCAACTTGCATTTCAAATTTCATCAAAATATCTCAATTTTTACGCGAGTTATCGTGCGTACGGACGGACGGACATGGCTCAATCGATTTCTCTTTTCACCCTGATCATTTTGATATATATAAGTCCATATCTATCTCGATTATTTCATTATGTTACAATCCACCGTTATGAAATCAAAATTATAATACTCTGTGTACTAGTACAGCTGAGTATAAAAAGAAGTCTGATGAAGGGATGTGGTGATCTCCGAAATAGATCTACATACATATGTATTTATAACTTCTACCAAAAATATTAATTTTTCACATACATTTTTTCCTTATAAAAAAAAAAAAATTGGTCATAAGAGCTCAAAAATGAAGCCTAAACGAAAAAATATCAACTAATATGTACTATGTCTATCGAAGCAAAACTATTTCAGTTTTTAATCGGAGATATGCTCTTCTTTATTTGCCTGTGCATATTCACAATGAACAGTCAGCGCTCCAAATTATTCTCATTGTCCTATAATCACTTCCATATTTTTCTTGTATACCAAAAATAGTAAACAACTTCTTGAAAACAAAAATTGCCAAACAGATGTGAAAGTTACCAAGAAACCAACAGCGAAAAATAACCTATTTTGGTAATTACCAAGTTCGGCAACCGTGCTATAAATAGAATTTGAACCAGGGTTTGAAATTGCTTAGCTACTTTTCCTGCATTTGCTTTTGCTAATGAAAAGTAAATTAGCAAACTCGGCCAGCCGAGTAAAAAACGACAACACGATTCATTCGCTTCAGTTTTCAGCTGAGCCGTGTTTACTTGTATAGTTAAGCAAAAGCAAAGCAACGCGATTTGGGGGATTTCATTTTACTTCCAGCAATTAGTTGTCTGCATTTTTTCTGCTTATTGCATCTTGTTAACATTAGAGTTGAGTGATGGTAAATTAATCTTCCAAAAAACCGCCAACCCACCGGGCCACCGCCCGGAGCACCACCTCACATGGAAGAGTATGTGGCCCTTTGAGGATTTACTTTCATAATGTGTCTGGGCTTAGAACCAAGTCTCACTCGCTCCGGTTATTTAGTTCTTATTTAGATTACGATGTTTTTGTACTTATCGAGACGTGGCTCAATGAAAACTTCTTTAATGAAGAATTTTTCGATTCTAAGCTCTATAATGTTTTCCGCAAAGACAGATGTGGTATTCTCACAGGTCACAGCAGAGGTGGGGGAGTTTTAATTGCAGTGCAATGTAAATACCACGCGTCTCTCATCCCGCTTAAAAATGACAGTGCGATCCTAGATCAAATCTGTGTCCGAATCGATAATAGATCAGATTCTCTTATCTTATGTGCTTCCTACATTCCACCTAACAGCGCCCACAGCTTGTATGTCGCGCATGTCGACAACATCATGTCCCTTTCTACCGGAAAGACGAGGGATGATCATCTATGTGTCTTGGGAGACTACAATCTCTGTAATCTCACATGGTCTTCCACGATATCTGAGTTTAACCTTATTGCCTGTGATGCTAGTAGTAATAATGAAGTTTACCTTGTCGATAACTTTTTGAATTTAGATCTTGTGCAAATCAATTCCTTCCGAAACACTCTTGGCCGAACTTTGGATTTAATATTTTTAAGTAAAAATGTAAAATTCTCGGTATATGAGTGCAATATTCCCCTAAAAAAGCCATGTGCATATCATTTACCTTTAACAATTGAAATTGAATTTTATCAATTTAGCGATTTAAGTTTTGTACCTACAAACCTATCATTTAACTTTAAATCATGTGATTTTCAGAAACTGAACAATCGTCTTAAAGAGGTCGACTGGGATAGCCTATTTGTCCAGAGCGATGTCAAAAAATGCTTTGAAACATTTAGAACAACAGTGGTTGATATATGTAAAACATGTATTCCCCTATTATCAAATAGACACTATAAGATACCCTGGCACAATGCTAGGTTAACTAATCTAAGAAATAAAAGAAACAAATACTACAGGAAATTCAAGAAGACTAATAACCTAAGCTACTATAATCTTTACAAACAATTCTCCAACACATTCTCTTGTCTTGAAAAGTTTTTGCATAGAAACTACATATTGTCGTTTGAAATAAACATTAAATCTAACCCTAAAGCTTTTTGGAGTTTTGTTAACTCGAAAAAATCTTCCTCCGGGATCCCAACGTCACTTTTCTATGGTGATAGAACTGCCAATTCGCTACAATCAGCCGCAAACTTATTTGCCTTGTTTTTCCAATCAAACTTCGTCCAGGATCCAGGTTGTAATTATGACTTCAACATTGACCAATCCATTGATTTAGGAGAACTTACACTATCTACTGAGGATGTATGCCTTGGTATTACTAATCTAAAAACGTCTATGCAGACAGATGTTGACGGTTTATCGTCTATCTTGTTCAAGCAATGCGACTCGCTGGTCTATCCCCTTTTGAAAATATTCAACAAATCGTTATCCTCAGGTGTATTCATCGATGATTGGAAATTGGCTTATATTACCCCTGTCTACAAGTCTGGAAATAAAAGTGACATTAGTAACTACAGGCCTATCTCAAAGCTTTCTGCTACGTCAAAGCTCTTTGAATGTATTGTTCATTCCAAACTTATATTTACAGTAAAAAACTCTGTCTGCCTAGAGCAACATGGTTTCATGCCACACCGCTCTACAACTACTAATTTAGCAATATTTTCTGAAGACTGTTTAACTGCCTTTCAATCTGGCCTTCAGATTGATACTGTTTACACGGATTTCTCTAAGGCGTTTGATAGGGTTTCCCACTCCATACTATTAAGAAAATTGTCATGTATCGGTTTTCATTCAGCCATATTAGACTGGTTTGCCTCATATCTGGCCAATCGTAACTGCTCGGTTGTGGTTGACAATGTTAGATCATCATCTTTTATAGCCAGCTCGGGTGTCCCTCAAGGCAGTATACTTGGTCCATTACTCTTTGTCCTGTTTATTAATGATATTCGTGCCTGTTTTTCGTTCGCTAAGTTTCTGCTCTACGCGGATGATCTTAAAATCTATTCCGCTATTGGTTGTCTTCGTGACTCTAAATGTTTGCAGATAGACTTAGACATGGTAAGTGATTGGTGTCTCAAGAATTCGCTTAATCTAAATTTAAATAAATGCTATGTTGTCACGTATGCTAAGTGTAACAAAGTACATAATACTTCTTATAATATCTCTTCGTTCTCACTCCGCCGCGTAAGTGAAATTAAGGACCTCGGTGTTGTATTTGACTCCAAATTTACATTCACCAGTCACTATAGTTTTATTATTTCTAAAGCATATGCTATGCTGTATTTCATCAGGCGTAATGCCTCGGAATTCTCTGATCCCTACACTTTAAAATTACTATTTTCAGCTTTAGTGCGTTCCAGACTTGAGTATGCGTCTTTTATCTGGTCACCTTACTTTGGCTGCCATATTTCTAGGATTGAACGAATCCAGAAGGTATTCTTACGCTTTGCCTTACGTAATATACATTTTTCGGACCCTATTCCGCCATATGATTCCAGACGTCTCTTGATCAACCTAAAGTCTCTTGAGGATAGGAGGAGGATTCTTTCGTTATCTTTTGTATTTGGAGTGGTCAATGGAGCAATTGATTGTCCTGGTCTTCTTGAAAAGATTCCTTTCAATGTACCTGTTAGATCACTTCGCTTTCCTGTTCCTTTTTCCATCAGTGTCTCTAAAACCCTGTATACTCTAAATGCTCCTCTGGCTAGAGCTTTATCTGAATTTAACAGCCTTTCCAGGCATATTGATATCGATTTTTCAGTTTCCAAATTTAATTTTGTAAATTCTCTTAACTTGTTTTTCAAATAGTTTTAATTGTTATGTAGTTTAGTAAATCCTATAATCTTTCTACATCATTCAATTAGCCGTTAAGTCTTTTGTACCTTGTTTGGCTAAATAAATAAATAAATAAATAAATAAATAAATAAATAAATAAAAGATGAGATAAATGTAGTGAATAGTTTTCAAAATTCAAAAGAAAATTCAGTTATTACAAATTTAGTTAAAACGACAGCAATGATTTGTGAAAATTTTCAAAAATTATCTTTGGAAATGAATGAAATTAAGACAGAACTTAATCAAAATTATTCAAGATCGCGTTCAATAAATAAATATAATAGAAACCCTACTAGGTATCGATCAAAATCTCGTGATAATTGGTTATGTAGATATCATTTCAAATTTGGAGAAAAGGCTCAAAGATGTGAACAACCTTGCAATTTTTATAAAAACAAAAATTCATTAAACTAAATTCATCCGTTGTTGCGGTGACAAACAACGGAAATTTAGATATTTATACACGTCGCCTGTTTATATTTGATAAAAGTAATAAGTTAAATTTTTTAATTGATAGTGGAGCAGAAATTTCTGTATTACCGGTAACCAAATTCTCTCATACAAAACGCTCTTCTGATATTATTCTTACTGCAGCTAATGGTTCAACAATCTCGACATACGGTAAAAAGGTTTTAAATTTAAATTTAGGCTTAAGACGTGAATTTCCATTTACGTTTGTAATAGCAGATATAGCGAAACCAATAATTGGTGCAGATTTCTTATGCAAGTACGGTCTTTTGATTGATATTAAACGTAAACGATTGGTTGACCCAGTAACAAATCTTTCAGTTAATACCATTTCATATATTTGTGATATTCCTCTTCCAAAAATTTTTGTAGTTGATAATAAATACACCAAATTGTTAAAAGAATTTCCTTTTCTAATAACTGAACCAGATTATTCGAAACCAGTTAAACATACAACAGTACATAGATTAGTTACCGAAGGTAATCTTCCTTATTCTAAACCAAGACGTTTAGATCCCATTAAATTCAACGTAGCTAAAACTGAATTTGATTTTTTAGTAAAAACTGGTATATGTAGGCCTTCGAACTCTTGCGTAGCATCTCCACTTCATTTAGTACCAAAAAAAGAATTAAATGATTGGCGGCCTTGTGGTGATTTTCGCAGATTAAATGTTTTAACTATACCAGATCGTTATCCTTTGCCACATATTCAGGATTTTAATATGAATCTGAGGAATAAGACTGTATTTTCAAAATTAGATTCAGTAAGAGCTTATCATCAAATTCCAATGGCAGAAGAGGATATTTATAAAACTGCAATCACAACTCCTTTTGGTATGTTTGAATTTATTCGTATGCCTTTTGGCCTTAGAAATTCAGCACAAACATTTCAAAGGTTTATTAATGAAGTTGTTAATGGATTAGATTTTGTTTTTACATATATTGATGACCTTTTAGTTGCTAGTGAAAATGAAGAACAACACTTTAAAGATCTTCGGACATTGTGTCAACGTCTCACAGAATACGGGTTAAATATCAAACCGAGTAAATGTATCTTTGGTGTTACTAGTATTGACTTTTTAGGACACAACATATCAGGAGCAGGAATTAGACCTTCTGAAGAAAAAGTTTTAGCTATTCGAAATTTTGAACGACCAACATCTATTAAACAAGCACAGAAATTTATTGGTATGGTTAATTATTATCATCGATATATACCAATGTTAGCTGAGCTTACGGCTGTGATCTATGATTTAATTAATCAAACTAATATGAAACGTAATAAGACATTTATTTGGGATGAGACATCAGATAAAGCCTTTGAATGCATTAAAGATAAGTTTGCGTCTATGATATTGTTAAATCATTTTAACAAAGATGCAAAGTTGTCTTTAAATGTTGATGCATCTAATACGGCAATTGGTGGTGTCATACATCAAACGTTTAATAATATATCTGAACCACTTGCATTCTTTTCAAAAAAACTTTCTCCTTCTGAAATTAAGTACAGTGCATTTGATAGGGAACTATTAGCTATTTATTTGAATATAAAATATTTTCGGTATCTATTAGAAGGACGACAGTTTACAATTTTCACAGATCATAAGCCTTTGATATATGCTCTAAATTCAAAAACTGAACGTAGTCCGAGACAAACGAGACATATGGAATATATTGCACAATTCACCAATGACATTCGTTATATTAAAGGAAAAGAAAACGTCGTTGCTGATGCTTTATCACGAGCTTTTGAGGTGGATGCAATTAAAACTGCGGAACTTAATTTCAAAATTTTACATAATGAGCAAGAAAAAGATAATGAACTCAAAAATTTAACAACTACGGATTCTATGCATAATCTTAAACTAATTCAACTTAAACTTTTAAATTTTAGTATCTGGTATGAAATGACAGGTGAGAATCCCAGGCCATTTGTACCAATTACTTTACGTAAGATTGTATTTGATAAGCTACATGGGATTTCACACCCTGGTATAAGAGCCACACGTCGTCTTATAACTAAAAAGTACTATTGGCCAAAAATGAACAAAGAAATAAATGTTTGGTCAAAAGAATGTACAAATTGTCAAAAATCAAAAATTTTTCGTCATACTAAATCCCCTGTTTATAAAATTCCAATTCCGAAGAATAGATTTGAACATATTCATTTAGATATTGTTGGACCTTTACCTGTATCAAAAGGGTATCGTTATATTTTGACAATTATTGATAGATTCACACGTTGGCCAGAAGCTTATGCATTAAGAGACATTTCGGCATCAATAGTTGCAAATAAATTTATGAATGAATATGTTTCTCGTTTTGGGGTACCCTTAAAAATTACAACTGATCAAGGTACACAGTTTACGTCAAAATTATTCTCGGAGCTTACAAAATTTTTAGGTAGTCATCATATTATGACTTCTGCATATCATCCTCAAGGAAATGGTATGGTAGAAAGATTCCATAGACAATTAAAAGCAGCTATAATGGCTAGAAATGGAACTAATAACACTGGATCACAAAATGAAATTTTTTGTCTGTACTTTGGACGTGACCATCCTATCTATATGTAAAATCGGTCGCTGATTCCGAAAATCGGGCTCATTTTTAATTCTATGGGAAGGTTTTTGAGATATCGGCAATTTACCGTTATTTGGCCACTGGCTCCACTTAATCCTGTATACCTTTTTAACGCAGTGAGCTATCTTCCTTGGAGTGACACTCAACGAAAGAAAATTAAATTTCCTTTTCATCGCTGCTATAACATTTTTCTGTAACTCTTATAGTTTCTGAAATATTGACGATTCAATTTGAATTTTTTCGATTTTTTACGATTTTTTGAAGAAAAAATTGAATTTGTCAGGCAATATCTTTTAAACCAATGTCTTCACCTTCGGTTTTACTCCTTTACATGAAGCTCCATTCT
This sequence comes from Urophora cardui, assembly GCA_960531455.1. Lineage (NCBI taxonomy): Eukaryota > Metazoa > Arthropoda > Insecta > Diptera > Tephritidae > Urophora > Urophora cardui. The sequence goes on along the minus strand of OY482673.1, from coordinate 107,526,945 downwards.
ATTGGGAAAAATATAAGCTATCAACGAAGAAAATCCATGGTAAAATGGAAAAGTTATAGGCGATCAAGTAAATACATCCAACTCGCGCAATGCCTCTGCACGGGTATATTCTATGCATGTTATACCCGTAAATGGGCTTTTATCTACTGCGCTGCCAATGTGCTGCTACTGCAGATGTGTAGGTATTGGTATAACATGCATAGAATATACCCGTGCAGAGGCATTGCGCGACTTGGATGTATTTACTTGATCGCCTATAACTTTTCTATTTTACCATGGATTTTCTTCGTTGATAGCTTATCTTTTTCCCAATAGAATGGAGCTTCACGTAAAGGAGTAAAACCGAAGGTGAAGACATTGGTTTAAAAGATATTGCCTGACAAAGTCAATTTTTTCTTCAAAAAATCGTAAAAAATCGAAAAAATTCAAATTGAATCGTCAATATTTCAGAAACTATAAGAGTTACAGAAAAATGTTGTAGCAGGGATGAAAAGGAAATTTAATTTTCTTTCGTTGAGTGTCACTCCAAGGAAGATAGCTCACTGCGTTAAAGAGGTATACAGGATTAAGTGGAGCCATTGGCCAAATAACGGTAAATTGCCGATATCTCAAAAACCTTCCCATAGAATTAAAAATGAGCCCGATTTTCGGAATCAGCGACCGATTTTACATATAAATAGGATGGTCGCGTTCAGAGTATTTTTTGGCTGTAGAGCAGTGTAATTGGTATGATGAACTTCCTATAATACTTCTAGGTTTAAGATCAATTTATAAAGAAAATATTTCAGCCACGCCATCTGAAATGGTATTTGGACAAAATTTACGTTTACCAGGGCCCTCACTCTGTAGTTCGATTCGAAAGCGAAATTCGATTCGAAAGTACATTCGTACTGTATAGAATATATGGAATAGAATTCGAAAACGAACGAATTTTCTTTCGAATCGAACTACAGAGTGAGGGCCCTGGTGAACTTGTTGTTCCATCAGAAGAAATATTTTCTCATACAGAGGTTTTAGGGAATTTACGAGAATATTTTAAAAATGTCAGTTCAAATCTTAAACATAATCAAAATTCGGAAACAGGTATATATATTCCAAAAGACTTAGAAACTTTTAAATTTGTTTTTATACGTGTTACTAATAAGAAATCATTAAAACAACCATATGAAGGACCTTACAAGGTTGTGGAAAAAGACAAAAAATATTTTAAACTTGAAATTGATAATGAAATTAAAACGATTCCAATTGACAGACTTAAACCAGCGATAATAGAAACTACACCTACTTCTAACAAACACGACAACGCCAAAACGAAATGTGTTACTTTTAATTTACTTAATATTGATTCTCGTGAAAGGGGAGTATTGTAGGGTTCATTGTCTTTATACTGTATAAGAATTATTACTTTGGAAAATGTATTTTTAAAAATATAGATTGAATATGTTTTTGTTTAATTGTTTTGTGAAATGAAAATTTTCATTATATATATTGAAATACTTTCAAATTGTTAACAACATAATTTTTGTTAAATAATATATATTATAAAATTTTGATCAAAGAATTTTAATACCTACATGTACTAAATAAGTTAGCGCAAAAACGAATCTTGATGATGTTGTGGAATAGCCAAAGTAGAATTTTGTTTTCCTAATTCAGTTATTTCCATTCATTTCCAATTTCAAAAATTTCAATTACAACCTAACCTAAAAATCAAATTGTCAAAACAGCGTATAAGCTGTTTTCTTGCGAATGTTTACGATTTTGTGTTCAATTACTTTGGTTGATAATTTTCTCGTTTTTACTCTTAATTTGACATTGACGCTCTTTTTGCAAGTACTTGCAAGTAAAGTTGTTGAACAAATATTAATAGCGTTTGTTGAGTGTAGGAAAGCGTATGAGTTGCAGGAATTTTACCACAAAAGAGCGAGAGGATCAGAGGATGTGAGCGAGAAAGAAGACTAGCTATTTGTAGGAATCCGCACACAGAATTTGTGTGGGTACTTTCCTAAAATATGTCAAAATCTCTGAAGAAAACAGTGTTGCCACAGCCTCAAAAAATTTGGTATCACAAATTGATACATTTATGGTTTTTTTTGGTATCACCGAAAAATATTTGAAAAAAAAATTAAAATTAATAAAATATGCTGCTTTTGGGGTTCTAACACAGAAAAATTTTTGAGAAAAAAATTAAAATTAATAAAGTAAGCTACTTTCGTGGTTTTAACGATATCGTTTTTTTTTTAATAATATAAAAATATAAAGATAATACTTAAATTTCACATGCAAATAAATATGAATACTTTGGTACTGTACCGAGTAATATAAAAGTTCTATAAAATGCAATGGGTCAAACGAGCTGGGTGATCTAGTTGCCAGAGCTGATTCTGGAATTGATTTGGAGTCATTGAATCAGTTCTTAAATATTTGTCGCTCTGTCCTCCTTTAAGCCCAAATGCCTGCTATGCGGAGTGGTCCAACCAAACGTTTGATAAAAATAAAATTTGTTCTAAGCCAAAATAAAAATTATCTACGTATCATTCATATGTAATTGTGCTTAGGTGTTTTTTTTTTATAAATTTAAGTACTCCCTCATGAAGGCGATGAAGGTATTCCACGCAGGATTACTGTGGATGGGTACGTAGATTTTGCCCCAGAAAGATTATGTGGTCCTTTCAACCCGTTATCACCAAAATAAAGGTATTTTGAAAAAACAAATATTTATATTTCGAAAATTATCGGCCTCCGGACTGTTCCGACTTCAGATATAGGATCGGAGGACGGTGCAACGCCCCTTTTATAAACGGTTTTTACGATCGGTAAAGGAAAGCGTGACCACGAAAAAAAAAACCATGTAGGCATCAATTTGTGATACCATAATTTTTGAGGCTGTGGCAACACTGTTCCTAAGCGTCATTTTTGACACTAAATAGCATTTCGCACAAATGCGTTTGTTGAACTTTTGCCTTCATCTTCAGTTTGACATAACATAGCATTCTACCCAAAATCTCACCAAACAGACCCATTATCTTGTTATTAATTTATATACATATATATTTACATTTTGTTTGGGATTTAAAAAAAATTTATAAACGTTTTCTTTCCTTTCTTTTTAAAAATTAAAGTAATAATAAATGGTTCGTTTAAGTAGACATACTATTTTTTCCATGTGAACAAATATATGTGTATTCGATAACATTTTACAATCTTGTTGAGTTAGTTGTATAATGCTGTGAAAATTACTGTTTAAATATTTAATAACTAAAAATGTTCAACTGGCAACCCTTCTACCTTGCAACCATGCGAGCGATCAGCTGACACGTTTTTACGTAAAAAATCAAAATGATTTTGATTTCTGCGGTACGGACATCTGCGTCGTACGTCGTTGAATAATCGTTTACATACAAATCCCATTGAATAGGTTGGATCAGCTGACACGGTACACGGGTTTACGTTCTCGACTAACTGGACTATTAAACTCTGTCAAATCACATCGCATAGCTGCGAATGAGTATCAACAGGAATGCAATTAGACAGTGCTTTTTATATTGATCGACTTAGGGAACTAAATGATCAATATTTTGAAGCAAATATCGTCGTACCATACGAAAACTAACATACGTTTTTTTTGTGACTGACGAAAAGTAACAAGATCGACTTTCGGCTGACGAAAATTAACAAGTTCGACCTTTGGCCGACGACAAATAACAAAATCGACTTTTGGCTGACGAAAACTATCAATTTCGTTTAAACAACAACAATTTTAATGTAAAAACAGTATATAATTACTGATACTTTTCGTCAGCCAAAAGTCGATCTTGTTATTTTTCGTCTGCCAAAAGTCGAACTTGTTATTTTTCGTCAGCCAAAAGTCGAACTTGTTACTTTTCGTACAGAATTTTTTTATTGATAGCTTTCGCCAGAAATTTTAAATATGATAGTTTCGTATGGTACGACGATATGTAAAATAACATCAACTTTATTGAAATCTCTCGAATTCAAAGATCGACATTTGTTGAAATCGATTTTTTTCATAAACCGTTACACAGAACATATCTCTGCCAAAAAATATGTTCCATCAGTGTCTCCTTTGACTGAAGAATAACCATTATACATACAGTGGCTCTCAGAAGTATTTTGCATAATTCATTTATTAAGAAAACGTTAGAAATTCGCCTTTCTTTCGAATTCTTTTGCAAATATTTTTAATATGGTATTATAGCTGAATCTTCATACTACAAAAACACATTCATTAACAAACCAAAATTCATTTCATCTTTTTTATAAAATTAAAGAAACGAAGAAAGTCATACATTTTTGCTCACAAAAGTATTTTTCATTTTGGTAATTTTGGTGAATAAATGCATCTACAACCTCTTTAATATTATACTCAGCTGTACTAGTACATAGAGTATTATAGTTTTAATCACATAACGGTGGATTGTAACAGAATGAAATAATCGAGATAGATATAGACTTATATGTATATATCAAAATGTTCAGGGTGAAAAGAGAAATCGATTGAGCCATGTCCGTCCGTCCGTCCGTCCGTCTGTAAACACTCTAACTCGCGTAAAAATTGAGATATTTTGATGAAATTTGAAATGCAAGTTGGTATCGAGACTGGGATGGTTGGTATTGAAAATGGGCGAAATCGGACCATGACCACGCCCACTTTTCCTATATATAAAAAATCGGAAATTTGGTATCTCAGTCACTAATATAGCTGGAGCGATGAAATTTTACCCACGTGTTGAGCTCAGGCCCCTATGAAGAAATTTGATGAAATTTTGGAAAATGGGCGGTGCCACGCCCACTTATTAAGGGGCAAACATTGAAAGTTTTATGAGTCATAACTCAGAAACCGTTGAAGACATATCGATGAAATTTGATATGCGCGATTTACTTACTTAGGCAAACATTTTGACGGAAAATAGTTAAAATCGGTTGACGGCCACGCGCACTTTTATATATGGGTATTATAAAGTGGCCTAATAAAAACATTTTAAGCGATATCTTTGTCAAATATAAAGATAATTCATTGAAATTTTGTGGCATGAGTTCCACAATAGACCGAAAACAAAAAATGGAAAAATTGTGGAAAATGGGCGTGGCACCGCCTCTTTTCAGACAAAGGAATATACCAGATTTCTTAGCCTATAACTCGACAAATAATTGAGATATTATGACGAAACTTGGTTTATACACTTTTATAACTTGTGTTAATAGACACGCAGAAATTTATTGAAATCGGTTTATGACCACGCCTCCTTTTTATTAAAGATATTTCTGGAACACATTTTGGGAATTTGTAAAGTGACATCTTTGTAACTAGAAGTCATAAAGGAATGAAATGTTGCACAAAGAATAATATTCATATGCTTAGTTGGATGACTGATAAAAATGTTGAAAATGGACGTGGCTACGCCCACTTTATGCAGCACTCGCTTTATATAAAGTAAACCGTGTTTCCATCAAACGCAAACAAATAATGAACGCATACAGCTGAGTATTAACACATCTATTCCGGTTTACGATCCACTTTCATCGGAGGTGAATCGGATCAAATGGCATTCTGCAATTCGATTGACGTCCGATGAAAGTCAGATTTTTTCAAAATTCGGAAATCGACATTCTGGTTCACGATGGATCGGATTTTTGACAGTTTATCGGAGCGATTCTTTCCGTCAGCTTTTTTGTGTCGGAGGCAATAGAAATTTTGATTATTTTTGGAAATATTACCAATTTAATGTAATTAAACTATGATTTTTAAATTTATGCAACATTATTATACAAAACGGGCTTGGTTTAGCTATGCTACTGGCATTTTATTTGCAAAATAAGTGAACAAAAGGAATCTGCTTTAGTACAATAGACTGAATAGAGGGAAATAAGTACAAGGAGTTGCAACGTATTGAACTTTTATTTAATAATAAAATTTATTATCCTTTTTAGCAATATTTATATATTATTGTTTAATAAACGCTTCTGAAAATAATTTTAATTGTGTATTATTACTACGATCATGTAATATGAGTGGGTAGCGCAAGTCGGGCATAATTTCTGTGCCAAGATGTACTCCTTTAAGCATTTTTGCCTGACTGTGTCTTTTTAAAGATTTAAAATATCGCCTTGCAACATGATTTACAAACATTTGCACGAGAAACTAACAAATCGAAGAAACGTGCTCACTTTCTATATCCGTTCATGCTCAACGCGTCCTGGCGAGTCACAAAATTCCTGATACACGATATGTACATATTCATGACTTGATTGATCGCAACCTGGATCTCAAATTTGCTTTTATGTTTTGCGATCCATAAAAACTTGTTGATATGCGACCAGTGTGGAGCGTCATCCATGGATTGCATCAATATAACATATTACTATATATACATAGTGTAAAACAAACCAACTGCAAGAGGTTTTCGCATGAAACTTTGTTGGAATAAGCTGTAAATGTTATTTTCACTAAAGTTGGCATTTTCATTGCCCTTGAGTTCATGGAGTCCAGTTTTTTTCATTATTTTTAAATTACTAATAGTTAAAGTGGGAATCGCAATAATGTACCACTGGTGTTAAGGGAAAATTTGTATATAATGAACCACGATCCTATCACAGATCATAAAAAAGTCGCTCCCGCGGACGATTATAGCGCAAGAGATATTCCTTGTTAAAGCAATGTGTGTGTAGAAGACTTCTTTGTGTCACCGGCCTTTAGGCGCGCTTTAAAAAATCCTCAGCCGGCAGAATTCTCCTTTTGGAGAACTTTAATATTATAATTTAATAATAGTTGAAAGCGTTGAAGGTAGATGAATTATCATCCAAAGAATATTTCCTGAAAGTTTCACTGAAAAATTCGGAGTAGTTTGTAAATAAATAAAATTGGTTCATTCTATCCAAGCTTAGCCGGTGTTAATTTTCGAATTACAAGGTATTATCGCATGAAACTTGGTGACAGTATTCTATAAATGCCGTTTTCATATATGTTGTCACTTTTTTTTTATAATAGCAATATTTTAAAAAAATTTATTAAAATTAATGTCCAAATTCCTTTGTTCTTCCATTTATTTTTCCACTAAATAAGCTGTTGCAGCAATGGAATCCATTTTTTAACCATTTAATATATTCTTTCTGAAAATTTAATCTAAAACTTACTGAAAATATAAATTTGCTGTCAAAAATACAAATGTGCTGTCAAATAATACATATTATTTCGCATAAACGCTACCTAACACTGATTCGAACATAGTTTAACACTTAACAACACTTATGTTCGAAACGTCGCACAGTGGGGAAGCTTCCATACATTCAGCGGAAAAAAATAGAAGGAGTTGTCGTAGGGCTTTGAAATTTTGCAGACAGGTTATATATGAGCTAGTTAAGAAAATTTCCAAAAATGGTTGAAATCGGTCAACTCCTAGGGGTACCTCCCTTGGACCTATAGTAAAAAATTAAAAAAAAAAACATTTAAATACAAATTTTAATTTCAGCCGAAAAAAGTAAGATATCTTCACAAAACTTTGCATATCAGTTACCCTCATAAAGGGCATTGACGGTACAAAAAATAATTGAAATCGGCCACTCCCTAGGGGTACCTCCCTTGGACCTATAGTAAAAAATTAAAAAAAAAATTTAAATACAAATTTTAATTTCAGCTCAAAAAAGTAAGATATCTTTACGAAACTTCGCATATCAATTACCCTCATAAAGGGCATTGACGGTACAAAAAATAATTGAAATCGGCCACTCCCTAGGGGTACCTCCCTTGGACCTATAGTAAAAAATAAAAATAATTTTTAATCCATACCTGTACTTAATTGTGAATAAAAGCGAAACGCGTTCATCGATTTTCTTGATTTATGTATCATTTTGTTCATAGGTTATGCGACTTTACGTGAAAATAATAGGACTTTGAACTTTTTTACCGTTTTCGATTTTTTATGAATTAAAAAAAAAAAAATAATTTTTAGGCAAAAAATATTTTTTTTTTCTCCATACATTCATTTATAACTGGGAAACTGTTGCCTATATAGCGAAGCGTTATATAAACAGATGAAAGTACTAGTAATTCTTGATTTTTATAAATTTGTTTAAACAAAATCCGACTAGTGGTTCTTGAGTTATGTTAAACAAAAGAGCCTTATCAGAATTGAGTCGCGAATCAATTAGCTGAAAAATGTTGTACTGTATAATACAATAAATTGAAAAGGGGCACCTGGGGGCACTTGAAATTGATTAAAAATGTAAAAACAGATATGAAACAATGTATTAGTAGTGATTTCCAACTGGAGGCAAGTGGTGCTAAAATTACAGGTCCAAATGTTTGGAGAAACAAGGGATTTTTGTTATATGTTCATAAAAATAAACAAAAAAAAAAAAACTTAAGTCTCTGCAGAGTTTATTTTTTCAATTTTAGTAGACTGAAATATCCTACTTTAAATAAAAAATAAAAAGAAAAACGTTAGCTCACATAATAAAAGATTATTCGTTTTGAAATTCTTAGGTTTAAATTAAGTTGGTTCGGTAAAACATACAAGTACTGAGTTTGAGACGGCTATAAAAAAAAAACTAGCAGTCAGATCGGAGTAATTCTTTTTGATTTGGTTGTACCATTTAGTCTAAATTCCAAAATATCACTGCATATTGCATGAAGAGTATGTTGACAATTTGACTTTTTTCCGCAAAATCCCCAGTGTGCGTCGTAAACCAGAATACCAATTTTCGTTTTGTCGTAGCAGTCGGCGTCGCCGCGATCGGAGTTCCGAGGGATTGTAGAATAGCTGTGCTAATGTTCGATTCCACTCAAACTTAGGCTTCCTTACTTGTTTTTTATGATCTCAGCTTTTTCGAAATGGCTTCCAAGAGTCTAGTGATAAGAGTCTGCTAATTTTTGGCAAAATTTCCGGAGGTATTTTGTCCCATTTCCCGGTCAAACCCGCATTTGGGTTATTTTTTGGGGAAATCTTCGATTTTCTCATATGATCTTCAAGACAGGACTGGATTGGTTCTTATATCAGAGCTTTGAAAAAGAGTTTGGAAGTGTTTTTTATTCGAAAGTGTTCACATTTTAACATTATGAGTGATATTTTTCGGAAAAAAGTTGCTAGTACAAAGAAGAACGTCGCTAGAAGGACGTGAAATATTGAGAGAAAATCAACTAAACCCCCACACATAAGCTCCTACAATAAACAGAAAACTGAAACCAATACTCAATAATCAAGTATCGGACGAGGCAGTGCACAGAGTACCGAGAAAAACCATATTCACCGCCAAGTACTGCGCAACCAACCATCTATCTCAAAGAAAGTGTCTTATTTTCCCCAACAAACACAAAATAAAAAAAAAATGACATTTCTAAACCCATAATTGTAAGTGCCGAAAGCAAATATAATATTTTTGAGTCGTATTTTATGGCGGAAGCCCAATTAAGAGCTGAAAATCAAAAACATTAAAGTGACTGTTAAGCACTGTAGGAGTTTGTGATCAATCGAGGCTCAGAGAGTTCGTGTATCCCCTCAGTGAGTTGTAAAACTTATTTTAGAGGATAGTACGATCGACGAGCGTTCCCGATTTTCCATTTTCAGGGAAAACATACGTTCTAGTGCAGAAAAAATGGATATGATATACAATGGGTTTTTAATTCAACAAGATAATTCTCCGAAAAATACCGCTAATGGTGTTAAAATGTGAACACTTTCGAATAAAAACACTTCCAAACTCTTTTTCAAAGCTCTGATATAAGAACCCATCAAAATTTTTAGTCCTGTCTTGAAGATTATATCGTCCCCTCAATATAACAATAGCGTATGTGCTCATACGCCATTATTTTTTTATTGATTCTATGTCTGGTCAAAATTTCGTCAAATTCTACTTCCACAAAGTGGGTCAAAATGTCATTGCAAAAAATGGTGTATAATTTCTTGTTCAAAAATTTCCTTCAATAAGTGTATAAGCTCATATGCGCTATTTTACTTGAAATGGCCACTGCAAAGTTGTTAAAAGAATAATAGTGTATGCGCATTATACTCCATTTTAGCCTGTAGAAATAAATACAATTTATCAAAACTTTAACTCATAAAATAGCTTATAATAATATACACTATTGTTTGAGAAATAGTTTTATTCCGACCATTTCTATACCCCACATAAGCTGTTTTATTTCCAATACAAATTCGAAAGTTTTATCAGAAATTTACAAGAGTAGTAGCCTATGCGATTTTTACGTTGTTTTGACTACATGAATGCCAAGGAAATATTGTAGTCATTTGAAATTTCAGCTTGCAAATTCATTTCGCAGAGAAAGTTTGTTCATTAAAAATATGGATTTTAAACATCTGAGTGAGTAGATATCGTCTATTATATAATGTACCTAAGTGAAGTAAGTAAGGTAAATATCAACAGCCTGTGGAAATTGCTCCAAAGACTGGCGAGTTTGATTTCGCTGTGGGATTGCCGGACATAGAGATACCTCAAACAGATGATGAGAATGGTACAGACTTCTCTGCAGGATCGTCGGACGAGTATGTCCCCGATTCGGATGATGAGGCACTGGCTTTGGCAGATGAATTAGATAATTCTGTGATAAGGACAGCAGATGTAGTTTTAGAAGAAATCGCAGACTGTGGTGATACTTATATCAATAACAAGAATGAAAATGCTAGAAATATACTTACGCGAAAGAAAAAGGTGAGTACAGCAAACAGCTTTTGAGAAATATTGTTTGGGTCTAGCCACGTCTAACTCTGAAATATTTCCGATCAATAGATTGAAAGTCATAAATGGGTGCAGAAAAAAAGGAAGTATCATCGCAACAAAGGGAACCCGTATGTCACTAAGAGTGGCAAAAGAGTTGAAGAACGTGTTCCGAAACCCATTGACTGTAAGTGCCGCCATAATTGCACAGAAAACTTCTCAGAAGAAGAGCGCACAGAGATCAATGCAGAATATTGGAATTTAGGCGACTATTCGAGGCAGCGACTGTTCCTGGCCAATTGCGTGAAAATTGAGAAGTGCAAAAGGACGTTGACAATTGGATCACGGCGGGCGAACACATTTAATTATACTCTCAAAGCCAAACAGGTATGCAAGAAGTTTTTTTTAAATACTTTGAACTTGTCAGACGGCGCAATATCTGTGTTAGCCAAGAAGATGTGCCAAAATGAATTTACTGATAAGAGGGGTCAACATGGCCACCAGAGAAAATTAGACGAAGAGACAATTGCGCTTATCAAACAGCACATCGAGTCATTTCCAGCCGTCGAAAGCCATTACACTCGAGCAAAAAGTCAACGACTTTATCTTGCCTCCGACTTAACAATATCAAAAATGTACGATTTATTCAAAGAACTCCACCCGGACGCTATCATTAAAGAAAACGTTTATCGCCGGATATTTTGCATGAATTATAATTATTCTTTCGACCGTCCAAAAAAGGACACCTGCTTAACATGCGAGAGGTACAAAAACGCTGAGGACAAAGACTCCATTCAGAAATCCTATGATGAACACATCTTAAATAAGACAAAGGCAAGAACTAACAAGCAAACTGACAAGGAATCAGCTAAAAGTAACAGTAATTTAAAAGTGTTTACTTTTGACCTCCAGTCAGTGTTAACGACTCCTTGTAGCAACGTAAGCACGATGTATTACAGTCGAAAGTTCGCCACGTATAATAACACATTTTACGACATTGCCAGTGGAGAAGGTTACTGTTTTCTATGGGATGAAAATCAGGGTCAACGAGGATCGGACGAAATTGGGACCACAATATGGAAAATGATGAACTCGTTAGACGAATCGGTAACCGATGTTATTCTCTACTCAGACTGCTGCGGGGGACAAAACAGAAACAGGTTCATTGCTACACTATTGATTTATATCAACAATACCTTGAAGCCTAATTCGATAACAATTAAGTACCTCCAAAGCGGACACACACAAATGGAGGCAGATTCGATGCACTCTGCAATAGAACGTGCAAAGAGGAGTATATGCGTTTATTCGCCGGAGGAATGGCCAACTATAATGAGACTGGCAAGACAGAAAAACCCATATGCTGTAGAGAGGCTTCAATACAGTGATATGATTGATCTCAAAGCCATGTTTTCGAGGTTAGGCCATAGCCTTAAGAAAAATATACAAAATGACTCGGTGAATTGGCTTAATGTTAAATTACTCCAAGTGAACAAAATTCAACGAAAACAATTATTATACAAAGAGGAATGGGATGGAGACTTGAAAGTAATTGATATTGGAGGAACGCGAAAAACAAAAGAGGTGTTCAACTTTTCGTTTACTGGCAAATACAATAAAGAGCTGCCAATTTGTAATCGAAAGCTGCATGATCTTCAAAATTTGTGCAAAAAGAGTGTAATTCCTCGTGGCTCGCAGTCATTTTTTTTTAACTTACGAGGTGGAAACAAGCGAAATTGTTTAGATGAGCCAGATGCAGCAGAGGAAGAGAATGAAGACGAATGAATTTCTAGTTATTTTTGATTTACGCAATGTATACCTTCATTTGTCATAATTTTTTGTTTATAATAACCCAAATTGGAAAGTAATGAATAAATGCCACTGAATTAACAAACCTATGAATTAATTACTGTTTTATAATGTTACAAACTGATATTTTTGAGATCAAATATTTTAACAAAAATACCGTAAAATTATTGAATAAAACAGCGTATACCATACAAAATAAAATAGTGTATCACATACATTATACGAATTCCTTAAAAAATAAAATGGCCTATATGGAGGACTTGCGCTTTGAATAACATAATTATGGTCTGAAAAGATGCGTAGAATAAAAAAACTTGGTAAATTTAAAGACAAGAAACGGTCTAATGTATTCATCGAAAAATCCACTATGAAGAATTTTTATTTACCGCGATATTGAGGTTTTAGTAGACATCTGATTTGACCAAAACTTTAAACTCGATTTTCTCAAAACCCAAAAAAAATTATACGCTATTGTTATATTGAGGGGACGATATAAGAAAATCGAAGATTTCCCCAAAAAATAACCCAAATGCGGGTTTGACCGGGAAATGGGACAAAATACCTCCGGAAATTTTGCCAAAAATTAGCAGACTCTATCACTAGACTCTTGGAAGCCATTTCGAAAAAGAACTGAGATCATAAAAAATATTAAAGTGGTTGTAGATGCATTTATTCACCAAAATTACCAATATGCAAAATACTTTTGTGAGCAAAAATGTATGACTTTCTTCGTTTCTTCAATTTTATAAAAAAGATGAAATGCATTTTGGTTTTTTAATGAATATGTTTTTGTAGTATGAAGATTCAGCTATAATACCATATTAAAAATATTTGCAAAAGAATTCGAGAAAAAGACGAATTTCTAACGTTTTCTTAATAAATGAATTATGCAAAATACTTCTGAGAGCCACTGTACATACATAGGTCACCTTTTACCATATCGTTACTTGTAATGAAAAAGTATTTTGGCTCTCTGGAAAAATTTTTAAATTTGAGTTGCGTTACTTTATTATTTAGGGTTTATTATGTATCTACATATGTATGTATGTTTAGATTCTGTCAATCTTATTAGATATCAATATCGGTCTTTAACATCCCAAATAATTGATGTTGAACTATGCAAAATCTTTTAAATTTAATTTGTACATATGTATGTACATATGCATCTAGGTATCAACTTATTTCAAATGTACAGATCTCTCTTAAAACTTGAGGCATTTCTTGCTAGCCTATAAATTACGTTTGCAATCCATACATACCTACATACTATTTCTAAATTTATTTCTTATCTATTGTAAGAGTGACAGATCAAACACATAGCAGAAGTCATTGTAGTTTATTGACTTAAAATTGTATCGGTACACTACACAATAGAGTAAATGAGATATAGAGGGCCGACGGCTTACTGTACCTACCAGGGACCGAAAATAAAAATTATTTTCTTCCGATGCTATAAAACTCCATGTCTATATAGTGTCCTTGAGCAAAACTATTAACTTTACTTTCATCCTACGGGATCAATATCCTGGACCCTATTAATTTTTCTGACTTTTTTTAAAAAACGTCTGCGTTTTATTTTTTAAGGACAGCGATAAAGTAAAAATTTGGTGTTTTATTTTTTAGCGCCAGCGAGTTTTGTATTAGACGAAAGGTAATTCAGTAAGCTTTTTAATGGTTGCCCCCATGCTAAATTGGGAAAAATTTAAAAATAGGTAGCAACCTTTGTTTGAGTGGTACCCTTACTTATTACTTGCTTACTGAATTAGATTTAGACAATTCGGTTAAGGGGTTCGCTAGTTATTGATCCTGGAGTTCTATTTTATCGCTGGCGCTTAAAAATAAAACTCCAAGTTGACTGATTATTTTTGTCTAAATAAAATATTCGTCCAAATATAAATTTTTTCTTGGGCGTTTTATTACAAAAGGAATAAAACTCCCGGTCCCTGGTACCTACATACATATATATCTGTGTCAATTTGCAATTATCGCTAAGTCGAAAAATATGATTTCGAGATAAATTGATTTTTATATTCGAAGGCATTTCTTAAAAATCAGTTGAAAAAGTCGATTAAAAATTATGGATTATTGCATATGTGTATTTACATACCCTTAAACATTAGAGCTGCAAAACTATCGATAGTGACGCCATTCGATATTTTCGATAGCTCGAAAAATACTATCGATAGTTACGAAACTATCGTATACTATCGTATTTTAAATGTAGAGGAACTTCAACTCCGAACAAAATGTGCTTAAAATATACATACATATTTGCATAAAATAACAAGGATCAAAGACGCTTGTGTTATCTATGCACATACATGCATCTTTTATGCGAAATAATACTTACCCATTGTATTTGATCTGCCCAGATAAAACTCTTCCAGACACAGAACCTTCAGTATAAATAATATATATACATATGTGCCTAAATAAGTAAAAAATTACAAATATTGCAATTTGAGCGTTAAATTCTAAAAAAATTACATAACCTCAGATCACAGCGTCAGTTAATATTATAAAAATCACAAATTTTCAAAGCACTGACACTATCGAAACTATCGACTATCGCAAAAAAAAAATCGATATATCGCCAAAAAAAAACTATCGATACTATCGATAGTACCATCGATAGTTTTGCAGCTCTATTAAAAATGCATAGTTATTTTAATCAGGGACCGTAACGGTTATAAGTGATATCCAAAAAGTTGATTTTTAACGATTATTTTCTGAGTTTTATTTTTTGCTCAGAAAATAAAAGTTTTTTCTTGAGTTTTATTTTTTGATCAGAAAATAAAAGTTTTTTCTGGAGTTTTATTATTCGCTCAGAAAATAAAAGTTATTTTTTGAGTTTTATTTTTCCCTCAGAAAATAAAAGTTATTTTTTGAGTTTTATTTTTCGATCAGAATATAAAAGTTATTTTTTGAGTTTTATTTGTCGGTCAGAAAATAAAAGTTATTTTTTGAGTTTTATTTTTTTGCTCAGATAATAAAAGTTATTTTTTGAGTTTTATTTTTTTGCTCAGATAATAAAAGTTATTTTTTGAGTTTTATTTTTTTGCTCAGATAATAAAAGTTTAGACAAATTGTAGAAGGACAGAAATATACAACTTTATTTCTGTCCTACAGTTTCTAAATGATACATATTTATGTACCTAATCACATACATATGTAAAATTACATTTTTAATAGTATATATGTGCTCGCGTCACATAAATACGTAAAATTTATAAATAAACTTTTATTATCTGAGCAAAAAAATAAAACTCAAAAAATAACTTTTATTATCTGAGCAAAAAAATAAAACTCAAAAAAAATAACTTTTATTTTCTGATCGAAAAATAAAACTCAAAAAATAACTTTTATTTTCTGAAGGAAAAATAAAACTCAAAAAATAACTTTTATATTCTGATCGAAAAATAAAACTCAAAAAATAACTTTTATTTTCTGAGGGAAAAATAAAACTCAAAAAATAACTTTTATTTTCTGATCGAAAAATAAAACTCAGAAAAATAACTTTTATTTTCTGAGGGAAAAATAAAACTCAAAAAATAACTTATTTTCTGAAGGAAAAATAAAACTCAAAAAATAACTTTTATATTCTGATCGAAAAATAAAACTCAAAAAGTAACTTTTATTTTCTGATCGAAAAATAAAACTCAGAAAAATAACTTATTTTCTGAGGGAAAAATAAAACTCAAAAAATAACTTTTATTTTCTGAGCGAAATATAAAAATCAAAAAATAACTTTTATTTGCTGAGGGAAAAATAAAACTCAGAAAATAACGATTAAAAATCAATTTTTTAATAAAAATCGAAAAAATAAAAGTTAATGCACCTAGAGGTAGCCTGCGTTACGGTGATTATATCTGTGTACTTCTTTTGTGTTTAGCGTTTCTCCTTCAGTATGATTTTTTAGTCAAAATTTAAAAAATAACGATTATTTGCAATCCCTGATTTTAATTCTCTGTAAGACGATATAAAGATCATCCAATTAATTTAATACAATATATGTGTTATTGGGCTTGAAAAAAAATGCCTATGGTGAGATTTTTACCTTGGTTGCACAAAAGTGCATTAACTGATGCAGATACGTGGAAATCGTATATGAGAAAATTGTTCACCTATTCATTTTGAATGAAAGTATTTACATATATTGCTTTTTCACGCAGAATGACTATTTTCGGAGTTATAAAAAAATAAAAGTGCAAAACCATATATCTGAGCAATCAGCTCTATGGCAGGTGATCCGATTGCAATTATTTTCAGAAATAGTTAAGGTAATACTAAAATATTGTCACTGGAACGTTTTGGCAATCTATCTCATAAACTGACTGAGTTATTAACAAATAAGTCCAAATTGATCGTAATTTTTAAAGACCGTTATCTCGAAAACCGGAGCCAATTTGGGAAAACTAAAGGCGGTATTGAATTTAGAATGCCCCAATTAAGTAAGAACAACTGTCAAAATTTTTATGCGAGTAAAGGGTTCCAAGCCTGAGTAAAGTTTATAGACGGAAAAAAATTACCTTCAGAGCTCTGAAACTTCTTTCCTAAATATCTCGAAAACAAGAGCTAACTTTGACTTTCTGTAAATGCCATCGTATTCTACAGCCAAAAATTTAGTTGGGGTGTCTCGGCGTTTCGCTGTGATATTTTGACCTCCCTACAGTGTAATTATTTTCAAAAATGTGTTTGTCTGACTGTAAATATTGAAATCAGTTTTCGAAACGATTGCACATACATACATATGTAAATTTCCAATCAGAAAACAGCATATTTTTTGAATGGGAGAAAATCATTCAATAGAGAATGTTAATGGAGCAGAATCATTCCCAGTTAAACATGAGTGCAAATTCAACAGAATGGACCAGTTTTGTCATTCAATAAAACAACTATTTGTACTGAATGATTTGTACTAATTCAGGAATGCATATACTCAATTATTTTAATCATCTGAATGATCATTCAGTGTTAAAAAAATGTTGGCATGAACATTCTTGATTTAAATTCAGTGATTGCAAATATTGATAACTGAAGTTATTTCATTTAGTTAAGCTGGAAATGCTTACTACAGTATTGAGTAAATTAGCACTTGGAACGCCAATGTTGCTTACTTTTTAATTACTAAAATATAGTAAATATTTATTTGCAACCTACATATATGTATGTACACAGGTACGATTTTTAAAATCTTAAAAAAATAAATTCAATTTGTGTGTAATAAGCAAAAAGGATTCTCGATAAAAATGTGTTGATTCCGACAAATGATCAGCCTATCGAGCAGATATTTCAAGAGCTGCGGGACTAGTTTGCGTTCAAACAAACAGGCAGACAGACGTATATGGCTAAACAACTCAGCTTATTACCCTGATCATATGAGTATATGTATGTACTTATATTGTTTAGGTCGGTCCGTCACGCTTCCTTCTGGTACTTTCAGGATTAGAGTTTCGGCACAGTTATAATATCATTTCATTCGGACGTTGACTATCGGACTAAGTGCATGTGTTAAGCGTTTCTTCCTTCTTGAGTGTGAAGTGTCTTAATAGTACAGTCTTTTTTCAACTACTAGTGCTTTTTTCTTTTGTTTTTCCTTTTTTATCTTTTTGTCTTATTAATTTGATTTTGTGCTGAGTGAGATTTACCCAGGTGAGTGATTAATTGTATACGCCTCTTGCGCTTGATATTTTTTAGCAGCTTGTAAATTTCGTCGGGTTGCCTGAAGAAGTTAAAAAAAAAAGAAAAGGTGTCTACTAAGGCACCTAAAAACGCTTTAAGAAATATGGAGCTGCCGGCCCTTTGGTCGGCAGCGGCCAATGAAGAAGAAAATATAAATGAAACAAAAAAGGTCAAAATCGACAGTGTCGCTAATGTCACTGGCTTCTATGAAATATCTAGAAATGGTTTGGTGGATTATTGTGCTAGTAATAGCAAAGAAAATAGGTCGGTAGAACATGATAATACACGTGCTGTTCATACAAACAACAACACAGTGAGAATGGATATTGATTCTTCGGACAAAATTGGCGGTAAAAATTGCGCCAAATCCAATAGTGTTATACTAACGGAAAAACCAACTGTGAATACAAAACAAAATAATGAAACACAAGACATTTTAGAAAACGAAACGATTGCAGATGCGAGCAACAATAAGAATGATCAAGTGATAACGAACTACACTGAGAAAAAAAATGCTTCTGAAAACCAAATAACTTTATATCCTGACGAATTCCACGGTGACATTTTTGTACTCGTGGATGTTTCTAATAATAAATCTATCCCTAAGGAAAAAATTACAAACGGCTTATCCCTGTATAACGAAATTAAAGATTTGAGAATAAAAGATTTAGACGAGATTTATACAATCGGTAGAACGCTTTACAAAGTTACCTTTAAAAACGTCAACGCCGCCAACAATTTTATACTTAACCCAAAAATTTCCAATAGAGGTCTAGCACCCTACGTACCGAAAACAGCTCTACAAACCTTTGGGGTAGTACGAGGTGTTCCCCTTGCCTACACCGAGGACGAAGTATTTTTTGACACGAAAACAACAATTCCAATTAGATCTGTTAAAAGATTCAATAAAAGAGAACAAATAGTATTATACGGAGAAACAACTTTTAAATATACGCCAACTACTACAGTAAAGATAGGTTTTGCGGGTAAAGACATACCCAAAAAAATATTCTTTAATCACACAAGACTTGATGTCGATTTTTTATTCCTTCCTTACGTCAATGTGAACGATGTGGCAGACTTGGCCACTCCAAATTTTCGTGTAAAGGAAAACCTAGATGCCGTATGTGCGGAAAAACAGAATGTAAAAACACCTCATGTAATTCTGAATCATGTATTCTTTGTGGCAACTCCGGCCACAACTCTACAAACAAAGATATGCGTCCCCATTGGGAAAAGAAACTAGAATAAATAAAATCAAAACAATTAAGAAAATGTCCAGAAAAGAAGTTCTGGAGGCATACTACCCCAGAAATAGATTTGAAATCCTTCAAAACGAAGAAGCGGATTTCCCTCCCCTTCCAAACACTGAAACTGAAACCGTTGATAAAGATGAAAATATAAACAAAAACCCCTTAGGAAGAGATTTAGCTCGGTACTCAAACAGAAAAATTCTAACAGATTCCACACCCCGCCGCCGAGGGAAGCACCCATTTTTATAAGAAAAAGTCCCTCCTCCCAACACGTTCCTATTTTCAATACCCCGGAATATCAAAAAAACATGGTATCCGAATTCGAAAAAATAATAAATCAACTCTTCAAATTGTCACAACAAATGGCAATAACATATAATAACAATGAATTTAAAGAACAGATCTCCTCCCTTAGAGGTAACTTTAATAGCATAATCTCAAATAAAGACAGCCTGGATATACTCCAATATTCCCTTAATTCCACACAAAATGAAAATTCTTCAATATAATGTGCAATCTTTAAAAGCAAACATTGATACAATAGAATATTACTTAAATAAATACAACTTTGATTTCGCGTGTCTAAGCGAAATCTTTCATTCACGAAATTCAACCCACCGTAACATTATTAATTTCAAAATTTGTAAAAAATACCGTAGTGATGGATATGGTGGCGTTGCCATTGCCATCAAAAAAAACATCAAATTTCATAAAATTCCCTTTAATACACCCTTTGACATATTAATAATAGAAACCAAAAATCTTAACCCTAACATCACTATTTGTAGTGTTTACTTTCCACCTAATCTTAGTAACAACACCTTCTCAAATGAACTCTCCAGACTCATCAACTTCCTCGAACCATTCAATAATGTATTTTTAATTGGCGATTTCAATGCCAGAGTCACCAACTGGGGAGATTCATTCGACTCATGTAGAGGCAAAAATTTAGTAAATCTTATCCGCCAATCCAATCTCATAAACATCAATAACGGCTCATATACATTTCAAAAAGATATGCACTCCAATACTGGGTCTGTACTCGATCTTGCATTTACAAATGTTAACACTTCATGTACTTTCACAATAGACCGAACTAGAATTGGCGGTAGCCACCACTTCCCTATTACTATCGAAAATTCTTCAATTAACACCAGAATCACTAAATTTATGTCTAAAAAAAAAATTACTAGATTCGTTAAAAGAATTCACATGCGACTCATCCCTCAAAGAATTCGAGGACACAATCGGGGATGAAATTCGGTATGCAACCCGACCAATTAACACGACCAGAATTCCCAAATCTTGGTGGAACGAGGAAGTTGATAAAGCCTACAGATTCCTTAGAATTGCCTCTCAAAAACCTAAAATAGCTCCTAACCCTATCAACTTCGACAATTTAATTGCAACCAGAAAATCTTGAAAAAAAAAAACAGTTAAACAAGCTAAGAAAGCTAACTTTACAAACAAAATTGATCAACTGGATCTAAGTTCTGGCAATAATGCATGGAGATTTGTCAAATCCTTAAGAGGCGACTACTCTACCAGCGCTAATACAGAATGGTGTGAAAACTATAACAGGCAATTCCTAGACATTCTAAACAATCAAGTTCCCAATCATTCAATACCCTTTGATTCTAATACCCCTTTTCAATTCAATTCCGAACTTGCAATATCCTTTGATGAAATCAAATCTGTTCTTTCTAATAAAAAGAAAAACTCGGCGGCGGGTATTGATGGCATCTCTTATGAAATGATACGAGCATTGCCTGATATTACTCTCAATAACCTCAAAACTATATTTAATGATATCCTGCTATCCAACCAAATTCCCGAACACTGGAGATACACTAAAATAGTCCCAATCCCCAAAAAAGACCTCGACCTATCCCACGTTGAAAATTTCAGACCTATATCTCTTATTCCCGTTCTCTTAAAAATTATCAACAATTGCATCAAAAACAGAATAAATTCATATCTCGAATCTAATAATCTAATTCCATTTAACTCTTTTGCTTTCAGAGCGAATAAATCAGCCTCGAAATGTGTCAACCACATTTTACACAAGATAGCTATCTATAAAAAGGAAAAAAAACAAGTTATTCTATGTTGAACAGATATATCAAATGCTTACAATTGCGTAGACATTGCTATTCTCAAAGAAGCGCTTATCGAATGGATTATAAACTTCCTATCACGTAGGGAGTTAAGATTATGTAACCAGAGCACCGTGATTTATAATGGTCTTCCTCAAGGGAGTTGCCTCTCCCCGATTCTTTTCAACATATATACTGCTCAATTACACAAATTATCCAACAACCACACTGAAATCTTTCAATTCGCTGATGATTTTTATTTCATTTCTGCCGATTACAAAATTTCTGAAGCTGAAAACAATCTCCAAGCAACCTTAAATAATTTCGCGAGCGTTTGTGCTCAACTTAACTTAAGTTTCAATTCTTCCAAAACACAAATAATTCATTTAAAGAGGCCCAAAACAAATTTTAAATTTAAATATCAATGGCAATAGACTTTCACAAGTTTCTAATATTAAAATTCTAGGCAGAATAATAAATAGTTCATCTACCGTTAAGGATCATTATAAATCTGTGCTTAACAACGCTTCTAACAACATTAAATTCTTTAAATATCTCACTAATATCAAATCAGGACTTAACCCATAAAAAGCTCTTAACATATACAAATCTCTTGTCAGATCTAAAATTGAATTTTCATCCACCACTTTATCCAATAGTCCCAAATCCTCCACTAACCAAATCATTATACTTCAAAACAAATTTTTGCGTAGATGTCTCGGAGTCACTCCCTCCACTCCCATCCCAACTCTATATGCCCTTGCTAATGAATTGCCGGCCACCGAAAGATCCATCTGGCTAACTATAATATAATAATAAGGCAGGACGTTGTGGTAGCGCACTACCCTCAAGTGGCCCTTGCGAATATTTACGAGTATAATTTATACTCTTACTTAAACCTATAGTACTAAAAAAAAACACTAATGACACTTATGATAATAATAAATGTTTATGACTGCGCTTATTTTATAAGTCTGATGTTGTTCTTATAAACTCAATACACTGTCTTTTAAAATTTTTAATATTTGTTTCCATTTTTATATCTATTGGTAACTGGTTAAACATTCTCAGTCCCTTATAGAATATGGAATTTTGTGCTGCTGCTCTCTTATGCATCGCTAACCTAAAATCTCTATCATTTCTCAGAGAGTAGGTTTGCGTATCTCCCACATACGTAATACTATCGGTCATGTATAACGGTGCCATGCTATATTTTATTTTAAAAACAAATATATATGTATTTAAACTTAGCCTTTGTTCTACTGATAACCATTTCAATGTTCGCAACATGTAATTTACACTCGTATATCTATTGCACTTTAATATTATTCTCATTGCTTTATTTTGTAGTTTTTGCAGTCTTTCTATTGCACCTTGGTTACAACAATTGAATAGAATCGTCGAACAATATTCAAAATGAGGCTTAATAATAACATTATACACTTTAATTGAGGTCATTATATTGATTTTGGATCTTATTCTCCGAAAGAAACCAATCTTTTTACCGATTTTTTTGCACACATAGTCAATCTGAGTTTTAAATTTAAGATTCTTGTCTATGAATACTCCTAGGTATTTGAAGTTTTCTACACTTTCGATTCTTTCATTATTAATCACTATTTCTGCACTCGAATTTATATTTATTTCCATTATTTTTGTTTTGCTTTCATTTAATTTTAATTTATTCATTTTTAACCATTTATTCACGTTTTCTATATCATATAGAATTTTTGTTTTACACTCCTCATAACTATTTCCTTCAGTGTATATTAACGTATCATCTGCGTAGAGTACTATTTTACTATGTTCTATTATTTTTTCTAAGTCATTTATATATATAATGAATAATAGTGCACCCAACACTGATCCTTGCGGTACTCCTGTATGCACTTCAATGTATTCAGATACGCTATTATTAACTTTTGTTCTTTGCGCCCTTCCCTCGAGGTATGTTCTAAACCACTTTAGTTCTTTGTCCCGTATTCCATACATAAAAAGTTGGTCTAGGAGAATCTTTCGGTCTATTGTTTCAAAAGCTCTTTTGAAGTCTAAGAGAACTTGTAAAAATTTTTGCTTTTCAAGAACCAATAATACACGGCATTATCAATAACCCAAACATCAACTCCAGTTATACTTCAGTTTACAACACCTTTCGTGATATCCTGGATAATATTGACACCATTGACCCTGGACTTCCCACCCCCACCTCTAATTTAGTAATTCGTGACCATCTTTTTCCTGGTAGTAAACATAACACACCCAATTCTGTCATTAATACTCAATTCTCAAATATTCTAAGTGAATATAAAAACCATAACTTTCAGATTATGTTTACTGATACGTCGCTTTCACAGCAATCAACCGGATGTGGCATTTTTGATTATTCCTCTAATTCTGAACATTGTTTTCATCTACCGTTCAAATCATCATCGATTTTTGGCGCACTTATGGCCATTGAAGAAGCAATTATTATAGCCAAAAATAACAACTACAATCAAGTGGTCATCTTCACAGACAGTCTCGGATCATGCCAAGCACTCCGTAACCCTAAACTTACCAATGATTTATCTTTCCGCATTTACCCATCTAATTCACAGCCATTCTTTCTCTAACATTGATCTTGTTTGGGTCCCAAGCCACAAAGGTATACCAGGCAACGAAAAAGCTGACGACATTGCCAAAAATGCAATAACCAATAGTCCTCTTAAAAATTATAAGCTCACCATTGACGAGGCTACTAAGCTAATTAAAACTCAAATCTTTGATAACTGGTATCAAAATTTTCTCAATTTTTCTATTTCTAAACCAAATCTTTTTGCCACAACTTTCCCATCTAGGAGGAACAATAATATAATAATATAATACAATGGCGCTATTATAACTCTGACGAGTTTTATGGCCGAGCTTCTCTCCCAATTCGAGGTGTGCTCCTTTTTGTTTTTCCTACTAATTGGGTGGACCTACAGTTTTATGCCGGCTCCGAACGGCGAATGCATTTTTTGTGAGAAGCTTTTTCATGGCAGAAATACTCTCGGAGGGTATGCCGCCCACTGCCGAGAGGTGACCGCTGCTCTTAAAAAACCCAATAATTGGATTTTTACTAATTGAAAAATTGTTTTGGTGTTTGGCTCGGACCGTGGTTTGAACCCGAGACCTCTGACACAGCAGGCGAGCACTCTACCCACTGCACCACAGCGGCCAGGAGGAACAATACATGGTTCAAAAACTCCTCATTACAGACAACAGAAATCAAAACCATAAACAGAATATTTACCGGTCATACCTACGATAAACAATATCTATTCAAAATTAAAGCCATCAATTCCACTCGTTGTTCTTGTGGTCAAACCGACAATTACTACCACCAAACCTTTATATGTAGAAATCACAACCATCTAAGAGCAAAATTTGATATTTTTAAAAATAATTTTAACTTCGACGAAATTTTCAGAGGCAACAATAATACAAAAATCACTCAACTTGCATCCTACTTGAAATTAGCTAAAGTTAAATTTTAAGTTATTATTATAAATTTTATTTAAATTTTCTTTTCTTATTCTAACTTAACGTACTTAATCACATATCTCACTCAAATTCTCACTATCTTTGATTTTATTTTTTTTTTTCATGTACTATACTTTCTATTTTATGTTATTATCATACTCTTTCATGACATTTGGACGTAACTCCACGTACGCATTGACGGGACAATAAATAATAATATACATACACATTATATGTGTATATGCAATATTCATATAACGACAAGCCAATCTGGTGCTCTACGTCTAACTCATTTTACACCAAAAATTTTCCTTCATGTTTTACAATACATGAATTCGCTAATCTACATGTGCTGGACATCGCAACACAAAAATTTAATTACATATCCTGTATACGATTAAATTGACATCTTCATGATCAACCAATCATGATATCGATAGCCCGCATGTGCTGAACATTGCAACACAAAATTTAATTACACATCTTTTATCTGGATAAATTGAAATCTTCATGTTAAACCAATCATCGATATCGATAGCCCACATGTGCTGAACATCGCAACTTAATATTTATCATTGGACAAATTAGATACAAATACTATTACATCCATTCCCACATTGGATAGATTAACTACAGCAAATTAAAATTATTTTGCACTTCGATAAAACGACACACTCATGATAATCAATTCATGATATCGTTAGCCCGCATGTGCTGAACATTGCAAATCACCATTGGAAATTTGGAATTAACCTGGCTTATGCGGATTTTTCAATCCCGCCATCGAATCAAAACCCAAAAAAAAAAATAATATCATTTCATCTTCATGGAAGGTATGAAAAGAGTAAAAGTCCTTTTCAGGATTTCAATTTCCTTGCGCAACGTCTGAATCTTTTTTGAATGACCCAAAACTTTGTACATATAAGCTTTTATGTAATTTGCAGGGGAAAATTTGCATTAAGGAAGCACGCGCCGAAATAATGACTTTTTCATGGGGGTAGAGGAGCTCCCACAGATCTCAGAACTTAAATTAAAACATGGCAGAGGTTTATAGTTTACGAGATATTTATTGTGCTTGTGCTTCCTTAATGGAAAGCCGACCCAATTTGCATATTGCTAGGGGTGAGATCGGAAATACCTCCATTTTTCCCTCCATACAACTAAGCGCCACCCTACATACATATGTATGTATGTACATGTAAGCCTATTGTCTGCTAGTTACATGCATAAACATGACTTGATTTCGAATTTTCTCCTAAATCAATGGATTTACCTGACAAATCCGAATCTTCAGCTTTTTCTTTATATAATCAATTCTTCAATTGATCGTTATGTTGCTGTTGTTTTTGCTCAACAACTAGTTGGCGTAGGTCTTGTCTGGGTTGTTCAGCTGCTATTATCGCTACTATGTTTTTGTTGTTGCTAGGTTGTCTCGAATGTCTGGTTGGTCACTGGCGATGTAGAAAAATTTTTCGCTTTAGCAGTTCGCTTGTCCAACGCAGTAACTTTGATTTTAACTTTTTCTACACACATCCGTTTGCGAATCTGTATTGCTCACTTTTTGGACATTTTTTATGAAAATCGCAGATATTCTGTAAAATAAATTTACTTGAAAATTTTTCACAGCACAGTCAACAGATTTATTTCTTGCACACTTCGCGAACAAATTCGTTATACAGAGAGCAAGGCAAATTCATTCATATGGTAATGGCATGATACAAACAAACAAGGTAGTTCCATTTCACTTTGACATTGTCATTTTTGATTATAATATGGATTTTTGACGTCTTATTTTAAGTCAAAAATTTAGGAAAGCGTTGCCCAATCAAAATTTTTTGGCTGAGGGTATATTTGAACAAAATATTGGGTATTTTAAATGAAATGGTGTTTTTCACATATGCTAATCAACAAAACAAATAAAAGACAACAATCAGCCGATGTAATGAGTATATTTTAACATTTTAAAAAATTTAAAAAAAAAAGCTTTCCATAGAAAATAAAAAATAAGTTATTCATAAAAAAATAAAATAGATTTATGCAGTTATTAAAGTCGAAAAATATTATCAAAACGTCCATTATATTTCAATATTTGAAAACTTTTCGATTTTTTATGAATAAGGTAAGAGTTCTTGATTTTCTTTATATCGTCGCTATAGAAGAAAAAAGACGCAAAGTGTTTTGTTGAGGAAGAAAGACGCAAACTTTTTTTTTTTCAAAGAAAGACGCATTAAAAATATTTTTCGAAAGAAAAACTCTTATTTTTTTTTTTTTTGATAACGAAGAAAGACGCTTTATTTTTTTTACTATAAAGAAAGAAGCATTTAAATATTTTTTAGGAAAGAAAGATGTATTCGATTTTTTATTTTTCTTTGTCAATATTAATGCATATGCGTCTTTCTTCGCAGTTAATAATGCTAATGCGTCTTTCTTCGTCGAAATATTTTATAATCCATCTCTGTTCGTCGAAATATCTTTAATGTGTCTATCTTCGTCGACATGTTTTGTAAAGCGTCTTTCTTCCCCGACATATTTTTAATGCGCCTTTTTTTCGAAAAATTACTGGCATGCGTCTTTCTTCTTCCGGATCGACGATATATATAAATACATATTTGGTTTCAATGTTTTATACAAGAATTTTTCCACATTTAAAAAATATATTTATTAAGAAAATTGTTTAGCAGTTATATAAGAATGTAAATTTAATTTAAATTTTTATGTTGCAGTTTTCCTTAGATTTTACTTACGTTACTAATTTTATTTTCCTTTATTTTATTATTTACCCAATTCTGAAATAGATTCTTCGCAAAAAAAAATCTTTTTACTAACTTTTCATCTAAATTAAATATTTTATTTACTAATAAATTTTGCATATAACTAGAGCCCTAGATACCCGGGTATCGAGCAATTCGATCTGATCGTTTTTGTTTGAAGCCCGTTTGTTGTTCAAATGCCCGTACAAACATACGGGTAATGAACAAACAAATAACTGTTCGAGCATTTGAACAACAATTGTTCGGGCTACTCGAAAATGTTCAAAAAAAATCGAGAGCTCTACATATAACCATGCCATCAACCGCACTTTTTTTTCGGTTACAAGTACATAAGTCTCGCCAATATTCATAATTTCTAAACCACTGAAATTTTTCAATGAAATTCACAGCATGTGTAGTGGGATTGTAGTATGTACTATATTCCACAAACTTGCCGCAACTTATTTTAAGAATAAATCTTATTTTTTATATAATTATTTGTGATCTGATATTATGAAGAATTTAATACGTAAATATACGTAGGTATTTATATATATATATATCAATATTCAAATTAAAAAAATTCGTTTTGTTGCAATCGATACCATGGTTACCATGGAAATAAAAAATAACATAAATGGAGGATTTTTAGCACTGAGTATGGCAGCACGAAATGTCATAATCCATATAATTGTCAGGTGGTTAATATGGCGACAAAAATTTGACGTTTACACTACCTTCTTTCTTGTATCATGTGGTAATGGTACGTGAGCAGGTCCCTTCTTCTTCTTCTCGTTTCTAATTCACCGTGTACAGAAGAATACAGGAGAATGTCAAACCAGGCAGATATACCAGGTAGGCGCAGGGGCGAATTCAGAAAATCCCCATGTATTTTGTTATTGTAATTGGTAGAGTGTAATGTCAAAATGATATTTCGCCGTGGTTAAAATCTGAATTCGCTTAGGACTCGCTCATTCCTATTGGCCATGATTATAGCTTTGTTCGTTTACGGATATTTTTTGATGTTTTTCGAAAATTTTTAAAACAAACACTTTGTCGCCGTTCTTTTACGCCAAATCTCCAACAGAAGAGAACCAACTGAGAGAGAAAACTGACATTTCATTTTGTGAGAAGCTGTTGAATTCTGTTGGACAAATTTTTGCCAACAGCAATTTTCCAACAGGAAAACAGCTGATCAAACAACAGCTGACTTGAATTTTTGCAAGTAACAAGATTTGCAAAATATACAAATCAATTATAAAATTGGAAAAATACACTAAATTGGCAACAAATATGGATAAATTAAATATGCAAAATAAGTTACATACTTTTTGCGAAGTATTTATATGTATATTATGTACCTTAGTAAATTGTAATCTCCTTTGCGGGAATATATATTAACGGGGCCGCTGTGGTGCAGTGGGAAATGGTGTGGCGGACAGTGGCTAGTCTGCCATACCAGAGGTCATGGGTTGGATCCCCAGCCTGGATAGAGGGAAAATTTGTATATAATGATCCACGATCCGATAACAATTAATTTTCCAGAGGGTAGGGGTGGTCTCACAGATCACAAAAAACAAAGTACTACCCCACAGACGCTTATAGTTCAGGAGACATTCCTTGTTAAATTAATGTATGTATGTGTAGAACATCTTTCTGCGTTGGCGGCTTTTGGCCGCGCTTCAATAAAATTACCGTCAGCCGGCAGAATTCTCTTTCTGGATTAATATCCATGGAGCAATCCACAGTTGTTTTGTATAGAACACCTTTTGCCTTCAGCCGCGCTTTACAAAAATAACCCTCAGCCGGGAGAATTCTATTTCTGGAGAACTTTAATATTATAATTTAATAATAGTTGAAAGTGTTAAGATAAGATGAATTATCATCTACAGAATATTTCCTGAAAGTTTCACTGAGCCTGGATAGACAACAAATTCTAACTAAAACCCAATTATCCGGATTTTAAAAATAGCAGCCACTCTAGGCAGTGGGTGGCACACCCTCCGAGAGTAGTTCTGCAGTGGGTCGGCTTCAGTATAATGCGCCCGCCGTATTTATTTTCAAACCACTGGAACTTTCGGGAAATCTTCTATGGATGTTAATTTTACTAATTATAACACTCCCGATCGCTCCGCAGATATAATTCGAGAAAGGAAATTTTGCTGGCTGGGGCTATTTTTTTTAAAGCGCGGCCGTTTTTTTTTGGCATAGTGATAGGGAATGTTGACTGTCCCTCAATTCTTGAGAATATACATTTCTATATTCCCAGTCGGAATTTCCGTAATTTTAATGTTTTCAGAGTTGGCTTAAGCAGAACGGTATACAGCGCAAATGCACCATTAAATAGAACTATGTCTGAGTTTAACTATTTCTCAGGTTTCTTAGATATTGACTTTACTGATCCGATACAGACTGCTCTTGAACTGAACACATATCTTGCGCGCACTTAACTTCCGGTTTACCTTTATATTTAAGTGAAACTTTTGTATATGTATACGCATATCTCATTCAATTTTTCGTTTTCTGTTATATTTTTACTATGTATTTATTCAGATCATAAATTTATACTTATTTGTTATATTAAATTACGCTTAAATGTCTGTGTAAATATGAACTATTTTAGACATCAATAAATAAATAAAATAAATAAATACCGCCAACGCAAAAGTTTGTTCTACTCAAAAGTACTGTGGATCGGTCCATAGTGGGTTATTTTTTTAAAGCATGGCCAGGGCCGGGTGCATTAAATTGAAATCTCTTCTGCGGGGCAGCAGACGCGAAGACATACTGCGGTGGAAAACAGTATGGACATGGGTACAAAGAAAAGCAATTGCTAGTGTGATAATTTTTACAATGAAATCCTATTTATTAGATAGTAACAGCGAACCCCAGCGGGTTAGGGGGTCTAGAATATACCCGTTGTAAGGAATGCCTGTCGTAAGACGCGACTAAAATCCACCGGCCTAGAAGGTTGATTATGGCCAGAAAAAATCGTTCGCACGACAGTCGGGCTAGTGTCAGAAGGGACTAGTACCCGAGCGTACCGGATTTATCCGGCAAAGGACTGTCACATCCCCTACACTCCCCAAAACCTTCGGGGAGTGTGTTGGTGGCTACAACAACAACAACATGAAGTTAATTGTATTGCAGATACATACATACATATGTGCATATATCTCCACTGTTTTCAGGCAGAATTGTAACTCCATTAGCATTTATATAGAACAAACAGTGCCGATTTATTATAAAAGCGAGTTCCGGATGCATTTACGAACTTCAAAAAACCTTTTTGCGAGCCTATGCGAACGATTTTTAGATTGAGGAGGTTATCGCGAGGTGACAAAATACTGACCACAACGAAACCCAAAACGAATCAAAAGAAATTAAATAAGAAAAAAACTATGTTTTATTTATTATTTTTATGTTATATGTACATATATACATAATTAACAGCAATAATTTCCACCAATTTTATTATCATTTTAATTTTAATCCTTTTTATCCTTTGAATTTGGGGCTTGTGAATGTAAATAAAAATCAGCTGTTTGCCAAAGCTGTTGAACTCTGAAAATTTTGTGTTCGTTTACCTCTTACGATATTTTTCTCTTGTGAGAGGATAGGTGACATTGTTCTCCAACACCTGGCTGTTGGAGGCTGCTGAGTAAATGCTGTTGGAGAAAGTACGCGAACAAAGCTTATAATTCGCTTGGATTTTGACATTACACTCTACCTTTGGAAATAAAAAAAGTTGTTTCTAAATTCGCCCGTGCGCCTACCTCTAAGTTATTGTACCATGTATCAAACAAGGAAAAATTTTACTTTGAGTTTGACATTTTGATGGACAAAAATTTAAAGCGAATCGAGGCGAATATTGCCGAATTCGCCGTGCCACTACCATAATGAATTTGCCTTGACAGAGAGCATCATGGAGCAACAATAAAAGCCGTGTTTCACATACGGTGATCCTAACCCAGATAAAAATGTTTGCATGTAAATGCAACAACAAAGATTTCAGCTCGATTAAACCAGATAAATTGCTGGTTCAATTTTTGATCCGCCCTGTTCGATTTGTTTTTTCCGTGCTGATTTGGCAGCACAGTGCTTTTTTGATTTGGCAGAACTGAAAAGTGACATTTGTGTATGTATACATATATATACATATACCCTACAGTAAATTTGTTTCACTGCAAAATGACCATTGATGATTCTTTGTTGAATATTCATCACTATCGTTTTGCGTTGGTGCAAGCGAGCAAGCTATATTGAAAAAACCAAACGAAATACCATCTAGGCGGTTAAAAACCAACGAGCCAGCTTGTATTTCGGTAGGTTTTTTGACATTCGGCAGCTTTTCTGACAAAGTTTTCAATTTGACAACTATAAAACAAATTATAAGGGTATTCATTTAACCTTATAAATGCCTCGTAAAGTGTGTAAACTTGTAAATTTATAAAGTTTGTAAACGAACTGTCAAATTTTGTATGGAAAATCATTTACGCATGGTTGAGAAATTTACGCGCACATTTCAGTGTGTAAACGCTGTAAACTCGAAAAAAGCAACCTTGCGCAACAGAAACCTCTAGCATCAGTAAGTCATTTACAAAAATTTCCTTG
Source organism: Urophora cardui (assembly GCA_960531455.1). Taxonomy (NCBI): domain Eukaryota; kingdom Metazoa; phylum Arthropoda; class Insecta; order Diptera; family Tephritidae; genus Urophora; species Urophora cardui. Next base: position 107,494,545 of record OY482673.1, on the reverse strand, counting down.
TAAAGTCGTTTTAATTTGGATTTCTCACTTATTTTTGGCATATTATAATATATGTAGATATAGTTTTAAATAAATTTTGACAATAGCACAGCTGATGACAAGTTTACGAAAAAAAATTATTAAGTGCGTTCATATAACAGTGTGTGTAAACTGATAGAAATTTACACTTTATAAACTTATACTCTTAAATGAATACCCTTTATATTTAAAATAAAAAATATATGGAAATACAAATTTCAAATTTGCCTCTTGTAAGCTTCTGCTTTGGCCGTAAGGGGAAAGAAGAAGTCCGGAAGGAAAATTATACTGCGCACTGGCTTCTCCTTATAACATGGAATACATAACTATCCCGCCATTTGAGTTTCATAATTTATTTCAGTAATTTAAATTCAAATTTCCAAAAAAAAAGTTTTTGAAATAGTTATTTTCATTTAGTTTGAAGTTTAAAGTCAATCAAATTGTTTTTGAGTGAGTATTTGTCTCTTTTCAACGTACAGAATAATTGTTTTTGCGCTATTATAACTCTGACGAGTTTTATGGCCGAGCTTCTCTCCCAATTCGAGGTGTGCTCCTTTTGTTTTTCCTACCATTGGACAGTTTTATGCCGGCTCCGAACGGAGTCATATAGGCATTAGGAAAGCAAACCATTTATTTGATAAAATTCAGCAGCCTTTATATGAAAGCATTCACTGATGCCTCCTCATGATGAATTTCATCAGTGATTCATAAAGGATTCATTTCAGATTTTTACTGCTGGGTATATGTTGTATATGTTTCTTCTTCTTTTTAGTTCTTTTCAAGTGCAGCCAATTTTCATTATGAGCCGGATTGTTTCAGTAAATATTTATCTTAACCCAGACCCAGATGTAATAACTGAAATGCCCCTAAAGGAGACTTCTTCACTGTGTAACCTAAATCAAACGCACGCCGTCAATTTACTGTCAAAAATTTCTCATGCCCATACAACTTGTATGGGAGTAACCGAAATTGAACGGCGTGCGTAAAAAGCAAATTCGACGCCCAATTTTTGTTTTGCGTGACAGTTGAAATTAAGCATTGTGGGTGATTTTTTGCAAAAAACTTGACACTTACACTGCTATTCCGAGCGTTACCGGAAAATTACTTTACTGGTAATTTATGTTGCTGAAAATTGTTACCATCTTTTCAATTGGTATTCTGGCACAAATGGTAACGCTGTCAAAGCATTTCCATACGAACGGAATTGAATCGGGCTGAAAATGGTAACAAAATATTACCACGTATTGAGGTGGTAACTTAATTTTCTGCTGCCAGAATACGAAAAGAGTGTTTAAAGTACCAGATTCTTTATTTCACCAGTAAAGTAAATTATGTTACCACACCGGAATAAGGCCGTTACTTTTGATATCGTGTCTGTTAGGTACATATTCCACAAAATAACAAGATTTTCTCTGATTTTCTGTATTTTTCTATTTCTTTATCTGAACACGCACGCAAGTCAATTTCGGTTCAACGCATATGAAAAATTTGCGTGCGTGCGTTAAATTCCCAGTAAAACCACCGTGACCGAAACTCTAATAGTCCAACCATTGACCGACGGCGTCATATCTCTCAGTTACCTCACGCAATAGTTGAAAATCGACACCATTCACGCACGTAAACGCACGCATACCCAACGCAAGAATCAGTTGTTTTCCTTTGTTTACATTCTGCATTGTTTTTGGTTTGTTTGGAATGAGTTGAATAACAGCGTTACCATTGTACAGCAAAGTATACATGCAGTTTTTGATTTGGTAGTAACTTGTGTTTGGTTTCGTAGTAATTTTTCTTGAAAATCGTATTATTCATAGAATTTATTAATAAATAAATTTTTAAATTGAAAATGTTGTATCATGATAATTTAAAACCAAATATTAAATGCAGTTTTGTTTACTTCTGACTCCGTGCTTCTACATTTTCTACTACTATTTCTTAAAGGCTTTTAAGAATATGTACATTAGGCATATAACAAATTTTGACGAAAAATTTGGCATACCACCACGTGGTGGCAAATATTGTACAAGTAATGAATATCAGTTTTTTAGGTGATTTCGGTTCAAAAACGTTCCGCGCAAAAATGGATTTCTAAAAAAAGTCAGATTTTTTTTTAAATTTTTTTAATATTTTTATTTTTACATTTTTGTCAATTGTTATATGAAATAAGTTTTAAGTTTAAAGTATATGATGATTTACACAATGGTAAAATGTCTTGCACAATTTTAATTGCACGCTCTGCGCAGATGTACAAAACTTTTTTTGTTTTTTTCAGCAGTTCTGATAAAAAAGTAATTTCGTTTTGCGAGGAAACTATTGCAATTTCGCAAAAAAAAAAAAATAATGGGGTTCATACTTTTTTATGCTCTATTCGACTTTAGTATGCCGTTTTTCGTATTTGCAAAAATTGTAAAAAGTTATATGCCTAATGTACATATGTATGTGCACTAAGAAATCTAATTTTTGCAATTAATAAAATGCCGCAATTATATACAAATACTGTTTTTGTTTTAATTTTTAGCAATAATATTCACCGCGATTATTTTTTAATTTATGTATTGCATATGTACGTATTTCGGTCTTTTTGTTGTTTATGCTTGTTGTCAAATGCACGAGTCTTGCCGGCTCGCCGAGTGTTATTCACCTGACAGCTTTTAAAGATTTGCTATCTGGGGTAATTTTGCTAAATTGAATAGTCAAAAATATTCACAATAGTCAAATGTATTAAATGAAACAGTCAAAACTATCCACAATAGTCAAATTTAGTAAAGAAAACACAGCAGGAAAAACTTAATTTTCTTCTATTTAAATATTTATCTCCATATAAAAACAAATAAAAACGATTGATACAATATGTAGTAAAATTTAGTAAAAAAAAAAAACGCCAAAAACCCTTCATTTTCTCTATTTACATTTTTATTTCCGTGTAAAAAAACGATTGCGGCAATAGTCAAATTTAGTAAAAAAAAAACGCAAGAAAAAACTCAAATTTTTTTATTACATTTTTATCTCCATATTTAAAAAAAAAATACACTTAGGCACTCTGCACACGGAGCGTACTGCTTTAGACGCGTATTAGATACTACAGACGAAAGCTGTACGCTTTGATGTCGCGCACGTATATTTCAATTGAGGGCTGCACACGAGTCGTCAGCTTCATGCATTCGTCAAAGTATGCTAGCTACATGTCGCTTGGCGTAAAGCAGTGCTGGTAGCTAGGCGTACTACGCTTAGAAAACAGGAAGAAGAAGATGTTTGTTTACATTTTTCCACTTGGTGGAATTTATGAAAGCAGTAAAATTTGTGTAAAAAATCGGAAAAAATGAGTGTATAATGAAAGAAAATTGAAGATTCCGTAAAATTTTTCATCTTTTCTATTTAAAGCTTCGAAATTTAAAGCAAATGCCGTATTATTAATTTGTTTGTTTGTTTTGTGCAGCGAAGTTTCATGTCGCTTCGTGTGCAGATATTGAGGCGTAGGGAAATCGACGCTACATAAAATGTCTCGTACGCGTCTATGACGATACGCCTCGTGTGCAGAGTGCCTTATGTTAACATAATTTTATAATCGGCAACATTCGGAATAGTTATTGAGGTACTTTGGGAGCATATTGAAAGATTCGTACTAATTTACTACAAAATTAACGCTCCGGCAACCCTGTTGCAAAGAGAGCAATCAGCTGACACGTTATTACGTGAAAAATCAAACTGAGCTAGGTTTCTACGATACGTGCGTCAAGAGAGCCGTCGTCATGCGTTGGTGATTGGGCATTTACACCACAACTCCATAAGACAGGTTGTGCCAGCTGACACGGGCTACGTGCGTGCGTCGTTGACTGGTTGGGCTATAACACTATTACAAAAATTTGATAGTTACTAACACAATCGCACTCGTATGTGAGTCAGATGATCCACTTTTTTTTGTTATGAGTAGTCATAGTCCAACTCTAATGCACCGTATGCGAATGCGTGTGCGTATGCGCATCTAAACGTTTTCTTGCGTGCGGCCCTGGCTGCTCCAGTGTATGCGCATGGTTGCGTCTATCAATTACACTACATACATATATACAATTCCCGCCATTGTTATTTTTGAAAATACATATTTTACCAATTCGCGAAAGATTTAATAAAATGTATAGTGGATGACGATTTAGAATTGATATTAATTATGATAGGAAGTGTTATTGCCGTATATAAGGAATACTTTAAAATTATTAAAAAAAAAAGTAACATTCGAGTACGTGATTTGTTTTTGGAAAGGGAAGTTAGTGCTTCTTTAATTTGATGAAAACCCGTGAAGTGGATCAGTTCCAAATTAATAATAATATAATACACTGGCGCTATTATAACTCTGACGAGTTTAATGACCGAGCTTCTCTCCCAATTCGAGAAGTGCTCCTTTTGTTTTTACTAATTGGGTGGACCTACAGTTTTATGCCGGCCCCGAACGGCGAATGCATTTTTTGTGAGAAGCTTTTTCATGGAAGAAATACACTCGGAGGGTAAGCCGCCCACTGCCGAAAGGTTACCGGTATTTCTAAAAACCCAATAATTGGTTTTTAATTAATTAGACAAATTTTTTTGGTGTTTGTCCGGACTGGGGTTAGAACCCGAGGCCTCTGGTATAGCAGGCGAGTGCTCTACCCATTGCGCCACAGCGGCCACATTGCCAAATTGCTATCCATTGATTTTTATGTATTGTAAGAATTACAGTTGCTTTGCCTTAAAATATCAGACTATAAATTTTGGTTAATACAAATATGTATGTACATATATGCACAACCTCTGAAATCTGGTGTTCTGTTATACCAAGGCGAAAACTGCCTATTCAAAAGAGTACTCATTTCACTTAAATATTTTTTCACAGTTAAACTTATTTAAGTTTCCATTATGTATTTTTACACGGGTAACTACATATGTATATGTAATTTAAATTCATGTACTATGTACATGGATATGCAGATAGTAATTAACATATAATTAATATTAACCATTTCTAAATATATTTAAAACACCTTTTAATTAACATTTCTGCTGGCAAACAAATTTTCACTACTTCACTTTAAATCAATTTAACGAAGTTTTTACGATTAAATATGTATACCGATGTAGCAACCAAATTAATTTTGGCTGCGAAACGCATAGAAAACGCATAGAAGTAGAAAGTTTTGAACTTAGCTGCATTCGAATGCGTGTTCGAAATCATCTTCGAATTTTCTATGCGTGTGGTGCATTTACATCCGTGTCACTGGAGTTTGCCTCATTTAAACACAGGTATGCAACACGGCTGTCAGTGACATGCACACGCATACTGTGTAACCTAAATCAAACGCAAGTCGTCAATTTAACGCACGCACGCAAATTTTTCATATGCGTTGAACCGAAATTGACTTGCGTGCGTGTTCAGATAAAGAAATAGAAAAATACAGAAAATCAGAGAAAATCTTGTTATTTTGTGGAATATGTACCTAACAGACACGATATCAAAAGCAAGTGTCAATTTTTTTGCAAACAATCACCCACAATGCTTAATTTCAACTGTCACGCAAAACAAAAATTGGGCGTCGAATTTGCTTTTTACGCACGCCGTTCAATTTCGGTTACTCCCATACAAGTTGTATGGGCATGAGAAATTTTTGACAGTAAATTGACGGCGTGCGTTTGATTTAGGTTACACAGATACGCATCTGCATACGGTTCATTGGCAGATGCTACATTATCAATATATATTGACGAAATCCGTGGATCGCGATTCATATTGACAGTGTAGCATCGAGTATTGATGGATCGCGATCCTGGATCGCGAATTTTTAGAAAAAATTTTAGAATATTGACAATATGGATTGACTGTGTAGCATGAAAATTTTGCGATCCATCAAAATGCGTGTATATTTAGAAATTTAGAAATCCGGGATCCGGATCGCAATATTGACAATACGGATTGACTGTATAGCATGAAAATTTTGCGATCTATCAAAATGTGTGTATTTTTAGAAATTTTGAAATCCGTGATCTGGATCGCAATATTGGCAATAAACGAATTGAAAGTGAAAGTGGGAAAAGGACGGAAGTAAAATATTTTGAATCTCAGAGCGAGAAAAATATCGCAATATTCATATTGAACGTGTAGCACCAGTTTGCAATTCATCAAACCATCAATATGAATCGCGATTCAAATATCGCGATTCATATTGACAGTATAGCATTTGCCATTAGAGTTGCACTATCAAGCTGCTTGATTTCATTTCTGCTTACATCCGTTTTCTCGCTTATAGCCCAGTTAGTCGAGAACGTAATACCGTGTACCGTGTCAGCTGATCCAACCTATTTAAAGGGATTTGTATGTAACCGATTATTCAACGACGTACGACGCAGAAGCCCGTACCGCTGAAATCAAAATCATTTTGATTTTTTACGTAAAAATGTGTCAGCTGATCGTTCCCATGGTTGCAAGGTAGAAGGGTTGCCAGTTGAACATTTTTAGTTATTAATATTTAAACAGTAATTTTCACAGCATTATACAACAAACTCAACAAGATTGTAAAATGTTATCGAATATACATATATGTGTTCACAAGGAAAAAATAGTATGTCTACTTAAACGAACCATTTATTATTACTTTAATTTTTAAAAAGAAAGGAAAGAAAACGTTTATAAATTTTTTTTAAATCCCAAACAAAATGTAAATATATATATATATAAATTAATAACAAGATAATAGCTTTGTTCAACAACTTTTCTTACAAGTACTTGCAAAAAGAGCGTCAATGTCAAATTAAGAGCGCTTTCACATTACTCGGTGCGGAATCGGATCGACATTTTTGGTTTTTACCGAAAGTATACCGAAACCTTGCCGACCACATGTATTTCAATTGGCACTTTCACATTAGTGTTGCATACATGAAATCGGAGCGGATTGATTTCGGTATACCGCAACGCGGTAAGACCGGTCAGTAAAATTTGAGGAATTACTGCATACATTTTTGCGGCGTAATAAAGATGAAGAACAAAGTCAGTAAAAACCCCTTTTTGGTAAATAAATGTAGCAAGTTATAATGTCTTCGTCTTCGCTAGAAGACATTATTGTTATTATTGAGTGATTTGTTGAATTTTAAAATTTTATATTGTAAACTTCGATGTTTGTTTTCTTATTTTCTGAAAATTACGCACCGAAAGTATTCCCACAAGTGTGAAAAATACAGCAACGCGGAATCGTTTCGGTAAGCTGAAAATACCGAGCAAAAAATGTCGATCCGATGTCGTACCGAGTAATGTGAAAAGGTCCTAAGAGTAAAAACGAGAAAAAGAGAAAATTATCAACCAAAGTAATTGAACACAAAATCGTAAACATTCGCAAGAAAACAGCTGATACGTTGTAATTGAAATTTTTGAAATTGGAAATGAATGGAAATAACTGAGTTAGGAAAACAAAATTCTACTTTGGCTATTCCACAACATCATCAAGATTCGTTTTTGCGCTAACTTATTTAGTACACAATTAGAAATTTGCGTTTAAAATGTTTGTCTATTTCCAATTGAAATTTTTGTGATCATATATTTTTGACACTTCTATTTTTTTAAAGCTGCTAGTAGTTGCAAGTGAAAATTTTACTTGCAGCGTTTATCAACTCTCTCGAGGTTTTACTCTCTCAATTTGGCTCTCTTTTGCGAATTTTTTGGGTTATTGAACATAAATTCGTAACTATTCGTAAAAATATGTAAAAATTTTGAGATATTGAACACTCCTAATAAATGAAGATATTACTGAAAATTAAAGCAAAAATTGTATTTATCCACAATGGTGGCGGTATTTTCTTAATTGATAACTCTTGGTGGTCTTCTTCTGCAATTTTTATACATTAAAAAGTTATAAATTGCCACAATAAATCTGAGTTTCTGTAACAAAATCAATTAAAGTGATGTCACACTAATACGATCCACACTTTGTCACCACATATTTATACTAGAAAAGATATGAGTTACAGAAACTCAGTACAGATTTCTTAATTAAACACAGATTTTTGTGAGAATCTTGTTGCTTCCCAATATAATTTTTTATGGATTTTCAATTGTAAATTTAATGTTCTGACTGTGTTTTTTGTTATTTTATGTTTTAGTCCTTGATAACTATCACCAAGGTGTGATGGATATATATTGGGCAGCAACAAAATTACAAGAAAAATGTGTTTTAATTACCAACTAAGCCGTAAAATTAAATTAATAAAAAAAAGTCGTCAACGACAACTTTAACCCTAGAACCATAACGATATTTCGTACTACGTTATTACTAATGTACGTAAATTTTACGTAGTGATTAGAATCCGCCTAATACAACTCTCATTGTTCTCCATTTTGCAGCCAAAGTTTATTACACTACTTTACAAATGGTTAATTTGAATAAAATACCAAGAAATACCTGATCTCAAAACTTTTTTTTTTTAATTTTGTTATGGTTATAAATATGTTGATGCGTAATTTTGTGTTTTTCTGGGTATCACTTAATTCAAAAGTATTTTTCGCTAAACTTACAACCACAAGCGGTACCTCGTTCGAAAGGAAATTAAAATACGCTTCCAACGACATACAACTTGTAGCGGTGGAACAAAACCTCGCTGAGCGATAGCTGGTCAAAAATTTTTTAATTGCTTGCGAATTTTTTTTTAATTGTTTTACTAATTTTTGTTCCAGGTCTAGAGATATAGGTCAAAACGTGGACCCGGATGACCCCGCAATTTTTTTGAGCAATATTGATATAAAAAGAAAGGCTTTGAGTAGGGCTTTTACATGGAGCTGTACTCATTATGATTCCTAGGTCGGGTCCCCAGATATGGGTCAAAATGTGGACCCGGATGACCCCGGAACGTTTCTGAGCAATAATAATATAATATACTGCCGCGATATACAAAAATTACATGAGAATATTACACTTTCATATTAAATACCATATCCTATTTTTTCGCTTATTACTAACTATACGTAAATTTTACGTATAGGGATTTGCGCCAATTGATCCCACACCTTCAAATGACAACATTTGTTGTACTTTTATATTCGTGTATACGTAAAAATACATGCTGCAAGCACTGCCGGAGTTAGGTACCGTTACAGTAAGTTATACTTGTGCAATCACAATTTGAAAATTCTATATACGTAAAATTTACGTACATTATGGTTCTAGGGTTAAAAACGATTAAATAAGTATTTTCTTGTCATTTGGCAAATAATGCACAGTTGTGTATTGAAGAGTAATCCGCATAACACTTTGAAGATTAGTAAAAATCTTGTTTGTTCAAAATGACTAAACGGCAACCCTGCCAAAATGTAAACAAGCTATATATATCTGTAAATATGTGTGAGTAAAACAGCTGATTGCTACGGGCTCAAAAAATCCTAAAAATTGCATACGGGCGTTTGCGTCAGCGAGCGGACCACACGTTCTCGACTAACTGGGCTATTACACTTCAACAAAAGTATAGTGGAAGAGAAAAAAGAGAAAAATTAAAGGTAGAAGAATTATAAAAGAAAATGGTGGTAAACGTCAAACGCAAATTTTCTAGTGGATTGCGCTAGCCATGGGTAATGGCGCAATTTTTTTGGCGCTGATACAATAACGCCAGCGCCAACCGTGGCGCCAACTCACGGTACTGGCGCAATAACACCTTTAAGCCGGATTCATCGTTCGAGTTCAGAACTAAAGTTGAATTTGAGTTAACTAATAAAAATAGTTCAGAACTTTTCGGAATTCCTCTCACACTCCGAAAACACAGCAACAACCACATGGCAAAAAAGTTCTGAACTCGAACGATGAATCCGCCTTTAGCGCAATTGTCATCGAATAATCGATAAATAACATTTTTTCGCTTGTTACTGTTTACCATCACCGTTTTATTTCTTTTGGCGCAATTCTGCTTACACATACGAGGGCACAATTAATTTTAATTTTCATAATCATTTGGAAAAATATTCCGTATATATGTGAAAATATGCTGGAAATTAGATTCACTTAGATCACTATCAAGCACACATAATTGTGACGTTGTCATACGTATACATATACTATGATGCTGTTATTGGCGTTGTGGTTGCGCCATTTTACACTAGCGCTATATTGGAGCTGGTGTTAGCGCACGAAATTGAGTCAGTGTTATATTGCAATAGCGCATCATTGAGTTGGCGCTACATTGAGTTGGCGCTATACTGAGTTGGCGCTACATTGAGTTGGCGCTATATTGAGTTGGCGCATTTCCCAAATCGGAGTTAGCGCAATAACACCAGGGTTGGTGTTAGCGCAATTGCGCCGCGCAGCGCAGTGTTACCCATGCCTAGATTGCGCGCGTGGGTGTTTCTGAAAATTTTAAAATGTATTTTAAATTTAAATTAATTCATTTTTTAATTAAATTTGTGTAATATGTACAAAGCAGTGAAGTGGGAAACCCGTTCCAGTTACAGTTGTGTGCAGCTCGTGTTTTTTTCTTAACAAAAAACCCTAAATACTTCCCAAACATTTTCTCGCGTAGGCAAATTGTAAAATACATACCTATACATTGTAAACGTTGTTACGTCCATCAGACAATACTATAAAAGAGGGCTGAAATTTATTGATATTGTATTTCAAAACATACAAAATATAAAAAAATTGAAATTCACGCTCCCATGGACATGGTACCAGCAGCAGCAGTAGCAGTAGACGGTGTTTGCGTGACCGCCATCGATGGCGTCGGTCACGATATCATGAATGCACCAATCGCCGACGGTCAGGCTCTCGTGATCGCAGTGAACGTGGTGGCTGACGAGAGCGTTCACGATCGCATTCGACTGAAAGTTAGTAGTAATTTCAAATTACTTATTTGTATAGAAAACTCTGACAAGCGATTTTCACTCACAGGGCGGTGGACAACGATGAAAGTGACTCACGCAAGTGTGTGCGCATATCCAGCCCCGAACGTTGGGAAATCAAGCAAATGATAAGCTCGGGTGTCATCGACCGCAGTGAAATGCCTGATTTTAATGAGGTGACAGGTGCTCTACAAAAGGAAGAGGACGATGAGGTGAAAGACAGACATGCCATTGCTGGAACAACGTCGTCTACAAATTGCGTGATCTCGTCAAGGATGTTTCCGACAATCAAATTTTAATTGTGATCGGTGAAACGGCAATACAACACAAATCCCCCAATATTTAGCGGAAAAGGTTTTACGGCACGTGGCAAGATTGGTTGTACACAACCGCGTCGTGTGGCCGCCATGTCGGTGGCAAAGCGTGTGGCAGAGGAGTTTGGGTCAGGAGGTGGGCTACACAATACGTTTCGAGGACTGCAATAGCCTGAAACGGCGATCAAATACATGACAGATGGTATGTTTTGCACTGAGCTAAGTAAAGCTTCCTCTAATATTAATATCCCTTCACTTTCAACAGGTATGTTACTGCGTGGATATTTAATGGAATCGGATTTAAAGTCACGCTCGGTTATCATGTTGGACAAGGCACACGAACGTACCATAGACACAGATGTGCTCTTTGATCTGCACGTTTATGTCGACGTATGGCCGAATTTCCTCACGAGCCTAGTATTTCAAAAATGCTTATGATGTCCGTTGCCCTACAATGTCTTGATGAGGTGCTCACAATTGTATACATGGCGAGCGTGCAAAATGTATTCTATCGCCCAAAGGACGAACAATCTTACCCCCTTATTATGGATTGTCATACGATAGCTATCGGCCGCTTGCAAGCGTATCGTATAAAATGAGTTTCCATATTATGAATTCCACACGCCCGCTAGGTGCACTATCGTGAATGACATTTGTTTAGGGTTCAATTAGTTATGCGTTAACTTTATTTCCATTACAGTCTATCGGGTTTCACACGATAGAAATTATTTCGTAATACGAATTACCCGACTGCAAGCGTTTAGCGTGTATCGTATTAATTCATAATAGGCCCCATAAACAAATCGAAATTCTTTTTTTTTTATTATTCTTCGATATCACATAAGCAAAAAAAAATGTACTTACCCAATTTGCACTATAAGCTAGCGATATATTTGTTAATTAAAGCTAAGATCACATGAATTGTACATTTTGTAAATCCACATCATAAACATAAACAAAGTTTATACTCGTATTATTACTTCATATCGTTTACCTCCTGCCAGAAACACGAATGAGACAATATTTTTAAGTGCGATGTGTGATCTTTATTTGATATATATCAATCTAATGTTAATACATATATATTTGTGTATATGCTTGTTTAAACATAACACATAATATCGAGCCCTAACCGCCATAAAAGTGTATCCAACAAAATTATCAATTTTAGCTTTTTTATGGAAATCAATAATTTATTATCACACGCATCAACTCCCCAAATTTCATAGCTGTGAAATTTGCGCGTCGAAGTTAGAGACTATGCAAAGAAAATTAAAAAAAAAAAAACATTCTGTAAAATTTACTTTTTGTTGAACACACTTTTATGGCGGATAGGGCTCGATATGTTCGTGAATGCACATAAGCACATATGTATAAAAAAATTATCACATTCTTGTTTCCGGCAAGAAACTGGCGATATATGTATATTTTACATCGATATTGAAATGGGTAAACGTTAAATATTGAAATTTGTTATTTTGTATATGCACGTATGTACAAATATGCAAATCATGTGATCTTAGCTTAATTAAGTAAATTATATTTATATACTCTTATGATCTCAGATTTTTGTAATTACATTAATTGTTTATTCGAATAAAATGAAAAGGGGACATACATTTTACATGTATTTTGTTTTTGTAATTCTTTCAGGTTAATGTAAACAAAAATCAGCTGATTTTTGTTTACCTTTTTTCATTTACATGTGTTTTGTTCTTGTAATTCTGTCAAGCAAATGTAAACAAAAATCAGCTGATTTTATTTACTTATTTCACTATGCTAAAATCAAACGCAAAAAGCTATTAGTGCAACAAGGATAGATATGCCATATCGGGCTATGTTAAGCATATGTGTTAGACGGTGATAGAATGTCACATGTATACAAATAAATTGGCACTTTTTTCCCAACGCCCTTAACAACGTGATAGGAAAAACAAGAGATTTGTTACCATTTAAGGGTAACACGTGACCGTAACGTTACCGATCATATTACCGGGACTGTTCTTGCTGGGTTGACGACTTGCGTTTGATTAGGTTACACAGTCAATCTTCATAAACACACGAACACAAGCATTTTTTTGGTTGACATATGCCACACACACACACGCACCCTAGCATTTCCATAGGGGCCGAATCTGTCAAATTCTTCTACATTCCTCTTTGCATGACACTCATGGCCCCACTATGTATGAAGGTATGTCGTCATGCGAAAACCTTTATATTGAATCATGGAGAGCATGATCCAATTAACAGGTCGGTCCATGATACATACACACAAACATCCCGTGTGCTGAATGTCAAAACTGAAAGGAGAACGAAATAATTTGACATTCAGCCCACGAGTGAACGAAGAATTTGACCAATAGTAAACACGAATGTATGTATAGAAAAGCAGAAGTAGAGAAATTGGCAAGGCAGATATACCAGGTAGGCGCAGGGGCGAATTCAGAAAATCCCCATGTATTTTGTTATTGTAATTGGTAGAGTGTAATGTCAAATTTATATTTCGCCGTGGTTAAAATCTGAATTCGCTTGGGACTCGCTCATTCCTATTGGTCATGATTATAATTCGCTTGGATTTTGACATTACACTCTACCTTTGGAAATAAAGAAAGTAGTTTCTGAATTCGCCCATGCGCCTACCTCTAAGTTATTGTACCATGGAAATTGGATAGCTGTTGAAGAAGAAGTTAGCTGATCTAAAGAGATGACCTGTATAGGTGGATCCTGACAGAGAGAAAATATTGAACAAAGTAGAGAATGTCCAATTAAATGAAATGTCAAAAATCAGTATTGCCGTTTTGACTAATGTAGGGCCATAGTGTATGTGCCTTGCACAGCTTGCACTTAATCCAATCAGTGCTGTGCTTTGCCAATCCTCCGTAGACACGCTGGAGTAAAATATGGATGGAACGGTCGCATTAAACGGCTATGACCGTAGTCTACAGTATATATATATAAATTTCCTCGAATATGTAGATATATCATTTGTTGTAGAACTTTTATTTCTTTATTTATTTTTTTTTTACAATTATTTGTTAATCATATTTTAATTTAATTTTTTCGATCTTTTTATTACCATGTACTGGCGTTAAAGATAGTTTATTTTTTTTAGTAGGCCGGAGAAGATTTATTCACTTCGAATTTGCGATAATTATTTAATTATGCATTTTAAAAATTATTATTTTTTTCAATATTTTTTGAATTCAATTGCTTTGTTTTGCTATTCTACGTTCTAAAAACCAACGAATATCTCTTCTATGTATGTGGATAGGGGGATAATTCTTCATGTTTTTATTTGGGTTTCAGTGTTCAATTTTTCGATTTATTATTTGCTTTTTGTTGCTATTTTGTTATTTTAGATTGAAAGAAGCTCTCACTAATACAATTTTTTCACTATAAAGGTATTTATGATAATAAGAATAAAAGCAAATTTATTATTAAAATAATTAAGATATTAAATAAATGTTAGCCATAATTTATATTTGTACTATGAGAGTTTGGTTGAAAACTGCTCGATATTTGGCGCTGCTGTTGCTGCTGCTGCTGTTGCGCCTGCAATTGTGGCTGTTGATAGTTAGATAGCTGTTGCTGCAGTAGTTGATGGTGCTGTTGCTGCGGTTGCTGCTGCTGGTGTTGTTGCGTGACCATCAAATGATTTTCCTGAGACCATTCCACAAAATCATCAATTAATACCGGCCATGCTCCCTCCGAATCATAGTTACTCATATTGTCATCAATGTGGGTAGCAAAATCTAGAAGCAAGTTCCAAGTGTCTTTAGGTATTGACCGCCTATGTTTTTCCTGAAATTGAAAAACAAAAAAAAATTAGCAGTGCAGCACAACACAAAAAAAAAACACAAAATTCGGTAAATAATATCATTTATTATAATAATGTATGTATTATTCAAATATATGTATGTACATACATCCTTCAAAATTGCAAAATATAAGTATGCACATAAAATATACATACATTTGTATTACACATACATAGTAGTGCTTACCTCCAAAAACCGACACCATAAATCCAGAAATTTAAACCGACTACTAAGAACAATCTTCCAATATACAATAGCCATATTTAAATCGATTCCCTTTTGTCCCGGATCTTTAGCATAATTGAAAGTGAATTGATAAAAGTCCTTAAATTTCATTGGATCATTTAATTCCATTTCTAATTGGGGCAGCTTTGATTTTAGCTTATCTATACTGTCCACACCCAAATCTCCCATTCCATTTACAAATTCATCATGTTTAAATTCGCATTGCACTTCGGCACGAAATTTCCAGGCGATTATCAAAACTAATTTAGATTCAGGACTTAATGACAGATCCTCTAGAAAGCGTATAACACCATCGGCTGTTATCTTTTGTGGCTCGCTCGGATCACGGTAACGCATAAACAGTTGTTCAATACGTTTACGATCTAGTTCGCGGTAATAGTACTCGGGGTTTTGGAAGTAATTATCGCTAGCCAATTCTAATTTCCAATCATTATTTTGCAGGCAATAAATGGCCGTTTGTTCGCCCGTTTGTGTTAACGATATGAATCGCTTTACCTTGTCTTTTTGTGTGGACTTTAACTTATTCTAGAAAAAAAGAACATAACGGGAGGTATAGTGATGCATTTTTTGATTATATAGTCGTAGAACGTAGAGAGGATAGTATTTTTCTATACATATGTGCTTTCAAAAGTAGTCTCCATTTGTTCACCACAATATTTTTTTAGCAACTTTGTAAATGGACGAAGTAAAGGAGCATCAAGGAGCCTTCTATCTTCTTATCGAAAACAAAAGACGTTCTTTAAAGATATTGGGATTGGCAGTTTAAGATTTCATCCAAAATCTGAATTGTACATCACCGAAAACTATTTTTTAACAAACTACCAGTCTACATCGCCGCCTTTGTAATCATCCATTACGTCCTGCACCAGCTTTACAGCATTGTACAATCTATATTTGGGCATTTAGGATTTGTAATTTACACTTACCATTTTGATCGATCTATGGTTTGTGTGTCGTGGGAGAATTTCCTTTTTAGCGTTTTTTTTTTTCCAAAAAAAGGAAAATGAATTATTTTCTTCGCCTTATTTATTTCGTTTGATCTTTCGTTTGCAAATTTTACATTTCGCTTTGTGCTGTCATTTCTCGCTGTCAACTGAACTACCACCATCTGGGCTGCGTGCTACCAGATTGGTATTGTTCGATCTGGCACTATCGTTTTTCGTCCCCAATAGCCGTTTTTTATTTTAGGCATATACATCTGAGGTTCTGTAACTAAACTATGATCCAATAATTCTATATGGTCGTAGCAGCCAAAAGAGAATAGGCGATTACCGTTCGACGGCCGTATATAAGATTGTCAAAAACAAGAAAAAATTCCAGTAAACATACAAGCGAACACACAAGCTATTTCCAAGAATAACACGTGCAAAATCAAAACAAGAGACGATAATTTGACAGCTTGCTAAGCCACTATGAAGAAGCATCATATCCTAAAGCCACGACCATTTTCAATTATTTGATCATGAACTAAACTCTATCAATGTTTTCGACTGAAAGACGTCTAATGGCGTCAATCGATAGATTCCCACTTGCTTTTTCGGTGGTGACAACGTGTGGAACTTATTATTATGACGTCAATTTAATCGAAAATTTTCCTGATTCTGTTACAGAACCTCACATTCCATTTTCGTATGATTACTGCTGGCGCGGATTATCAAAAAAAAAAAAATAAAGTTAATAAAAAAACAAGAAAATTCAAAGTAAAATCCCAGCCAACATTTATTATCGTGGAAGTGACGTAAAGGTAACGTCAAGAAGTTTAATTCAATCGCGGAAGATATCCCTTTCTCAACTTTTTCATATCTTCGTTCGGGAAGAAGTGTTCCTCGTCAACGTTACGTCCATAAGGAGTTATAAACGACACTTCACGAAGTAATTTCCAAGTGTCGTTTGGAAGAGACAAAAACGTTACGTACAAAAAAACGAATACGACGCTTCCAGTAACTTCTTAGTGTCATCTGGAAGACACAAAAGCGTCAATTAATAATTTCTTCTACAGATTTCTCACTTTATTTAGAACCCAAATAAAATTATAAATAGATGTGCAGTTTTTTAATTCTATTTAACACAAAGTAAACAATAGTACGTATTTAAGTTAAATTCAAGAGCGATGCCAATGCAAATGGCGGTAACAGCGAATTGAATGAAAATCGTTATTAATGTCATTGTTGCGATGATGCACTAGTCTGTAAAAAAGGACGTGTGTGATGTTATTAACTAATGCATAAAACCTTCGATTAATGCATAACTTAACCAATCAATAGCTAATCCGTAAAGCATAACTGCAGCTCTACTAAGCTTTGTTCTAAACTCCGAATTTTATTCTTGCCCAATTTTTTATTTATTAACCTACTTTTCATCAGCAAATCTTTTGCTTTAACTCATTTTTAACACGCTTTTTATTTATTTAAAAAAAAAATATTCAGACTTTTTTTCAGAATAAATTCGCAGCAATTATTCAAGTATGTATGTATCTTCTGCATACGCACCAAGAAGTGAGACACGCGATATCAATGAAGTTTGTTTCATCCGAATAACGCCTGGACGTTACTTATTTTCGATAGACGAGAAAACGCTCTTCCAAATGCTAGCAGGGAATGAAAAGAAAATTTCTGAAATATATTTGAAATAACTTTTTTTTTGTTATTTTGTTTTTGGTTATCAACGAAACGAAATAATTTTGATAATTTTTTTTTTTTTGTAACCAACAAAACAAAATAATTTTGTTAATTTTTATTTGCTGTTCATTATGGGCTGAATAATTTTTTTCCCACCTTCTGGCAGCTCCTTTTTTCCACCATATGTTCGCCTTAAAGTGCAGACATTGGTGACTTATCTGTAACCTTATAAAACAGCTGATTCAACCAACCTTACGACAAGCAGTGTTACTACCCAATACACATTTTTCTTTATTCTCAATTAGACATGCATTTGAGAATAAACCCTTTTTTCAAACCTCAAACGTTTATTTCAAATGCATCTCAAATTTCCCTTGATAGCGTTCTCAAACTAAAAGGCACATTTTTATTATGGGATTTTGGGCTGATTTTCAAATTGAGAATGCCCATTTTCTCAAACCTATTTCAAACATGATTTTTTTTCTCAAATTGATAAACATGTTTGAGAACCACTTGAAAATAAGTTTTATTTTCAAATTATATATATGCTGATTCTCAAATTGAGAAACAATATTTTCTCAAACGTTTGATAATTTCGTTTTCAGTGTTTAATGGGTAGTCATTGGCGCCATATCGTAATTCTGTAGTCGTATCAATTGGATTTTGGTTAGCAACCCTAAATCCGTAAACAGCTGACACTTGTGAAAGCAGATATAGGAAGGTAGGCGCATAGG
The DNA here is from genome assembly GCA_960531455.1 of Urophora cardui. NCBI lineage: Eukaryota > Metazoa > Arthropoda > Insecta > Diptera > Tephritidae > Urophora > Urophora cardui. The sequence goes on along the minus strand of OY482673.1, from coordinate 107,475,963 downwards.
CGAATTCAGAAACTTTTTTTTTATTTATAATATCAAAATCAAAGCGAATTCACATCATGGCCAATAGTAATGGGCGAGTCCCATTAGTAGCAGCAAATGTAGTGAGGGGGTGGGGTCATAGATCACTAATGTGCAAGCAGAATCTCTAAGAAACTTGTTTTTATAAAACAGTATTTTTGCCTAGAACACCCTTGTGTTGGCGGCCTTCGGCCTCGTTTAAAAAAAAAATAAGGCTCAGATTTCCATCTGCCTACCAAAAGGGTCGGCTTTACATTAAGGAACCACGGTCCGAGAAAAATTACTTTTTCACGGGGGTAGAGGGACTCTCACAGATCTCAAAACTTACCGGTGGTTCATGAGATATTTGTTGGCAGTTGGATGGGTCCATAGATATTACCCCAGAAAATAATTATCTTTGTTTGGTAAATTTTACAACTTACAAACATCTCCGGTCGATGGGACTTGGATTTAGAATCAGGTAGACCTTCTCTACAACCCCCAATAACTCTTTTCAACACATGGTAGCATATTGGAAAAATTTCCCAAGAACCCCCAGCTGGCAGAATTCTCTTTCTAGAGTAAATTCTATGGATAGATTCGCAATTCTTTTGAGAATGCCATTTCGTATTGGTGGCTTTAAAAAAAAATAACCCTCAGCAGGCAGAATTATGGCTTCGTTCAGAAACTCACGTTTGAAGCGCAACCTGCTTTTGTAGTACAAGCAGAGCGTTCATAAACGTAAATTTTGCATGAAGCGTCGCTCATCACAATCATCAAAAAAATAATTACTGCCGCTGTTGCGTTTCATGCTGCGTTTCTGAACATACTCCATTTCTGGTATATCTATGGACCGATCCCCAGTATTTTTGGGTAGTCGCGAGTGTTAAAATTAGTAAAACCAACATCCTCAGAACATTTCCTGAGTTTCATTGAAAAGTTCTTAGCAGTTTGAAAATATATAAATACGACGGGTGCAGTCGCAAATTAAACATTTTCTCCACCATTTATTTTATTTTTCAGTTAATCGATTATTTTCAGTGACCAAAGTAGTATTAAAATTTGGAAAATGAACGAAATACTCTACATTTATTTTAAGGAGTCTTAACCAAGCTTATGAAAGCTCGCAGAGCAAACGCATAACCTTTTTTTACCAGATTTTATTTAATTGCAATAAAACATACAAACTAAAATTTATTAAAACCTAAAATTATATGGAATTTTTGTTATTTGTTATATGTATATGCTATTTATTTAGGAATGTATGTGTGTATGTATGGTAGAGTCAACAGACACTCCAAATCAGTTCTACTAATAATGTACGAATATTCGTTGCGACGATGGTGATAACATAAGTTGATGTATTTCTTACTTTTCCGCATGTAGTATTTTGATGTAGCTTTTTTTGCAAGATATGCAATTTTATGTATAGTGAAATAGATGCAAAATATAATATACAAAACAAAACAGAAATAATGAGCAACGAAAAATACAAAATAAAATCAACGGAAAAGGGGAAACATGTTATAGCAAATATTTGAGAATCTTTGAAATTTTTTCTCGAGACATTACAAATCAATCAAACGGATGTAACTTAGTCGAGGCATCTGGGTAATATAACTCTAAATGCACAAACAGTTATGGATTTTTTATGCTGGAAGCCATATGAATACAATAAATATACATATACATATATTGAAAATTAGAATATGTTTAACCTTTTCATACTGAACTAAAATATCATTTTCTCCAGCATTTTACTGAGCTTCTCATGAGCGTAACGTATTTTTGTATATAAATCCTTTGAGCAGCCATGTTGTTTGATTGTTGAGAAGCGATAGGTACGGAAATTTTTTTCGTGATCCATATAAGTTATAGCGCTCATGCGTGGGCACAATATAATTTTCATGTGATCGGAGAAGTTGAGCTAAAACCAGATGAAACGTTTATAAAATTTATTTTTTATTTTTATAAAAATATCGACGTATTAAAAATTGAATTATATAAATATTAAACAAACCTGCAATGAGCCATTGGTTAAATGCATAACAACCGCACATGTGGTACGAAACCAAGAATGCAAGTGCGGCATACGCGATATCTGATCACTTTCAAAATTTACATTATTAGCACCAGCCTTAACTAGATGTTCGGTCATATAACGTTTAAAATAATTTAACAATTTCATTTTCTTATCGAGCGTTGTACAATAATCCGTAGTTGTCATGTATGACTCCTTGCCATCCTTGTCGATGAAATGTACATTACTTTAAATATAGGAATTAAAATTAGAAAAACAAATAAAATAAATATTTCTACTGCATAGATATGGACTTACATTTGATTGGGCAAGAGTATTAGCTTTGTCGTGTCATTAAACATTACGCCCATGCCCTCATCGCATAATTGATAGCCAAATCCATATTTGTCGCTATAATCGACCCATTTGGATACCCAGAAAAGTGGTTGTGCTGCTGGATCAGTATTTTCATCACCTAAATTTCGATATAGCAGTTTCGGCTGAAATAGAGTGTGCAATTATTTATTTATTTAAACGCCAATCGACTTTGTACTTATGGAAGATATACACAACAATATAGCATAGAATATCAAAAAAAAGAAAAAAGTTACAAAAGCCAAACATTACCAAGAATATAATTAAAGTAATTTAGATAATTTTCCGTCGCTCCAAAGAAAGAAACAGAAATAACAATTAATGTAAAAACAAAAAAAAAAAAAAAAAACATTAGAAGAAAAATCTCAGAGCATTGATTTTAAAGTGCGTACTAGGCCAGGAGAACCAGTATTTGCCATAAAAGCGGGCAGGGTTGCTGGTTGCAAAACTATTTTCTTATACTAGTTGGTGAAACCCAAAAGTAAGCCCAAATCTGGGCTAACTTAAGTCAAAACTTAGTTTTAGCTTTAAGATGCTATAATTGAGCTGACACTACTGAGTGATTTCGATAACGTCATATGAAAACATTTATTAGCGTCGAGAGAAAGTCTATTATTAGTGCACCAATTAACAAGCCTATTTAAGATCATCCTATATTAATAAAACCTCAGACGTACATTTAACTCTACGGAACAGTTTAAGATCATCCGCATACAGAAGAAATTTTGAGTTTTGAATGCGAGATCCAATATCATTTATAAACAAGACAAACAATAATGGACCAAGATTATTACACTGAGGTACCCCTGACGTAGCAACAACATGATTGCAATCAAATGATTGCAGCAGCGGGTTGGATTGCAGCCAGGTGACTGCACAGCAGGGTTGCGTAATTTGATTTGGCTGAATCACGAATCAAAAATATTTTGATTCTTGATTTAAAATATTTTCAAATAAAAGATTTTTTGATGTATTGTGGAACGATCTTCCGTCATCCCTTGTCAAGTTTGGTTTGGAGACAAACCGGTTTCGGCTAATATGCGCCATCTTCAGTGTCTTTTTTCGTTCTGAGTTATTTTGTGTAAGTTGGATAGTACTTATAGTAACTAGCTTTCATCGTTTGGTCACGTACTTCGTGTTCGTGTGATGTGTTCGTGCATTCGTGTGTTCGGGCGACGTGCATGTGATTTTTTATTTGTGATTCGTTTCCAAATAGAATCAAAAATACCCTTTGATTCGTGATTCAAACTATTTTCAAATAAAAGATAAATTTGGTTTGCGATTCATTTCTCAAAAGAATCAAAAATATTTTTTGATTCTTGATTCAAGCTTGATTTCAAATCAAAATTATTTAGAATCAAGAATTTTAAAAAAAAAATTTGATTCGAATCAAGAATTTACATATTTAGAATCAAGATTCAAAATTTTTATTCGATTCAAAGATATTTTTTGAATCAAGAATCGAAAAATAATTGTGATTCTTTTGGGAAATGAATCAGAAATCAAATTTATCTTTTATTTGAAAATAGTTTGAATCACGAATCAAAGGTTATTTTTGATTCTATTTTGAATTGAATCACCAATAAAAATTATCTTTTATTTGGAAGCATTTTGAATCTCGAATCAAGCTGATTCTTTATTTGAAAGTTGCTTTGAAATCAAAATTGTTTCGAAATCACGCAACCCTGCTGCACAGTTAAACTTACCAGTCAGAATGAAGGCTTACATTTTTTATTCCCAGTCATGACTGACAAAAAATTAGTAGCAGTCATTTTGATCCCAATAAAAAGACTGCGCAATCACAAAGTACTGCATTACTTAAAATCTCTGGTTGGAGTGTAGTTCTTACCTTCGCATTAATAAGATCTGTTAACTGCAGATGTAGGCTTTCAATATCTGCGCGATAGTCCTCATTGTGTCTGAATACTTGAGCCGAAGCCGTTATGGCATCGTGTAGATTATTTTTAAGGAATGTATGTTCCAAACGCGTGTCGTCTTTAATACGATTCCTTTCTAATAATGGCTTACGTTGTGCCAAACCATCTCCAGTTAAAGCCTCATTTTCCAAACGCGGTGCCATTGTCAAACAAGAGCTTGGCAAGAACATTGGCACTGGAGAACAGCTTATGAATTCAAATGATAACAATTTTCCAATTGTTGGCCGTAATTCGGGAATAGGCTGTAGCATAGCGACAATCATATCAGCTGCGGATTTGCGTAGATAGCTTGGAACTCTTAATAAAAAAGATAAGAAATGTGTTATTCCATTTAACTCAAATTATATTTTTAAACACTTACCTGTATTGGCATTTTTTGATCTTGTCATAGGTATCTTTCAAAGTTTTAGTCTCAAATGGTGGTTGTCCCACCAGCAGTGTATACATAACACAGCCAATTGACCAAATATCCACCTCGAATGAATGCCCCTTTTTGTTCAAAATCTCTGGTGCAATATAATTTGGCGTTCCACAAAGTGTCTTTTTTCGTTCACCTTCATATTCAACACGTGTAGCAAGACCAAAATCACCTATTTTAACGTGCAAGAGATCATCCAAAAAAAGATTACCCAATTTCAGATCACGATGTATGATGCGATTATCATGCAAGTATTTGACTCCTTGTATTATCTGATGAATATAATAGCGACACTCGTACTCAGTTATTGTCTTGCGGCGCTTTTGTAACTCCATCATAGACTAATTTCACAGAAAATACAGAACAGATATGTGCAATGTTATTAGAATAATTGAAGTATTTTAATTTGTAAAGAATTACTCACTCGTTTTTTGCATAGCTCCAATACAATATAAATATTATAACTGTCCTCAAAAAAACTATGAAACTTAACAATATTTTCATGACTCAGACTTTTGTGTATTGTGATTTCTTGGGACATTTTTTCCTTTTGGTTGTGTTTCAGCATCAGTTTCTTGGACACGATCTTACCAGCGTATACGTTATTGGTTTCCACATCGACAATCTCGTAACACTTTGCAAAACCACCCTAAATATAAAAAGTAAGTTATTTAAAATATTATTTATTAACAAGTTAGTAATTATTTGGCGTCAAGAAATAAAGATTCATAATTAGAAATCTACATAGGCAGTACATTTTGTGTTGTTTTTTATACTCCGAAATTGGAAATATTGTGCTGGCCTTTTCCTTGGATTGTCATTACGATGAAGGTGCTTTAGAAGCACTTTATTTCGTTTGAATTTGAATTTAAATTGTATTAACTGGGTTTTAAAAAAAAATCGAAGTGATTCATATTGCATTCCCAAAGAGCTGCGAAAGAGTGCGCATTAAAATCAGCCCTTTAGAAATGAAAGTTACGCGCTTAATAAACATAAGTATATTTTTCCAAATGGTAAAGAATGATAATAACTAGATCAATAAAATTTGTTTGTAAAAGTACGACTACAACGAAAAACATCCAACCAAGAAGTCACTAGCCCCAATGTTGAAATTTAAGACTGCTACTAAACTAAAAATCACTTTTGTAATATAGATAAAGGACGAGTGTGGAATAAGAGCACAAATAAAAATTTCGTATAGAAATGCATGAAAGATGAAGTAGCTGTCTAGAAGATTTGATTGAACCAACATGATCTTTCGAACGTGGAATGAAGTCGCTGAGAATTTTTAACGTACCCACCCCTATCTGCCAAATGCTTGGCATGTAATACTCCAATACATATGTACATATGTATACAGTATGCACATGTGTATATTAATGGATGCATCCAAACATATGTACATATGTAAATGTATCGTAAGATCGGGCTGCAGGATGTAAGAGAAAAAAACAACTTGCTATCACTTCTTCTGAGTCAAATAAATTATAACTTACTTTTCCAAAAAAGCGCATCCTTTTGTATGTGGATCGCGAGTTAGCATCGTAAAGTCGCTCCGGTATTTCAGATGTTTTATCATCAACTTTGTTTGCCATTTTTAATTAAGTTAAAGGTTCCAACTGCTTTTGCCCACGACCACAGATCCACTCTAACTGTACTGATTAAGAGTTTTCCGCAATAGAATCCGCTACGTTTGCGTTGTTGTTTTCAGCAATAAATTTCCCAAAATGCACGAATTGCACCAAAGAAACTTGTAAAAAGCAACACAAGATACTTTCATATATAATATAAAAATGTATTTTGTTTATAAAAAAATCAACACGTTCGTATATTCTCCTAATTTATTGGTTTAAATATAATTACTCCAAAATGGAAGCTATGAAAAAAATGAAAAGGACGAAAATTGGCTGCAAACGTGCACTGGGAAGAAAACTGATCGTGGAGGATAATGAAAACCGTTTGTGACAGAATTTTAAAAATTCCTTTTGATATACTTCCTATCAATTGTCTCTTTCTTGTGCATTTAAAAAAGCTATGCAGCAATTTTTGATTCGAAGTGTATCTATTGTGAATTACACTATTACAGGGTTGATTTTTGTATAGAATATTTTTTGCGCGGAAAATGCTTTAAATTTTCTTACCCTTACATCAAGTCTGAGTCTGATATTATTTATTGCTTAAGGCTGGTATCGACGTCTCAAGAAACAGCTCTTGAAAAAAAAAAAATTGTAGTAGGCAAGCAATTTTGACGTTTAGTAATCCACCGTGAATACCAAGTGAAATGAAGAAGAGCATCAAAAACGTAAACAAAATAAACCTTTTTTAAACATAAGCAATTAGTAAGTTCTTAAAAAATATTAAATAAAAGCTTTAAATATATGTTTTCAATAGTTTTATTTTGTTGTTATTTTAGGAAATCATCGAAAGCTATGAGGATGACCTTATATTACTGGTAAACTGTGGTATATGGATGGCCGGAATGGAAGAAAATATGAGAAATCCATGCCAACTATGCCCTTGCATCATTAGAAAAATTGTGCATTCCATTTTTCGTTTCTTTTTTGCCATTTTCACTAACGATTTCCACAATTTTTTGTTCAACACGCAACAAACGACAAAATTTATTTAAGAAATAAATGCTCGATGATATCAAGGCAGATCTAGGAAGGTAGGCCCGGTGGCGAATTCAGAAACTACTTTTTTTATATGCAAAGGTAGAGTGTAATGTCAAAATCCAAGCGAATTCACATCATGGCCAATAGGAATGGACGAGCCCCAAGCGAATTCATTCATTTTCACATTACACTCTACCGATTACACTAACAAAATACATGGGAAATTTTTGAATTCGCCACCGGGCCTACCTTCCTAGATCTGCCTTGGATGATATATTTCTTGGCAAAACCTGTGTTGCTGTGTTCGCATAACGTTGAAAAATAGTATTAAAAAAGTGTACTAAATTTCTTGAGAGGTCGATACTCGCTCAAGAAAGTTTCACAAGAAAAATTTCTTGAGCATTTCTTGTACGTCATTTTATATGAAACTTTTGCGTTTCTTGAGAGGTCGATACTAAGCTTTAGCCAGTTTAGTGTATCTCCAGTAGAGTTGTGTCGTTCATAAACTACTTAGTTCATTGAACTCACTCAGAAAAAAAATCATCAACACGATTCATGTAAAATTAACACGATCGATCTTTCCACATAGAACAGCAAAAATTTTTTCAAATTACACGATGTTTGAAACATGATTTTGGCTTTGTAACTGTCATCTGAAAATTTGGTAAATTCAACCAAATTTTATTGTTGATACAACATGAAGAAATTTTAAAATATACAAGATGATTCAAATATAAAATTTTATTCCTAAGAGCGCTTTCACATTACTCGGTGTGGTATCGGATCGACATTTTTGGTTTTTTACCGAAAGTATACCGAAACCTTACTGACCACATGTATTTCAATTGGCACTTTCACATTAGTGTTGCATACATGAAATCGGAGCGGATTAATTTCGGTATACCGCAACGCGGTAAGACCGTTCAGTAAAATTTGAGGAATTACTGCATACATTTTTGCGGCGTGATAAAAGAAGAAGAACAATGTCAGTAAAAAACTCGTTTCGGTAATAAATGTAGCAAGTTATAATGTCTTCGTCTTCGCTAGAAGACATTATTGTTATTATTGAGTGATTTGTTGAAGTTAAAAATTTTGTTTTGCAAATTTCAATGTTTGTTTTCCTATTTTCTGCCGATTACGCACCGAAAGTATTCCCACAAGTGTGAAAAACACAGCAACGCGGAATCGTTTCGGTAAGCCGAAAATACCGAGCAAAAAATGTCGATCCGATGTCGTACCGAGTAATGTGAAAAGGCCCTAAATGTCATTTGGAATTTGGTTTATTTAACTAAAAAATGTTAGAAAAATGACGTCCCAATTTTTGTGTTAATTATTAACAATTGTACTTCGTAATTTCATGAAATGATGGCGAAATTCATGGATAATTTTCGTGAACAATTAAATTCATGAAATTTCATATATGCAATTAAAATGAATTTCTATATTTGAGTTTACTGCAGTTCCCCACAGCTGTATGCCATAGGTCCAAATGGGTTTTATGATGGCTAAGTAAAGCAGGAGTTTGTTGTCGATTGATAGTTGGGGGTTTCGATTCATGAGCCAATAAATATTTCTTAGTGTTATACCAAGAGCTTTTCGTTTGGTGAATATGTGGGTTCCCCATGTTAGTTTTCTGTAGAGGTGCAAACCAAGGTACTTTTTTACGTCACTTTGCGGTATATCCAAGGCAGATCTAGGAAGGTAGGCTCGGTGGCGAATTCAGAAACTACTTTTTTTTATTTACAAAGGTAGAGTGTAATGTCAAAATCAAAGCGAATTCACATCATGACCAATAGGAATGGGCGAGTCCCAAGCGAATTCAGATTTTAACTAAGGCGAATTATCATTTTGACATTACACTCTACCAATTACAATAACAAAATACATGGGAAATTTCTGAATTCGCCACCGAGCCTACCTTCCTAGATCTGCCTTGCGGTATATCAATGCCATTGAGTTTTACGGGTAGGCAAGTGTTACGTCCATGGAGCAACAATAAAGGAGAATGCATAAGATCAGCTGACTTCTTCTTCAATCTTCATAAACACACGAACACAAGCATTTTTTTGTTGACATATGCCACACACACACGCACCCTAGCATTTCCATAGGGGCCGAATCTGTCAAATTCTTCTACATTCCTCTTTGCATGACACTTCTGGCCCCACTATGTATGAAGGTATGTCGTCATGCGAAAACCTTTATCGTTGAATCATGGTTACGTCTAGTGGTAAACGTCACTTGGACAGATTTTGATTCATTTGACTTTATCCGCCAGTCTTTCAGCCAATGGGTAATTTTATTTAAACTTCTTGGAAGCTTGAGTGAGGCTACGTTAGGGTAGAGCTCTGCAGCCAGTACAGCAGTATCATCGGCAAAATGAATTATTCTCTTGGCCCCCACTCTTTCAATTCAAAACACTAGACTGTCGCCAATCCCTACATGAGATGGCCAAACAGACCTGTCTGCACCTCGTGTCGGTCCCGGGACATAGGGATATCGATGGTAATTGTAGGGCGGATGAACTTGCGAGGCAGGGCACTACCGAGGACGCTGTTCCTGACAAAGAACGCATAGGTGTGCCGTTTGCCACAAGCAAACTAATGCGTAAACAAGCGATAGATGGTAACAGAACCAAGTTCTATTCCATATATTCTATACAATACGAATGTGCTTTCGAATCGAATTTCGCTTTCGAATAGAACTGCAGAGTGAGGGCCCTGGTGAACTTCATTAGGTTTTCAAACTGGTTCAAAAAGGAGGAGTAATCTGTTTTCTTCTTGTGGATCACAATGGGCCTCTGCACTGGCCTAAGAGTTACTCTGTGGCAGCTACTCCAACCTAACCTATTTGTGGAATAGCCCATATCCAGCGAACATACGGGCTATTCTGCATTCAATTGAAACATAATTTGTGTCAAATTTCAGCATTTTATTTGCAAAAAATTTCAGATTTTCTGATTTTGACATTTCATTAAACTTGGCATGCAAGACGAGTCCCAAGCGAATTTAGATTTAACGAAGGCGAAACATCATTATATCTTCATGAAAAAGCTTCTCACAAAAAATGCATTCGCCGTTCGGAGCCGGCATAAAACTGTAGGTCCACCCAATTAGTAATAAAAAAAAAGGAGCATACCTCGAATTGGGAGAGAAGCTCGGCCATAAAACTCGTCAGAGTTATAATAGCGCCATTGTATTATTATTATTATTATTATTATTATTATTATATCTTCAGACTTTTTCATTGAGACGAATTTCAAAAATATCTTTAAGTAATTATTTTGAGTAACAAATTTATTTTTTATATCTTCGATAAAAATCTTTCATACAATTTCAAATTGGAAATTTGCTTGAATTTTGAAGTACTTATATGAAAGTTATTCTTATTTTATACTTATATGAAAGTTATTGAAAATTTTCTGAGACTTTTTTGAACTTTGTCTCAATGAAAATGTCTGAAGATATAAAAAACAATTTGTTACTGATAATAATTACGCAAAGACTTTTTTGAAATTTGTCTCAATGAAAAGTCTTTGAAGACTTAAAAATATATTTGAAATATTTATGGAAATATTTTTAAAATTTCTGAATAATAATTATAGAAGATTTTTATCATTTTCATTAGGAAAAAATTATTATCAAAAGACTTTTATGATTCTGAAGAAAATTTGTAAGACTTTTTTATAATTTCAAAATGAAATAATAATTAATCTACATATCTGCATTTTTCCATTGCTCAATAAATGTTATGAGTGATTTTTATATTTTTATAATTGTTATGGTCTCTGGCAAGAATTATCTTACTTTCCATACTATGGTATTTGCCTTGACTATGGTGTTCGAATTTTGAATTTTTTTATTTTTTTTTTAAGTAAAAAGAAAATAAACAAGTAAGGAAGCCTAAGTTCGAGTGGAATCGAACATTAGATACTCAGCTGTATGCGTTCATTGTTTGTTTGCGTTTGATGGAATCACGGTGTATTTTATATAAAGCGAGTGCTGCATAAAGTGGGCGTAGCCACGCCCATTTTCAACATTTTTATCAGTCATCCAACCAAGCATATGAATATTATTCTTTGTGCAACATTTCATTCCTTTATGACATCTAGTTACAAAGATGTGTTCCAGAAATATCTTTGTTAAAAAGTAGGCGTGGTCATAAACCGATTTGAATAAATTTTTGCGTGTATATTAACAAGTTATAAAAGTGTATAAACCAAGTTTCGTCATAATATCTCTATTTGTCGAGTTATAGGCTAAGAAATCTCGTATATTCCTTTGTCTAAAAAGAGGCGGTGCCACGCTCCCTTTTCCAAAATTTTTCTATTTTTTGTTTCCGGTCTATTGTGGAACTCATGCCACAAAATTTTAATGAATTTCTTTATATTTGACAAAGATATCGATTAAAATGTTTTTATTAGGTCACTTTATAATACCCATATATAAAAGTGGGCGTGGTCGTCAACCGATTTCGCTAAAATATTGAACATGTATTACCACAAGTAATAAAAGTGTACACACCAAGTTTCGTCATTATATATAAATTATTTGTCGTTATGGGCTCAGAAATCTCGTATATTCCTGTTTCTAAAAAGAGGCGGTGCCACGCCCATTTTCCAAAATTTTTGTGTTTTTCGTTTTATGTCCGCAGTTGGACTCCTGCTATAAAATTTCAGTGATAGATCTTTATATTTGACAGAGATATGGCTTAAAATGTTTTTATTAGGTCACTTTATAATACACATATATAAAAGTGGGCGTGGCCGTCAACCGATTTTAACAATTTTCCATCCAAATGTGTGCCTAAGTAAGTAAATCACGCATACCAAATTTCATCGATATATCTTCAATGGTTTCTGAGTTATGACATATTAAACTTTCCACGTTTGACCCTTAATAAGTGGGCGTGGCACCGCCCATTTTCCAAAATTTCATCAAATTTCTTCATAGGGGCCTGAGCTCAACACGTGGGTGAAATTTCATCGCTCCAGCTATTTAGCGGCTGAGATACCAAATTTCCGATTTTTTCTATATAGGAAAAGTGGGCGTGGTCATGGTTCGATTTCGCCCATTTTCAATACCAACCGTCCCAGTCTCGATACCAACTTGCATTCCAAATTTCATCAAAATATCTCAATTTTTGCGCGAGTTAGAGTGTTTACAGACGGACAGTCGGACGGACGGACATGGCTCAATCGATTTCTCTTTTCACCCTGATCATTTTGATATATATAAGTCTATATCTATCTCGATTATTTCGTTCTGTTACAATCCACCGTTATGTGATTAAAACTATAATACTCTGTGTACTAGTACAGCTGAGTATAAAAAGTATTGCCATGACAAAAAAATGGTAAGGTTTGGACAGCTTTACGTAACTTTTGCTACATTTGCTATGTGTTAAGTCTCATATAGAAACATGTACATATTTATCCCAGCCTTTCTCCCTCAGAATATATTATTAAATAAATAAAACGAGCAATAATAAATGTATGCCTTAAACGCTTACTTAATTTTATTTCATATTTTAAATTTTGAATATGTTTTTTGTATGTATCTCAGATTTTTTCTCATTTTTATTCTTTAATATTAATTATTAAAGTTGACACGCGTCCAGTCTCACGAAATCACTATTTATAGTACCTTTCTCAACTGACTATGCATTTTCCCCATTCTTATTGTTACACATTTTTTTTTATTATAAGTAATACACGTACCTTAAATATCATAGCATTCATCTATCGTTTATATATGGGATATCCAATTATTGAATACTTTGTTTGAAATGTGACTACATCTTAATATGCGTTTGTATCTTTTTTTCGTTTATTTTTAATTTTCTCCTTGGAAAGTTAGTCCGTTTTGGTATTATTTACATATTATTCAATGTACGATTATATTTCCTCTGCCATTCAAAAAACCAAAATCTATGCTATGCCCTATGTGTTATTAGTAATAAGTTATTACTTATAAGATGCTTCGTTCGAGGCTCATCCAATTATATGTATGTGTTAGGAAATATACTATGGCGATTAGGAGTTTGTGGTCAAATTTAATATTTTATTATAAATATTTTACAAGCATCACGTGCATTGCGTATTTTCCTCGCTATTTCAGATCAATTACATACATTTAATACCAACGAGCAAATCAAACGTATTCAGTAAGTAAATGATCATATAGCTTGGTGATACATTTCCGAACACAGCCAAATTTAGATTATATTCGTCACTATTACGATTACTACTCTTCGGACATTAATATTCTTACATAATATATTATATTAAATTAAATTTAATATATGTATTATATTCAATTAAATTGTACATCTTACTTTAAGATTTGTTCTAGTCCAAGAACGACAGCGAAACATGGCTTAGTATTTTCTAGGCAGGAATAAAGTTGTTTTGCTTTACTTGGAAGTCTCAATTCAAATTAAGGGAAAAAATATCAAGTTTTTTCTTTTTTTTTTTTAAATGGATGAAATCCAAGGTATGTGATATCAACTGCTAATCAGTACTTAAGCGGACTTGTGTATAAAATAAGAGGGAGAAACAAATAATGGGCATTTTGTACAGCTTGAGTTTTACAAACTATTGTACTATTCCATTTCCGCTCGATAATTTTGATTTTATTTTTGAAATATGTAAATAAAATTGCATATAAAATATTAAGCCAAATGCAACTGTAATTTTTTGACTAGAAAATCAGATATTCCCGTTTTATAAAAAACAAGTAAGGAAGCCTAAGTTCGAGTGGAATCGAACATTAGATACTCAGCTGTATGCTTTCATTGTTTGTTTGCGTTTGATGTAAACACGGTGTAGGCACTTTATATACAGCGAGTGCTGCATAAAGTGGGCGTAGCCACGCCCATTTTCAAAATTTTTATCAGTGATCCAACTAAGTATATGAATATTATTCTTTGTGCAAAATTTCATTCCTTTATAACTTCTAGTTACAAAGATGTCACGTTACAAATTCCCAAAGGGTGTTTGTTAAAAAGTAGGCGTGGTCGTGAAGCGATTTCAATAAATTTTTGCGTGTCTATTAAAACAAGTTATAAAAGTGTATAAACCAAGTTTCGTCATAATATCTCAATTATTTGCGAGTTATGGGCTCCGAAATCTCGTAGATTCCTTTGTCTAAAAAGAGGCGGTGCCACGCCCATTTTCCAAAAATTTTTCTATTTTTTGTTTCCGGTCTATTGTAGAACTCATGTCACAAAATTTCAATGAATTATCTTTATATTTGACAAATATATCGCTTAAAATGTTTTTATTAGGTCACTTTATAATACCCATATATAAAAGTGGGCGTGGTCGTCCACCGATTTCCGCAATTTTTCGTCCAAACATTTGCCTAGGTAAGTACATCACGTGTTCCAAATTTCATCCACATATATTCAACGGTTTCTGAGTTATGACTCATAAAACTTTCAATGTTTGCCCCTTAATAAGTGGGCGTGGCACCGCCCATTTTCCAAATTTTTGTGTTTTCTGTTTTACGTCCGCAGTGGGACTCATGCGACAAAATTTCAGTGATATATATTTATATTTGACAGAGATATAGCTTAAAATGTTTTTATTAGGTCACTTTATATTATACATATATAAAAGTGGGCGTGGCCGTCAACCGATTTTAACTATTTTCCGTCCAAATGTTTGGCCAAGTAAGTAAATCACGCATACGAAATTTCATCGATATATCTTCAATGGTTTCTGAGTTATGACATATAAAACTTTCAATGTTGGACCCTTAATAAGTGGGCGTGGCACCGCCCATTTTCCAAAATTTCATCAAGGGGCCTGAGCTCAATACGTGGGTAAAATTTCTTCGCTCCAGCTATATTAGTGACTGAGATACCAGATTTCCGATTTTTTCTATATAGGAAAAGTGGGCGTGGGCGTGGGCATGGTCCGATTTCGCCCATTTTCAATACCAACCGTCCCAGTCTCGATACCAACTTGCATTTCAAATTTCATCAAAATATCTCAATTTTTGCGCGAGTTAGAGTGCTTACAGACGGACGGACGGACGGACGGACATGGCTCAATCGATTTCTCTTTTCACCCTGATCATTTTGATATATATAAGTCTATATCTATCTCGATTATTTCATTCTGTTACAATCCACCGTTATGTGATTAAAACTATAATACTCTGTGTACTAGTACAGCTGAGTATAAAAAATAGATTCTCATAAATAACATATTATCCCAATACTTTTACTATAAATAATAATAATAGAATAGAGCAAATGTCATTCTTAGTATTTCTATTTACATATTAAAGTGTTGAGTTTTACCTCATTCTAATTTTCGATGTTACTTTCCTCTCCTTTTTCTTCATTATGATGATTATAATAACTTAATTGTATCCATACTTTATTCTAGTATTAGTATTCGTTTAGTTCTGATCTATTACTGCTTGTAATTATTATAATTATTATAGCTAGATATGTACATACTATGTATAAATTATTAGTAGTACGTGAGATGAAATTAATGTGTTCGTATTACGCATGCCTTGGTTGTTAAAGAATTTTAATTATTTTAGTTTAGTTTTTTTTAAGTTTCGTTTTGACTGATAAATACCACTTGTAGCAGTTTCCAGCCTAAACTTTTTTTTACTCTTTTGCTTTGGAATTTGATGTTGGTTTTTATTTATTTTTATGGTACTTGAGTTCCTCTTAGTTCAACTTTTTATTATTTATGTGATTTTGTAGCTGTTGTTCCTTTTTATTTTAGTATCATAAATTTAGCAAAATTAATTATAATTTCAGCTTAACGTTGTAGAGCTCGTACATGTGCGTTGCGATCTTAACCATTCCACAAATTCATCCAACATTACAGGCCCTAGAACAAAGAGGGAGACAAATTAAGTTCATTTATATTCTTATTTCAGTAAAGCTGTACATAATTTATAGCAAATCTCTCAATGTAGATTTTTTTTCTATAACGCAATAATATGAATGGGTAGATTCAGAACTAATCTAGTGAGATCATTGCGTAAATTTAAAAACAAGATGCCATCGAAAATATGAGTAGTCCACTTTCAAAAGTGGCTATGTAAATTTTTCAGATTAATAATTAAGTCACAAATTAGAGAAAAAAAAACAGAAAGAGAATGCAATTTAATACTATTTTTTTTTTTCAGAATATGGAAGGATTTTGCAATAAATTCCTAATTATTATACAACTTTAAATACTGGTACACAATGCATGAAAAACTCAATAAAGAAAAAATTTCACATACCCATTTTTAAAAGTGGATTACTCATATGCATAATTCATTTTGAAACACTTCGATGACAATTTGCTGAAAATTAATTTGGGTAAAACACATTTCATGATATTTAATAATTTCAGGTCAATACCAGACAAGGATGAACTGACCGGAATAATGTTCAATAATGTTTTTGTTGAAGTTATGTTATAATATAGTTGAATGTACTTTGTTATTATATACTTGTGTTTTCTAGATCAGACAATATTTGTAACTGTAATTGAAATTTTTCATGTCTGTCATATTTTTTCTTCATTCGAAACATTCTATTCAAATAAATACATTGCGTTTTTATAACGTTTTAACCTATTAAAACTACAAAATATAAAAGGTTATGGGCCCAGGGTGCGATATGAATGTTTCTCGAATCCGCGTATTGGCTAGTGAAACAGATTGGCCAATTTGGAAGCGCAAAATACGAGATTTGCTGGATTATCATGAAGGCTGTTTGGATGTTATTGACGGGAAACTTATGAAGCCGGAGCCGTTATCAGAGACTCCAACTGATGCTGAGATTAGAATCCATAAAGGAAAGGAAGATTTTTACAGAAAAGCTAACAGCTATGCGAAAACGATGCTTGTAAATTCTATTACGGATGATGTTTATCAAAAGGTCATGGACAAAGAGTCGGCCTATGATACTTGGAAGGCGCTTAGGGAACAATTTGAAGCAACATCCAGAGATCAATTATTCAAAATTTGTTCGGATTTCTTTGAATATAATTGGGATCAAAATAAGGATGTATCAACTCACGTAGCAACATTGCGAGGTTTGTGGAATGAGCTCAACAACGGATTAAAAGCTAAAGGCGAGAATTGTCTGCCTGACTTAATTCTTTTGTGCAAAACGCTGAACATTCTACCAATTAAATTTGAGTCTTTTCGGTCGAGCTGGATGATGTTGTCTAAAGATGATGATAAGTCTTTTGATGAGCTAAGTATGCAGTTAACGGTTTTTGAGCGCAACTTTAAGAGGCAGGACGAGATTCCGGAGCAACAAGAGGCATTGTATTCAAAAAATAACAAACCATTAATGGAGAAATCTAAGCAGAAGAAGGATAGCAGCTGTAACTATTGCAAGAAAAAAGGTCATTGGGTACGTGAATGTAAAAAGTGGATTGCAGATGGTCGACTGCCTAAGAATAAACATAATCGGCAGTCGAAAAATCAAGAAAATAAAACAAATGTTTCATTAGTGAGCGTTTCGACTGAGCTGTATGCAGCAGATGCAAGTAGAACCACATGGTGGGTGGATAATGGTGCAACGACGCATGTAACTAACAGCAAAGAATTTCTAGTGGACTATACGGCATTTAACGGTGAATACAGCATCAAAGCAGCTGGAAAAGAGCATCTAAAGGCATTGGGCAAAGGCTCAATCGATATGTTAGCAACAATTAATGGCAGACAGCAGAAGTTAACGCTGAAGGATGTTTGGTATGTTCCAGAAATAAATAGAAATCTTTTCTCGGTTTTGGCTGCGCAGGATAGAAATCCTGGTAGTGAATTTTATTCAACAAACACAACGTGCTGCCTTAAAGTTAATGGTAGTATAGTAATGAGTGGAAATCGAGAAGTAAATGGAACATTATTTAAAGCTGATATGAAGCCAGCTTTGCAGGAAGAGATGCATGCAAATGCAGTGAATGATGACGAATCATTACTACAGTTGTATCACGAGCGTTGGGGGCATCAAGATAAGCGGCATGTAAGGAAGTTAATTCAACAGGAATTGGGAATAAGTATCAAGAGCAATAATGATTTGTGTGAGTCATGCGTGTTCGGGAAAGCACATCGTTTACCTTTTGGCAACAGGGTAAAAGCTACAAAACCAGGAGAGCTAGTGTCAGCTGATGTGTGCGGTCCATTTTCAAATTCATTCAGGAAAAAACGTTATTATGTTGTTTTCAAAGATTCATACACAAAATTTCGATATTGCTATATTATTACAAATAAATCAGATGTCAAAGAATCGCTGGAAGCTAAGCTCATTCATGCTAAACAACAAGGTCACTTAATAAAGGAGTTCCTAAGTGACAATGGAGGCGAATTCAACAACTCTGAAGTAAAATCTATTTTAAGAAAGTATGGCATAACGCAGCGATTGACAGCACCATACAGAATGGATCAAGTTCCATCCGTTGCATGAATTGCAACATACGGATGTTATGTTTTGATGGAGTTTCCTTAGGCAAACCCAGCAGAAATACTCCTCAGGTCCAGGGTTGGGTTCTTTACCCGATATTAATAATAATAATAACCCACGCCCTCCAATCCCGCCCTACCGAGTCGTGTTGAAAGGTAGGAGTTTATTAAACGTCGAGTTCCAACAGAAATATATCATCAGCTTAATAAAAAAGGAAAGAAAGTAATAAGATAAGTAAAGAAGTGCAACAGTATTAAAATAGTTACATGTTAAGTGAAGATAAAATATTATTTCGAATTTGGCAAAGGGAATCGAAAGAATCAAATAGGCTGTAGTGAGAGTTGTATTTGAGACATAAGTATCGTAAAGGATCGTACAACTCAACATTTGTTTTACACTGTTTCAAACTACTACTACTGCTTTTCTGTATGGAGAATTAGAAGAAACTGTATTTATGAAGCAGCCGGAAGGTTTTCCAGATGGAACGAACAAGGTATGTAAATTGAAACGAAGCCTTTATGGGCTAAAGCAAGCACCAAGGTGTTGGAATAAGCGTGTGGGTGGCGTTCTCACAAAGCTTAAATTCAAAGTAAGTGAAGCTGATCCTTGCCTTTACATCAGAGAGCAAAATGGAAAGAAAATTATACTGGTTTTATATGTTGATGACGGTTTAGTGGCAGGAACAGATAAAGATGATATTGATATATTTTTAAATGAACTGAGTCAGGAGTTCAAAATAGTTTCCAAAGACGCTAGCTACTTCTTAGGATTGGAGATTCAACAAGATGCTGATTTTATACAAGTTTGCCAGTAATCGTATGCGAAGAAAGTACTAGAGCGTTTTAATTTTGAAAGTTGTAAATCTGTCTCAACACCAATTTTAAGTAACACGATTTCAGAATCAGGGAAAGAGTTAAATCACACATTTCCTTATAGACAAGCTGTTGGAGCTGTGATGTATTTAATGCTGGGAACAAGACCAGATTTAGCTTACAGTGTTGGATTTCTGTCAAGAAGTTTAGAGAAACCAACTGAAGAAGACATTATTAGAGTCAAGCGAGTTTTTCGATATATTGCTGGAACTATTAATATGGGAATAGTTTATCGCAGTAACATTGACAATGGCATTATTAAATGTTACAGTGACGCAGATTTTGGAGGCTGCTTTACAACTGGTCGTTCTACATCAGGTGTTGTAATTACATATGCTGGAGGTGCAATTTCATGGTTGAGTCAACGTCAGGCCATGGTAGCAACATCCACAACTGAAGCTGAAATTGTAGCTGCCACTGAAGCTACAAAAGAAATTATATGGTTAAAACGACTGTTTTTACAATTAACTAATTTAAAAGAATTACCAGTATTACAAGTTGATAACTCAGCCGCAGTCAAGCTTGCTCAAAATCCAGAGTTTCATCGTAGAACTAAACACATCGCTATAAAACATTTTTTCATTCGTGAAAAGATAAATGATCAAGTATTGGGAATACAACTTATTTCAACTCAAGAACAAGTGGCAGACATTATGACGAAACCTTCGTCAGCAATAAGAATGAGAGTACTGTGTAACAAAATGGGCTTAAATCAACTATAAATAA
Source organism: Urophora cardui (assembly GCA_960531455.1). Taxonomy (NCBI): domain Eukaryota; kingdom Metazoa; phylum Arthropoda; class Insecta; order Diptera; family Tephritidae; genus Urophora; species Urophora cardui. The sequence goes on along the minus strand of OY482673.1, from coordinate 107,455,567 downwards.
CAAGGGAAAGTGTTGAAGTTATGTTATAATATAGTTGAATGTACTTTGTTATTATATACTTGTGTTTTCTAGATCAGACAATATTTGTAACTGTAATTGAAATTTTTCATGTCTGTCATATTTTTTCTTCATTCGAAACATTCTATTCAAATAAATACATTGCGTTTTTATAACGTTTTAACCTATTAAAACTACAAAATATAAAAGTTTTAACAAAAATATTTGACACCTTGACGTACTTTGGAATCTCGTTAGATTCTAAAGCCTAGTACTGAGTTCACAGCAGTGAAATTTTGCCAGCAACATGCATTTATTTTGCTGTGAAATGTTTCAAGAAATTTTTTTTTGTCAAATGAGAATAAATGCCAAAACGAAAACTGAGCAAATGTAAAAAGAAAAATTTGAGCATCGCCTCAGAACCAACTTTCAAATTTTGGCCAATAAAAAAATTGTATACAAAATATAAATTTCAATTTCAACAAATGTCACTTTTCACTCGAAAATAAATAGCATTGTATATTTTAATTGTCGTGAAAAAATGTTGCTGGCATGTTGCGCAACGTTTTCACGGCAGGAACTCAGTACAACTTTGTCGTGAAATACCTGTGAAATTTCACACATGTTTCACAACCAGTTTTTTTGTAGGGATTTTGACAGCAGTTTCACGTGAAACTCGAACTCAGTGTTATGCTTAATATAAGCTGGAATGCGCATATTAAAAACCTAAAACTTAAACTAATTCAAAAAAGTTCGATTTTCGCTAGTGTCCTAACGCTAACGGATACTAATCCGGACGGATGTAAACAAATTTGGAAATTAAATTTTTTTCTTTTGCACATAATATAGGCATTAAATATTTATAGTTACATATGTACATGGATAGGTAGTTGATAAGCCCAAAATCAAGAACTTATCGTTGATCGATCAAGTTATTCAGGTCGATTTTGAAAATTTAAAAGAAATACATATAAATTTCATTAGTTCCAGATACATCTTCGGGTTTTTTGTTCAATATTCCATCCTTTTTAAAAACGCAAACCCAGAGTTCAATACTGCTAGAACTAATACTTATTTAGCTATCTCTAATTGGGAAAATTCAATGGATTACACAAACGAAACTTGCATAGGTATGCGCACAATTTACATTCACACTCGAATCCGAGTTAATGATTGCGGAGTACAACCACATTGGGCAGATAGATTACTATTATATACATACATACATACATATATGTATGTTTGCTAGTAATTTTACATGTAACACACTTTTTTTTTATCTCTCTTTAGATACTCACATGCTCCATCGATATCGTAGTTCGTCAAATCATTGTTGATTGTGCGCGAGAACTCGAGTATGTTGCACCACTGATCTTTATTAATAACTTTGTACTTTGATTGGTCGAGGAATTGTGCGAATTGCGGGTAAAGTGGCCAATGTTTGGCAAGTAGCAGCTGTAACATTGCTTTTGCAGTATTTATATCCATGCTACGCTGATCGGAGTCCTGCAAGTAAGAGCATTTTTATTTATGGCTATCGCTTATGTATTTATAATTAAAATTTTGAACGATCAATAACTTGAAATTGTTTTCGCCATTTCAAGATCAATAACAAAAACAACAACACAGAAGAAAACCTCTACGTTATTTTATGTGAACTTTCGTCTAATAAAGTTAAAAAAAAAAGAAAATACTAAAACAGCATTCCACAAAATCGCGATAGTTTGCTTAATTTATGTTATAATGCAAGAAAATAAATATTTTTTATTTTACCTTGGCAAAATCATAGGCATATCTGTAGATGCTTTTGAAGACATTTGGATCATTTAGTATACTCTTTAAATAATCTAATTTAGATTGCATTTTTGCAGCTGAATCACATTCCAATTCGGTGAGCCCCTTGACCCACTCACATCGACTGAAGAAGCCCATTTGTGTGGCGCCCATTTTATATGCTAAGACAAGCATAACAACATTTTCCGGCTCAACGCCAATATCATCGCAAAATTTTTCCATTCCATCGGGACCTATTAAAGAAATCATTGGTAAAAGTAAACATACAACGAAGATTTGCAAATTTTACTTCATGGACTTACCCAACGTATCTGGTTCATCGGGATTTGTATATTTGCAAAACCAATCGACGCAACGCTTTTGGCTAAAACTATCGTCGGACTTAATATGTCGTCTATAAATAGAAATTTGTACATAGTACATGAATGCAAATTATTATTCGCATACAACATTTATATAATTATGATTACATATTCACAACGTATTACCTATTCATTTGATTAAATTAAAAATAAGTACGTTTAGTTTTTGTGAAGTGGAAAAAATACTTAATACAAAACTTTGCATTTAATGCCAATGTATGTACGTAATAACAGTGCGCCAGATAAACAAAAAAATAATAAAAACCAACAGCGAAGTCTACGCACGTGCCTAGCAGAGCTTTAGATACCCAGCTGTGAGTACTTTAAACAGCAGATATGGATGTATACATTATTTGTTGCATTATCATAATTAAAACTTTATTAAAAAAAAAAAAAAAAACTGTCGAAATCTGAGAGTTTTTGTATAACGTAACGTATTAATTTTAGATCACATCCTCACACTGCTTTTCTTTTTGAACGCTTGGGTATAAGAAATGAAAGCAAGACAATCATGCTACAGCTGATTAGTTATTTTAAACGTTTCTGCTGCTCTATAAATAGCCACGCCAATATTAAGCAACAAAGCAGAAAGTGGCGAAAACCAACACACGAGGATGCACCAAATAATAAAATTGAAGCACCCAAAAATCAAAGAACCGAGAAGAATTGAAACGACCAAATTTTGTTCATTCATTTACATACATATGAATGTAGTTATTGTGTTGATTTATGGCGGAAAATAAATCTCCGAGTGTATTTCTCACACAAAAATGCATTCGCCGTTTGGAGCCGGCATGAAACTGTAGGTCCATCCAATTATTAGGTTAGGCAGGCTACTACTTAGCAAAAAGAAAATTAAAGAAAAAGCCTCGAATGGGAGATGGTATGAAGAGAAGCTAGTGTTCATACATACATTTTATGGGCAATAAGATTGGCATATGTTCCTGGATAAAAAATGGAATAGCGATTTTTTTTAACACCACTTAACTTTTACATACAAACGTACATACATACAGTTGAAGCTAATAAAAGCGTGTCAATTAAGTAAGGAAGCCTAAGTTCGGGTGGAATCGAACATTAGATACTCAGCTCTGTGGTTTCATTGTTTGTTTGCGTTTACTGGAAACACGGTGTATTTTATATAAAGCAAGTGATGCAAAAAGTAGGCGCAGCCAGTGGCGTAGTAACGGGGGGGGTTTTGGGGACAAAACCCCCCCCGAAAGATTCGTTTTGACCATAAAACCATCTTTGACTTTATTAGCATACATTTCTTTTTCAGGAAAAAATCAATGAGAATAGTAATTTTTTGAAATTGGTAATTCGAAATTTAGCGCTTTTTCACGAAGTATTACTTATAATTCTAGCGTTTGTTGAGCCGTAGGAAAGTGCAAGAACCGCAGGAATTTTACCACAATTTACATTCTTTGTACTTATATTCGCTCTTTTGTGGTAAAATTCCTACGGCTCCTGCACTTCCCTACGGCTCAACAAACGCTACAATTATTATACAGTATTGCTGTTATTAACATGCCAATAACAGAAAAGTAACGCCAATTATTTAAATTTCAAGTTTTCTTTCAATTACTTATCATCTTAATCAAATAATATTAGTATAAACTACAATGGGAATAACTATGCCATGTATAAGAGTATCTGAACTTGAGATTTTACTTAATGTCTGTCAAAATGGAATATTAAAAAACTAAATTATATAAGAAAATTATTATTTATAACCGTAGCACATAGGTAGAAATATTTTATTGTGTACATCTATTCCAAATTGCTTGTTTAATGCAAAATTTTAATAATTTGTGTTAAAAGTAGAGCTCTCGATTTTTTTTTTGAACATTTTCGAGTAGCCCGAACAGTTGTTATTAAAATGCTCGAAGAGTTGTTTGTTTGTTTATTACCCGTATGTTTGTACGGGCATTTGAACAATTCGGGTATTTTGAAGTTTGTTTTTTTCTTTTGTTTATTTTTTTTTTTTTTCTTTATACATATGTAGTTTTTTTATTTTTGTTTTTCCGATACACATTTTTTTTGTTTGTAAGCTCGAATGCTCGAATGTTTGTACGGGCATTTGAACAACAAACGGGCTTCAAACAAAAACGATCAGATCGAATTGCTCGATACCCGGGTATCTAGGGCTCTAGTTAAAAGTCGATTTTATTGAAAAATATATACAGTGACTCAAAAAAAAAATCATACGCCAGAGTTTTTAAATTTATTTCAAACAAAATTTGACTCTCTTATTTTCGTTTAAAAATGTAAACAATTTTTCAATAAAAATCGCCTTAAGCAGGATTTCTAAGCTTATGGAAAAATCCGAAAAATCGTAGAAATTTCTAAAAGTGGATTAAAATTTCAAAACGCGGCCAGAATTTATAGAAGATTTTGAGGAGATTTCTAAGTGTACTGTTATGTAGCCAAAAAATTTTAGTGTAAAAAGTGCTATTCTCAATGCTGTAAAAATTTCCGTCGATTTTAGTAATTTTTTTCTGTAGGGTGTTTGCGTTATATGTACGTGAGACCGTTCCAATTAAAATTTCCGAAAAGCCAATGAAATTTTTCAAAAAGTTGAATGTTGCATATTATTATATTACAATTGAATGAGCTGCAAAATTGCATACTCAAAAATCTTCTAAAAAATGTAGCTTTATAATTCTTAGCCCCTTTTTATGATAAGTACTTCCTTAACTTTGAAAAATTAGAAATACTAAAAATACTGCCTAAAAAGTTAACAATAATCGCTGCTAAATATCTGGGTTACTTTCGAGCATCACCTACATTAACCAAGATATGCGTTAAAAATATAAACATTAAAATTAAATATAAAGCACAAAAAGAAAATTATTGTAGGTACATATGAAAAACCCTGTATCTAGTACTGAAGTGCGGCTTTGTGCGACGTGATTTTTTGTCGGCTAACTACTAATTGTACTAGATATCATGTCCGAGGGTTAATTTGACTGAGTCTGACAGAGCAACATAACAAAACCAATTTTTAACATGAAAAAGAGTGATAATTTTTTTTTAAATATCCCAACTTTAAAAGCTTAAAACTATAAACTTAGAATTATTGGAAACCAAGGATATTATTGAAAAGTGTTAATAATTACTTGAACCTTTAGGATTCACCACGATTACTTAAATGAAATGCTTTAAATAATAAATATTCAAGTTGAAATTAGCACTTAAAAATATGTAAGAAAAAAACAAAAAAATTAACTTCAGATATGCTAAGTTGCGACCATCTGGGGCAAGTGCAGAGTATGGGGTCGGGAAAAAAGCGATTAATTATTGTTCCCCATTCTATTTCCAATATGTGGGTATGTTTTTTTCTGTAATTGTAACAATTTTACAAAATTCAATTTTGGGCGCATAAAACTTGAAAATCTACCTATGCGCGTAGATTTGCAGAAGAGAATATGAGACTTACTTTTGAAGTATAGTTAAAGGCCCTTGGCAACTGACAATCTGGCATGTCAAGGAGTGTGTATGTGTGAGTTTTTTTGTGTGTTAGTGCAATCGGCAGTCGTCGTGCTACACGTTCTTGTTCGGGCTCGCGTTGATGAGAATCAAATCTTTTAGATATTTGCGTCAATCACCCGACACTCACACATATGTATACACTTCTTAACATTCCAGATTTTAAGTGGCCAAGGGCCTTAAGAGTTTGATATATGTATTATAAGCGATATTTGTGTACTAAAATGTTAAATTATAGTCCGAAAAAAATTACATTTCGCTAGCTTAGAGTGGAAACTGTGTAAGTCCACTTTTATGAAAAAGTGTATTTTTATGTAGAACGCTAGAAAAATCAAATACGCACCGCGCTAAACAAGTCTGAGATACTTGTCATATTTCTACTCGTTGTTATTCAGTGATACGCAAATTGTGTAAGTCCAAATATTTATATGAACAGAAATTTTTTTTCATTTCGAATTTTTTTGTTTGTCTCTCCTACAAAGTTTTAAAAAAGGACTTACACAATTTGCATTCTAAGCTAGCGATTTTTATCATTTGTAAAAAAAATTGTAGTTTTTTTTGGTAATTTTAATTTTGGTAAATTTTTTACATTGGCTGTAACCCCCCCCGAAAAATTCTCTAGCTACGCCACTGGGCGCAGCCACGCCCATCAATCATCCAACTAAGCATATAAATATTATTGTTAGTGCAAAATTTCAGCCTGACTTCTATTACAAAGATGACACGTTAAAAATTCCCAAGGGTGTTCCAGAAATATTTTTATTAAAAACTAGGCGTGGTCATAAACGGATTTCGCTGAATTTTTTAACATGTACTATCACAAGTGATAAAAGTTTATACACAAAGTTTCGTCAAAATTTCGATTCATGGGCTCAGAAATCTCATATACTCCTGCCTCTAAAAGGAGGCGGTGCCACGCCCATTTTCCTAGGCAGGGCTTAGTATTGCTAATACAACAACACGCCCATTTTCCAAAATTTTTGTGTTTTTTGTTTTATGTCTGTAGTTGCACTCATGCCACAAAATTTTAATGACATATCTTTATATTTGACAGAGGTATCGCTCAAATTGTTTTTATTAGGCCCGTTTATAACATCCATCTATAAAATTTGGCGTGGTCGTCAACCGATTTTGGTAATTTTTCGTTCAAACATTTGCCAAGTACATCACGCGTACCAAATTTCATCAATAAACATATCTGCTACGGTTTCCGAATTTCACCATATTTCTTCAAAAGGGACTGGGCGCATTACTGGGGTTAAATTTTATCTCTCCAGCTATATTAGTTACTGAGAAAGTGGGCGTCATTTAATATTGGAAAAATTACTAAAACTGCATAAGTTTACTTTTGAGAAGCATGACAAATTAAGAGTTTGGGAAATTCAATTTGATATCTGTATTCTTAAGGCTGGACTATACATACATCCATGTAACCAGGAGTATAAATTGGCGTTCTTTCCATTTACATTTGATGCATTGTATTTTGGGACATCATAGGTTAACCAAGGACTAATCTAGACATTAACTCAAAATCAGAAAATGTACATATGTACATATGTATACGTAATGTCATACACGTAAAGAAGAAGAGGTTCCCAAGGGTAATTTCTGCTGAAACCCGAATTTTAAATCAATTGTCAATCATTTACCTGCTAATATTTTGTGTCGTTGCATATGAACTGCGTGATCGTTTGGATGTAGCACGTTCCTCTTCGCCGCCCATATCCAGATTGGCACGTCTTTTACCACGGGGCATATCAAAGGGCTTCTTGGGGTTTGTTTAAAGCTCTACGCTCGCGTATTTGGAAGTATGTTATATGAATCAATATCCAATAAGCTCTCTACGATTTTTCTATTTTCAAAAGTAGGCCGGTAACTGCTTATTGTTTATACTTAATTATCTCAGCATACAGGTAGATGTATGTACATATGTATGTGTTGGTATGTACATACATACGTGGTTGTTATAATGCCGATGAAAAGCGAATTTCTGTAAACCTCCTCTCGCAGAGCCTTAATATGACCAAATTTCCAGTGAAAAGTTAATGAGTATTTTGTTTTGTTTGTACACCGCCGTTTATATAACTTCGAATTAAAATTTTTTATTATTTAATTTAATTTGCCTGCTTTTAGGCTTTCGAGCATATTAGATTAATTACGCACACATTAATTTTACGCACAGCTGTTCGTTGTTGAAGTGTGCGAAATGTGAAATGGAGTGTTGTAAACAAGACTCGGCGTTTGGCTGAATGGCCGAGGTAAAGAATCAAAGAGCGAAACACGTCATACAGTACTCAGAGCAAATCTGAAAGAGAAAATAACGTAATTAGAAGGTTGCACGACAATGGGTGCGTAAAATAAAATATTTCTTTGAAATATTTAAAAGATATACATATGTGCATATTTATTCCCGTTGTCAATATTTCAAATTCTATGTCGGTATCGTAGCGCCGTCATAAACGTTAATTAACCGCCCTGTACTATCCTTCCAGCCCTATGCATACGGCTTTTTATGTTTCTATCATTGGTATAAAAAGTGTGAGAAGTTTTAACAAGAGTGCTTTTCACGTAAGAACAAGTAAGGAAGCCTAAGTTCGAGTGGAATCGAACATTAGATACTCAGCTGTATGCGTTCATTATTTGTTTGCGTTTGATGGAAACACGGTTTACTTTATATAAAGCGAGTGCTGCATAAAGTGGGCGTAGCCACGCCCATTTTCAACATTTTTATCAGTCATCCAACTAAGCATATGAATATTGTTCTTTGTGCAAAATTTCATTCCTCTTTGACTTCTAGTTACAAAGATTACACATTACAAATTACCAAAGGGTGTTCCAGAAATATCTTTGTTAAAAAGTAGGCGTGGTCATAAACCGATTTCAATAAATTTTTGCGTGTCTATTAGCACAAGTTATAAAAGTGTATAAACCAAGTTTCGTCTTAATGTCTCAATTATTTGTCGAGTTATAGGCTAAGAAATCTCGTATATTCCTTTGTCTAAAAAGAGGCGGTGCCACGCCCATTTTCCAAAATTTTTATATTTTTTGTTTCCGGTCTATTGTGGAACTTATACCACAAAATTTCTATGAATTATCTCTATTTTTGACAAAGATATCGCTTAAAATGTTTTTATTATGCCACTTTATAGTTCCCATATATAAAAGTGGGCGTGGCCGTCAACCGATTTCGCTAAAATTTTGAACATGTATTACCACAACTAATAAAAGTGTACACACCAAGTTTCGTCATTATATTTAAATTATTTGTCGAGTTATTGGCTCAGAAATCTCGTATATTCCTGCTTCTAAAAAGAGGCGGTGCCACGCCCATTTTCCAAAATTTGTGTGCTTTTCGTTTTATATCCGCAGTTGGACTCCTGCCATAAAATTTCAATGATATACCTTTATATTTGACAGAGATATCGCTTAAAATGTTTTTATTAGGCCACTTTATAATATACATATATAAAAGTGGGCGTGGTCGTTAACCGATTTTGGCAATTTTTCGTCCAAACATTTGCTTTAGTAAGTATATCACGCCTACCAAATTTCATCGATATATCTTCAACGGTTTCTGAGTTATGACATATAAATCTTTCAATGTTTGGCCCTTAATAAGTGGGCGTGGCACCGCCCATTTTTCAAAATCTCACCAAATTTCTTCATAAGGGTCTGAGCTCCATACGTGGGTGAAATTTTACCACTCTAGCTCTATTAGTGACTGAGATACAAAATTTCCGATTTTTACTATATAGGGGAGGTGGGCGTGGTCATGGTCCGATTTCGCCCATTTTCAATACCATCCGTTCCAGTCTTGATACCAACTTGCATTCCAAATTTCATCAAAATATTTCAATTTTTGCGCGAGTTATCGTGCGTACAGACAGACAGACGGACAGACGGACGGACATGGCTCAATCGATTTCTTTTTTCACCCTGATCAATTTGATATATATAAGTCAATATCTATCTCGATTATTTTATGGTGTTGCAATCCACCGTTATGTGATTAAAACTATAATGCTCTGTTTACTAGTACAGCTGAGTATAAAAATACATAGCTCAATGAATGGTCGACGTTTAGTTTGGCAGCTCCAACAACATATGTACATATGTTGGTGGAACCATATACAAGAATGACGGACAATCCCCAATTAGTGCAATTACTATTTATGCGGCGTTCTCGCATCACCGGCAACAACACAAATGGGAGGGTCAAATATTTGAGAATAGCAAATTTTTTACAATTTACTTTGTCGTTGTGCCTATCCAAACTACGTATATCCTGCTCCCAAAATTATTTGCACACATTGGGTGAGTTTCTAAGACTGAGCTGTTGTGCAACTGTAGAGTGTTTGTCTTAGAAACGCACTGTTGAGTAATTCCGCTCAGCTCAACAGTTGGCAACTTTTCGCCATTTTTTGCATCACAAATTTTCTTCGCTACTTGAGCTCAACATGTTGTGTAAAGCCAAACAGCTGATAAATTCATCAAACCGTTTCTAAGACGTAGCTGTTCAACTCAACTGCTACACAACTGTTGTGCAACTGTAGAGTGTTTGTCTTAGAAACGCACTGTTGAGTAATTCCGCTCAGCTCAACAGTTGGCAACTTTTCGCCATTTTTTGCATCACAAATTTTCTTCGCTACTTGAGCTCAACATGTTGTGTAAAGCCAAACAGCTGATAAATTCATCAAACCGTTTCTAAGACGTAGCTGTTCAACTCAACTGCTACACAACTGTTGGCAACTGTTCAGCTCAACAGTTGCGGAGCAGCTTTTTCTTAGAAACTCACCCATTACCTCATATACATATATGTACATACTACATATCAGAGCTGGGCGATAAGGATTACATGTGCAATCGATTACACATAGGATTACGATTACATTAATCGTAATTTCAAGTTTTTTACGATTACGATTACAGTAATCGTAATTTTTGTAACGACGATTACGATTACAGTAATTGTAATTTCAAGTTTTTGACGATTACGATTACAGTAATCCTTATTTTCTGTAATCTTAAATTACAAAATTTAAGAATTACATGTAAAAAATTATTAAAATTGCTTTTTGCTAAACGGTGTAGGGAGGAAAATATGCTTGGCTCTGAAAGAAGTGCTAAAAACTACAAATAATTATGTAAAGCTTGCAATTTCACAGATATTATATACATTTTGAAATATTTGCGGTTGAGATAGCAGCTTTTAGTGGGCTGGAGACAATGGCCTCATGCATAAAAATCGAGCTGTAGCTCACACTAATTTTCTTCGTAAAATGTGGATTTTGCATGTATAAAAAATATGTATTAAAATTGCTAGATTTTATTAAACAAATTACTTAGGTTTACCTCATAACAAAATTAAAAAGTAATAAAACTTCAGTGCAACTTTTGAAGATGTAAATGACCATAACTATGAAAAGCCAATATTAGATGAAGATTTTTTTGACTTCGGCGGTAAATACCTAACTATATATCTATATAACAACTTAATATATATTTTATTTAAAACTCAATATACCTTTAGAAAACAATGATTTACCTGAAGTGCTTCCTGGTAGTGGCTCAAACATTATAGGAGAAGAATTTTTTAAATATTTGAACGATGCTGATAGTAGCCATGGCTGTTTTAAAAGATATCCTCTGATAAAGAAAGCATCTTTAAGATTCAGCACCCAGCTTACATCGTCAGTACCTGTGGAAAGGCTATTTTCGTTGGCGGGCATTATAAACAGTCCTCGACGCCATGCACTTTCCGATGTTTCTTTTGCAAAATTAGGTCTGCTTAAGGCTAATATTGAATATTATTGAATGTAAATTATCCAAACAGCAGTCTTAATTTTGTATCTTTATTATTTCCGCTAATTTTCTCTCTTCTTAATACACATCCCAGTTTTAATTGTTTACTTAATGTGTGAGAAATAAACACATATGTATGCATGTATGTAAAAATTATTATTATTTCTTGGAAAATGATGCTTGGTAAGTATATCACTGTTTTTTACACATTGTAATCCCAGAAAACGAGAACAGTAATCGTAATTTCAAGTTTCTGACGATTACGATTACAGTAATCGTAATTTTTGTAACGACGATTACGATTACAGTAATCGTAATTTCAAATTTTTGACGATTACGATTACAGTAATTGTAATTTCAAGTTTTTTACGATTACGATTACAGTAATCGTAATTTTTGTAACGACGATTACGATTACAATAATCGTAATTTCAAAATTTCTAAGATTACGATTACTGTAATCATCTTGTAATCGTAATCCTTATCGCCCAGCTCTGTTACATATATCCACTAACCAGACCTGGGCATCCTCAATTACATTTTTTTTCAATTAATTACTACAGTAATTGTAATTGAGGTTTTTCAATTGCGATTACATGTATTTGGTAATTGGCAAAAACAAAAGCAAAATAAAAAACAAAAGCAAAAACAAAAAAAAACCAAAGCAAAAACAAAAAAACATAAAAGCAAAAACAAGAACAATAACAAAAAGAACAAGAATAGAAACAAAAACAAATTGTATAACTAAATTTTCTCAAACCCAAGAGAAATGTAATTGATGCCATTCCATTACAATTACTTGTAATTGGAAATTTTCAATTATATTTACAAGTAATTGTAATTACTATTTTTCAATTGCCAATTACATGTAATTGCAATTGAAAAATCTCAATTACAATTACATGTATTTGTAATTGTAGAATTTCAATTACCAATTATATGTAATTGGCAATTGAAGAATGGCAATTACAATTGCAGGAAAATGTAATTGAAGGTGTAATCAATTACAAAATGTAATTGAGGGTGCCCAGGTCTGCCGCTAACGTTAGGCGAGTTCCCGTGGCAGAGATCCAGATCCGGATACAAATTTTGCAAGCAAATGCAACAATTTGGTGATCCTGTAGCCCGTTTCTGTAACCTTGCGATATGAATTATAACGCAAAATACAACCCTGTTTCATATTTATCGCAAGGTAGTGTTTCTGTAAGTGTGGTGAATTTTGGTTTTCGCTATTTCTTGCGATATTCATATCACCAGCTTTGAGGGTAGTGAAAACAGATACATTTCAAAATAATTAGTGAGGTTTGTATTAAATTTCTTGCATTTTTATTTATTACATTAGTTTGTGTTTTGTAGAATAAAATTATAAGTAGGAAGATTTCCAACTTGCAAAAATGAAGCTCATGGAAGTTAAGAAATCCAATAAATAAGTCGGATGGGAACATTTAGTGGGCCGAATAGTGCCTAACTCGCAGAGCTTGCAAAACCGCGGAACAATGGAAAAAGGTAATAGCTAAGTGAAAAAAGAATGTATGTATATATACGTGTGCATGACAAGACGAAAGACTGGCACTGCTTTACCTTTTCTATTTACCTTATCGTTTTCGTTTTTTTTTTATTATTATTAAATCACATACACAATACCTGTGTTAAATAACAAAAAATTGTTACGAATTTTTCTTAAAAGGTGTCATTTTTATATAGCGATCTGTTCGTAAAAATTTTTTGTTATTGAACAGAGCTAATCTTACAGGATATTTAGTTAGTGTTTATTTTTTTTAAATATTTTATTTGACTTTTGATAACGAATAAAAATAAATAAAATGAAACTGTAACGATTCCCATTGATATCGGGAAAACCTAATCTATGCTTCAGCCTAAAATTGTGTAGCGTTAAATATTAATATTTGGCAACGAACGCGCACTTTGTTTACAAATTTTCGTTGGATATGGCACATTTTTCGATTGTTCCAGCGATATGACGACAACTCACCATTATCATATCGTAAGGTGAATTCATGAGTTACAGAAACACTTTTCATATCGCAAGTGATACGAGCCTTGCGATAACATTTCGTTCGTTATTATAACGAAAGGTTATAGAAAAGGGCTACTGGTATGATATTTATAGGGATCAAAAAAATCTATTACAATCTATACGGATCCGAAATTGATACAGATAAACACCAGGATCACAAAATTCTTGTTGCATTTGCATGCAAACTTCTTATCCCGATCTGGATCACTGCCACGGGAACTCGGCAATTGTGTAAATTCTTTACAGCTACCTTCATATTGTTGTTGTTGCGGCCGCTTCTATGCTATTTGCATGTGGTTGGGTTCGTCAGCTTGCTTTTAGAATTTATAGTAACTTAATTTATGCATAAACAATTTGTTTCGTTCCAGAAAAGCAAAATGATTTGCCCTATTATTTCAATTTGTATTACCTGTTTAATAACTTATGAAATTATTTTATAATTGCAGCAGGAATTTCTCTTTAAAATTCCGTGGAATGGATTCGGCTGCAGCACGGCGAATTAGTGCTGAAAAACCATCGATTGAACTATCGATGGGGCCGATGCCATAGCGATTATCGATGGTTTTTTTTAACCATCGATAGTATTTTACTTGGTACAAAACTACAACGTCTGTTATAGGGCCCTTACACGATCAAATCATTTGATCAAACCGCGTGTCTGTGTAATTTGATCACATCGTTGTCAAATAGCTCATCAAATAGCCCATCAAATTTCATTCTAGCTTTCTATTATTTACAATAGATATTTTATCACGTATTAATGCTGACATTTCTTTTAATTTGTTTATAGAATTAAATTTTGGAGCACAAAATGAGTGACACTGACGATTGCATTGCATATATTGCGTTAGCATATAATGCAACACACGTTTATTTACATTTGAAATTTGATCAAATGGTTGCAACACACGTCAAATGCTAATTTGGCACTGAAATTTGATCAAACAGCACCTTACACGCATCCACAACGCACGTCAAATAGCCATCCAATTTGATGGAAAACAAAAATTTTTGATTTCGGTCAAATCGGCATCAAACACTTACGTGTGAAAAACACATAGACAATTTTACTACCACATATGCACGATTTGATCAAATATTTGATCGTGGAAGGGACCTATTAAAAAAATTAATCAAAAAACAGATTTATAATTTTTAAGGCACTTGATTGGAATATGTAGGCTGTGAATATATAAATAAAAGATTAGTGAAAATTTTTATGAAAAAAACTTGCAAATAAAACGGATTTTTTATTGAGAATTAAGCAATTTAGGTTTTGATTTCGGCTCTCCTATTATTTTGTGGACAACTGTGTATGTACAAATGTGTGTATGTAGTATTCTTACTTTGAATAGTTATTGATTTCTTGTTTGTATATAACTTTTTACATAAACTTTGGTTTTTTATTAATTTTATAATGTTTCTAATAAAAATTTATATTTTTCTTTTAAATATGAGAACGTAAGCAGGGATGCCACTTTTGGGCTTTTCCTACCAAAACTGGTACGTTTTTTTCCTTTTGGTAGGTTGGTAGGACGATTTGAATTTTGGTAGGTACTTGCCTTCGTTCAACTAACATCACTGATTTTGTACATTTGGTCACTTTGCCACAACACTGTTGAGAAAACGTATCTTCTCAGTAGAGTTTTGTTACAAAAATCTGCTAAATAGAAACGTTTTCTTCGAGCCTAAAGTACACTTGCCCCCACAGACACAACTGGAGGAGATTGAAAACAGAAAGGCATCTGACATTTTACGCTATATGAAGCAAACAAGGTTGTTCGTCTACATGGTGTGTAATAAAGAGCTCCATGTGGTATCACAACAGGCTATCAGGCCTGCCTAGGTAGTAAATAGCTCTGTTCAATAACAAAAAATTGTTTCGAATTTTTCGTAAAAAATTACAGTTCTCCATATAAAAATGACACTTTTTATGAAAAACTCGTAACAATTTTTTGTTATTGAACAGAGCTAATGTGTTTGCTGTACCAAGTTGGAAACAATGTCCGCTATTTCCCTCGATAAATCTTCTTACGTTTCCTTCGGAATCAGTTGCTTGCCCTCATTATTCCTCAAATGTTATTACACAAATTGTAAATCCTGATTTCCTCCGCACTGGACGAGCAGTTGCAGCCACTAATATCCAATCCAACCTTGTCCGAATATCATTTAACGCCAACTCAAGTTTTTGTTTATCTGGAAACTACTGCTTCCTCCTCCTTTCCTTCACATATTTATCACTCATTCCAAAATTAATTGAAATTTGTACAAATAATATTAAATTTAATACTAAAGCTTTCAAAATCAAAAAAAAAAAAAATAATTTACATTTTTTTTATTTTAAGCGGTAAAAAAAACAAAAGTGTCCGGTTACTGCAGGGTGTCCAGTAAACTGGCAGTTACCATAAATGAATTTATTGAATATGGTTAAATCTCACATTAAAACAAAAATTGGTAGGGTCGAAGCCATTTTGGTAGGTTTTTGGTAGGAAAAAAATTTTTTCAGTGGCATCCCTGAACGTAAGTACATGTATGCATACACATCTATGAATATGTGCATGGCGGAATAATATATGGTGGTGGTAAATGTGCAACAACAAAATTTATTGTTATGTACTGACCTGTCAAATGCAAAAACACGTGTTTTTCTTTGTTTTGTTTACTTATTGAAATTCGTGCAATTTATGAATCGGCACGAAAAGTTTCTTCAAAATGGCTGACAAGCGCTCACCGCTTGAAATAATGAAAAAAAATTATATAATTCACAGCACAGATATCACACAAAGTGTATAATAATATAATAATAGCAGCAGAAAAACTAGCTGCACACGCGATTTCACTACTTTTCTCGGAAATATGTATAGAAAACGTAAAGCAAAACAATAATGGCTGAAAATTTGGCACATTTGTACATCAGCTGATTAATAAGTAAGAAGCATAACTTCATTTGCTTCCACCATGATATAAATCCGCCATGGAATGTGTGCCACGGTATATATTGTGGCGAATATAATCGGTTCCACTCTCACATCACTAAATGACTGAACACATCTCTAAGGAAACTGCCAGTACTAGAAGAAGAGACCAGATAATTTCCAGTGTTGCCAGAATTTTCCAGAGTGCGTTTGACAGACTATATAAGGCGGCGAGCAGGCGCTCCGCAGTCAGTCGTAACTTAACCGTAGAAGCGTTAACATCAAGTGAAGCAAAACAAGTGTAGACTTTTTAGTCGTGAAATAAAGCGGTGTGAATTAAGAAGTAAATAAAGACTTTTATTTAACAATTTAGTGATACGAACCCGATATAAATAATCGAGCTATCGACAAATACGTAACAATTGGTGTCAGAATTGGAATTGTTAAATAAATTCCAGGACCAAGGATAACGAAGCAAGGATAACGAAACAAGGATAACGAAATAAGGATAATGGCAAAGTTAAACGAACTGAAAATCCAAGAGCTTAAAAAGGAGTTAGAAACGAGAAACCTGAGTACAAGCGGCAATAAAATTGAACTACAGGCAAGGTTAAGAGTAGCTATGGAAGCATATAACATTAATGTAGATGAGTTTGATTTCAACGATGATGTGGAAGAGGTCCAAAAGGAAGAAACCCAGAAGGAAGAGGCTCCACGGTCAGTAGCAAACGTAGACATGAACTCGATATTGTCTGTACTGACACAGATATCGGCAAAAATGGAAGATCAACAGGCACAGATGTCGGCAAAAATGGAAGAACAACAGGCACAGATAACGTCCAAAATGGAATTGCAACAGTCAGTACTTTCATCACAGGTATCCGGCATTGCGGCTCAGTTGGAGGCACAAGAAGAACGCATGTCCTTAAAATTCAAGGCGCAGGATGCAAAAATTATACAAGTTAAGGAAGTCCTTGAAGAAAGACAAGAAAAATTAGAGGACGATGTAAAAGCATGGAAAGCCCGTCTTCAGGATATTCAACTAAGTCGTCCAGTCGCTTCAACTGCTACACAGAAGATAAAACCTCCGTCGTTTGATGGAAGTGGTCCATTTCAAGTATTCAAGCTACAATTTGAGAAAACGGCAGTTGTAAATAATTGGAGTGCGGAGGACAAAGTCGCTGCCCTGTTCGTAGCATTGAAAGGACCTGCAGCAGAAGTATTACAGACTGTTAGCGAGGGCGAAAGAAACAGCTATGACGCAATTATGGGTGCCGTTGAAAGACGTTATGGTAGCGAGCACAGGAAGCAGATATATCAAATGGAGTTGCAGAATTGCTTCCAGAAACCAAATGAGACGTTACAAAAATTTTCTTCTGAGATTGAGAGGCTAGCTCATTTGGCAAACGCAGGAGCACCTCAAGAATTCATCGAAAGAATGAAAATTCAAAGCTTCATCAATGGAATACGAGATATTGAAACGAAGCGGGCTACCTATGCAAATCCAAAAGGAACTTTTGTTGAAACGCCATCATATGCCTTGACTCAGGAAACAGCATCTCTATTGAGCAAGCCCACCTACAAGGCTCATCGTGTGGAAGTGGAAACGCCAGACTTACTAAGCAAAATATGGGAGGCGTTGAATGAAATGCAGAAAAAGAAAAGTAATGCTGTGAAATGCTTCAGATGTGGAAAAATAGGACATATAGCACGTTACTGCAGCAATAATTTCAGTAAGTTCAGCACTGCAGATGGGCGCAAGCGCAAGGCAGAGGGGTATGAACAAGCGCCCAAATCAACTCAGTCGTTAAACTAAAGCGGGCCAGCCAAAAGGGGCGTGGGCTGGTCCCCACAATGGAATGCCCCATAATCTCTGTATCTCAGTTGGGAAGAAGCACGAGTAATGTTACTATTGGTGGTTTGGTGGACGGAATGGAGCGCATGTTGACTGTGGATACGGGAGCATCTCATTCCATCATTCGATCTGACTTGGTAAAGAAGGAAGTAAGGCCATTGTATGGAGCAAAATTGCGTACGGCAACAGGCGAGGATACCCAAGTCCTAGGGGAAGTTACATGCGAAGTTGTAATTGGAAATGTTGTCGTACTACACACCTTCATAGTGGCGGAAATTGTTGATGAAGTCATAATTGGCGTGGACTTCCTAATCGGCCAAGGCATTAAGATTGACATGAAAAACAAGGTTATGAGTTACAAAAACTTGGAGGTGCCGCTAAGTTTTGGCTACGATAAGAGATACAGCAGTAAGAAAGTGCTCGTGGAAGAGAATCAGCAGATACCGCCAAAGTCCGAGGCAATTATTTGGGCAAAGATTGATGGAGATTGTGGGACAAACAAATTGTGAGTTGTTGAAGCAGAAACAGAAACTAAATCAAATGTACTTGTTGGAAAAACCCTGGCTATGACAAAACAAGATGGACGTATACGTAAGAGTACTTAATGAGTTCAAGTCATCAGTCAAACTCTCCAAAGGTGCTATCTTGGGAAAATGCGAAGAGGCTGACATCATCATGAATTGCGAACAATCCCAAAGAGAAGTTTCCACTGGCAATACAGATCTTTCAGATGAAATAAATGCTTGGACAGAAGAACTGCAGGAGAATCACAAAAGAAAGGCGAAAGAATTACTTGCCAAGTATTCCAGCATATTTGATAAGGATGGTACAAAACCAGGCAGGACAAATATTGTGAAGCATCAGATTGACACCGGTGATGCAAGGCCAATCCGCCAGGCTCCTCGCAGCGTTCCATTAGCTAAACGTGAAATGGTGAGCCAGATTATACAAGAAATGAGTGACAGTGGGGTAATTGAACCATCAGTCAGTCCATGGAGTTCTCCGGTAGTACTTGTTAAAAAGAAAGATGGTAAGATGAGATTCTGCGTTGACTACCGGAAACTGAATGATGTAATGAAAAAGGATAGTTACCCATTGCCAAGAATTGACGACACTCTGGACTCGCTATCTGGAACGGAATGGTTTTCAACACTGGACTTGAAAAGCGGCTATTGGCAAGTCGAGGTAAAAGAGGAAGACAAGGAGAAAACAGCCTTCAGTGTTGGCGATGGTCTTTGGCAATTTACGGTGATGCCATTTGGATTATGTAATGCCCCAGCTACCTTTGAGCGACTTATGGATCAGGTACTGAAAGGATTGCACTGGAAAACATGTCTTGTGTACCTGGACGATATCATTGTATTGGGAAAAAGCTTTCATGAACATCTCAAAAATTTGGAGGAAGTTTTCCGAAGAATAGCTGGCGCTGGTCTCAAGTTAAGTCCTAAGAAATGTTCATTATTCAAGAAAGAGGTAAAATACTTGGGACATAAAGTGACTACAATGGGCATCTGCACTGATAACGAAAAAATAGAAGCAGTAAAAGATTGGCCAAGACCTCGGAATCTACATGAATTGCGAAGCTTTCTTGGGCTGTGCACATACTATCGCCGATTTGTACCAAATTTTGCCAGCGTAGCAAATAGTCTCACGGAGCTTATGAGGAAAAATAAGACTTTTGAGTTGAGGAAGGAACAAGAAATGGCTTTCCAAACGTTAATAGATCGGCTTTGTACTGCCCCAATGCTAGCATACCCGGTTCCAGGAGCGAGGTTTATTTTGGATACTGATGCGAGTGGTTATGCTATAGGAGGTGTTTTGTCACAAGAAATCGACGGACAGGAGAAGGTTATCGCATACTACAGCCGATCAATTGGGAAACCGGAAAGAAATTACTGTGTAACACGAAGAGAACTATTGGCATTGGTAGAATGCATCAAACACTTCCATAAGTACCTCTATGGTCAGCGATTCCATGTCAGGACTGATCATGCAGCGTTAAAATGGCTTTTGAAATTCCGAAATCCGGAGGGTCAGTTAGCAAGGTGGATTGAGCGACTACAAAATTATGACTTTTCTATAGACCATCGTAAAGGCAGTACCCATGGAAATGCTGATGCAATGTCGCGTCGACCATGTAATCTTGAATGCAAGCATTGCTCTAAAGCTGAGGAGAAGGAAGACATCATAGATGTTCGGTTAATGACAATAACATCTACAGACGAATGGAATGCGGAACAATTAAGGAAGTGTCAGCTAGAAGATCCAGATCTGGCACGTGTAATGATCGGTTTGGAGCAAAATGAACGACCATCAAAAGAAGAGATGTCAGCAGAGAGTCCTGTTGCCAAATCATATTGGGCACAGTGGAATAGTTTGCAATTGGTAAATGGTTGCCTACATCGTGTTTGGGAGAGTGAAGATGGCCAAAGTTCTAAAACATTGATAGTTGTTCCAAGGAAAAGAATACCGGATGTGCTAAATGAACTACACAATGGTCCAAGTGGAGGTCATCTTGGAGTAACAAAGACGGTAGAGAAAATCAAGAAGAGGTTTTATTGGGTCGGATGCCGTCAGACAGTTGTTGAGTGTATTGCGAACTGCGATGTATGCATAAAGGCTAAGGGTCCCAAATCCAGGAGTCATGGGCTGATGAAACAATACAATTCAGGAGCACCATTTGAGAGAATTGCCATGGATGTAGCTGGGCCATTTCCTACTAGCAAACTTGGAAACAAATATGTACTGGTGGTCATGGATTACTTCAGCAAATGGCCGGAGGTGTACCCGATTCCAAATCAAGAAGCAGAAACTATAGTATTAACTAAGTATTCACCAACAATTGGGTGACGAGATATGGTGCACCTATAGAACTACATTCTGACCAAGGAAGGAACTTCGAATCAGTAGTGTTTCAGGATATGTGCAAGGCACTGGGTATTAGGAAAACCCGAACAACTGCGTTGCATCCACAATCAGACGGCATGGTAGAAAGATTTAACAGAACATTAGAGGAACATTTACGAAAGGTGGTGGACAAGTTCCAGAGGGATTGGGACACTCATATTCCTCTGTTCCTGATGGCATATCGATCGGCCGTACACGATACAACAGATCAGACTCCTGCAAAAGTAATCTTTGGTAGTGATCTTCGATTACCAGCTGACTTGAAATTCGGGATAAATGCCGATACGGGAATAAATGCCAGACAGTCTAACAACGTTCTGGAAGAGGAAATGAGAGAAATACATGAACTTGTAAGACAGCGAATAAAGATCATGAGTGACAAGATGAAGGCCAGATACGACAAGGCGATGAACTCAGAAGGTTTTGTTGAGGGAGATCTAGTTTTGCTATACAACCCGCAGCGAAAGAAAGGTTTGTCCCCGAAATTGCAGTGTACTTGGGAAGGGCCATACAAAGTGATTAAACGGCTCAACGATGTTGTGTATCGCATACAAACGATTGGAAGGCCGAGGAATAAAATGAAGGTGGTTCATCTGGAAAGGCTAGCAGCATTTGGAACGAGTAATGTGTCAGATCGGGACGATCAGACTTAGGTGGAGGGCAGTGTGGCGAATATAATCGGTTCCACTCTCACATCACTAAATGACTGAACACATCTCTAAGGAAACTGCCAGAACTAGAAGAAGAGACCAGATAATTTCCAGTGTTGCCAGAATTTTCCAGATTGCGTTTGACAGACTATATAAGGCGGCGAGCAGGCGCTCCGCAGTCAGTCGTAACTTAACCGTAGAAGCGTTAACATCAAGTGAAGTAAAACAAGTGTAGACTTATTAGTCGTGAAATAAAGCGGTGTGAATTAAGAAGTAAATAAAGACTTTTATTCAACAATTTAGTGATACGAACCCGATATAAATAATCGAGCTATCGACAAATACGTAACAATATATTGAGACCGTAATGCCAGTAGGCGGAAATGTCACAGGACCAATAAAGCCGCGAACAACCAAACAAACAGCTGTGCCAATTGCAAAAGGAAATGACGTATGAGGACCTGATACTTTTTTCTAAAACCGAAAGAAATATGGCGGCCAGCGAACTGACATGACCTTTTAATTGGATCATGAATATGTGCATTAAGGGCCGTTTACTCAAGCTCCGGTTAAGCACTTAACCACAGATTTTTGTCCGGTTAAGCAATTTATTTGACAGCTCACCATACAATTTACGTCAAACTAACCAACGATTAAATTAATCAGATGTTGAGTAAACGGCCCTAAATATTTGAGTACCACATTTCCCACATCGATAGTATCGATGGTTGCCTTTAAAACTATCAATATCGATGGGACCACTATCGATGATTTTCCAGTACTACGGCGAATGACTGGGTCTGTTCAGTGCAAACGACATGGGTTCGTTCAGTGCCTTGAACCAAGGCAAATTCATTATAATAGCGTTTGTTGAGTGTAGGAAAGCGTATGAGTTGCAGGAATTTTACCACAAAAGAGCGAGAGGATCAGAGGATGTGAGCGAGAAAGAAGACTAGCTATTTGTAGGAATCCGCACACAGAATTTGTGTGGGTACTTTCCTAAAATGTGTCAAAATCTCTGAAGAAGAGGAAGAAATTGTAAACAGTGTTGCCACAGCCTCAAAAAATTTGGTACCACAAATTGATACATTTATGGTTTTTTTGGTATTACCGAAAAATGTTTGAAAAAAAAAATTAAAATTAATAAAATATGCTGCTTTTGGGGTTATAACACAGAAAAATTTTTGAGAAAAAAATTAAAAGTAATAAAGTAAGCTACTTTCGTCGTTTTAACGATATCGTTTTTTTTTTTAATGTTTAAATTAATAAATGAAAAAAATGAAATGAAAATATAAAAATATAAAGATAATACTTAAATTTCACATGCAAATAAATATGAATACTTTGGTACAGTACCGAGTGATATAAAAGTTCTATAAAATGCAATGGGTCAAACGAGCTGGGTGATCTAGTTGCCAGAGCTGATTCTGGAATTGATTTGGAGTCATTGAATCAGTTCTTAAATATTTGTCGCGCTGTCCTCCTTTAAGTCAAAATGCCTGCTATGCGGAGTGGTCCAACCAAAAGTTTGATAAAAATAAAATTTGTTCTAAGCCAAAATAAAAATTATCTACGTATCATTCATATGTAATTTTGCTTAGGTGTTTTTTTTTATAAATTTAAGTACTCCCTCATGAAGGCGATGAAGGTATTCCACGCAGGATTACTGTGGATGGGTACGTAGATTTTGCCCCAGAAGGAGGATTATGTGGTCTATGATGTATTGTGGAACGATCTTCCGTCATCCCTTGTCAAGTTTGGTTTGGAGACGAACGAAAAAAGACACTGAAGATGGCGCATATTAGCCGAAACCGGTTTGTCTCCAAACCAAACTTGACAAGGGATGGCGGAAGATCGTTCCACAATACATCATATTCCTACCCTGTCGGAAAAACAAGCAACCAAAAAGGATTATGTGGTCCTTTCAACCCGTTATCACCAAAATAAAGGTATTTTGAAAAAACAAATATTTATATTGTTATGGTACAGCTTTCGATTACGGGTGGAGCAGCAATGCATGGCGGTCGGCATGATCTAGGGTTGCACTGTGGCTAGTCATTGTCGGCTGGGCGGGGTTCTTGCCTACATTGCTGTCCTGCGCCATAAACAGAAAAAATTCATATCATGCCTTTTCAAACCAATAACGAGAAAATCGCACGAAAACAACATCCGGTTTTGCCGGATGCCACGGACGGACCGTTGAAAAATTCAAAAATTCAAAAGATAACCCGGAAAAATCAAATTCAAGAGGCCAGACGTCAGTTAAGTTTAAATAAATGCAATCCGAGGGAAAATGTCGTTAAAATTTGAATATGAATTTTGAATGTACGTTAAAGTCAGACGGACGTTAGCAAAACATTTGAACCAAAATTTAAATCGGACGGAAATACTGACATCAACGGAAAAATTTGAAAATAGATAATCGGACGTTAAATTTAAATAATCGCGGACGGAAGAGAAAAGATTTAAAAATTTAAATTTGAATATACGTTGAAATCGATGTGTATTTAATTTGAATAAACACAAAAAAAAAACTGTCAAAGTGAATTTGAATTTGAATATAAATATATATCGCGAGAAAAAAGAATCGTTAACTTTGAATTTAAATTTGAATCAACCGGAAGGACCGGTTATCAACAGGCATCTGGAAATACATAAAAGAAGCTGAAATTTAAAATATATGAACAATCAAAAAAAGTTAAAGGCCGAACTCACAAGGGGGTGGCGTTGCTGATGTTGTTGCAGCGCCGGTGCGTTTTTGTCCCACCCTAATCCATGGTTACTGTCGCACCCGAATATCAGTAACCCCTTACCTGTGGTGCGCCGCTGGTGTTGTTGCAGCGCTGGTGCTTTACTAGCCCACCCTCATCCTTGGCCATCGGTGCACCTATATTTCGATGACCCCGTTATTATTATGCTCTGCTGGTGTTGTTGCAGCGTCGGTGCTTTTCCGACCCACCCTCATCCATGGTCATCAGTGCACCTATGTTTTTTGATGACCTCGTTATTATTATGCGCTGCTGGTGTTGTTGCAGCGTCGGTGCCTATCGTCCCACCCTCATCCATGGTCATCAGTGCACCTATGTTTTGATGACCCCATATCTGAAATCCCTATGCCTTTTTAAATAAGGGTAATCAGCATTCCCATTTAATTTTTAACAATTTTATTTAAGATTCATTCCTCTTAAAATCTAAATTTTACCTTCCCTTCATTATGGGCCGTATTACCAAAAAAAACCAACATTTCATAAATTTGACATTAATTTGTATGAACGGGAAAAAGGTCTAAAATCTTAAACATAGCAATTGTTTGGCCGTCATCAATATGACCCATTATTTATGTAATGTACAACACGTTAAATATTTGTATTTCAATTTATATGGACTAAAGGCGCCTTTTTGTGTTTTTGTGTAATCGTTCTAATAAAATATTATATTCAAAGCATTAGGGTGATCTTCAGTCAACCCCAAATATTAAATGGTCTAGCTTTGTTTTTATTATATTGCGTATCTATGTATATCTGCATTTGCCAACTATTTCCATATACCGAATTCGGTTTTTAGCAATTCCATATACCTATGTAATTTATGTATATGTATGGGCGAGCAGATTCACATAAATAGGCATATATGTACACACATAAGAATATTAATTTTAAATAATTAGAAAAAAAATGGAATTAAATATAAAGTAAAAAAAAAATTTTGCTTACGACCAAGGCGCCGGTGACTGGTGCTGATGCTACTGCTGTCATTGTGCTGTTGTTGATGCCGTTATTGTAGTAACCGTGACCCTGGTGTTGCTGCTGCAGTGCTGATTTTTTTTTTTTGATTATTTTTACTTTATTTATTATAAAAATTTTTTTTTTAAGTTTTTGTTTGGAATTTGGTAGCTTTTAGACAAGCTTTATCAGTTCTCTTAAATATTTGTTTAATTTTGCGATTTGTTCATAATTGTTTATCGTCGGAGTTTCGGTTTGATTATTAGGGCTGTCGGTTATCTTCGCATTTCAGTGTTCGTATCCTTGTTTTTTTTTTTTTTTTTGTATTTGGTTCAAATAGAATATACGCTCAAATGTTGACTCATCACATAGATATTCGTGTAAAACTAACATTTATACACATTTATATCAAAATTTTTTTTTCTTGTTTTAGTTTTTAGTGTACATTTTATATTAGTAGGGTTCAAAAAGACGGTAACAATTTTAAGCGAAGTGAATAGCCAGTACTTTTACGCTAACACACGGATTCGGGCTGTTAATGACACATTTCCCAGTCTAACTTTCTCTTATGCCTGCCAATTTCTTCTTCTTAAGCTTGGTCGTTTTAATAACGAGACGAAGTTAACGAATATATCAGCCACTGAAAATTGGATGAGCCATCACCACACATGGATAGCAAGCATTTGTTTTTTTTTCTAATTTTGTTAAAAAAAAAATTTCAATGTTAAGTGTTATGATTCCGATATTTTCACCTCTGTCTGGTTTTGTTATAGTTCGTTAGTTTGTTGGTTTATGGCTGCGAGTAGAAGTATATTTTGTTTTATAATTATTGCAAATACATTTTAACAACTTTTTCACTGTGCTCGTAGTTTCTACTTTTAGGGTTGTGTCATGTTCTTCGGCTTTATGGTGCGCAATACGTAAATTATTAAATGTGCCATTTTGGCATCGAATTTTGTCTCACAACTTCTAATCAAAACCGTCTAGACCGCACATGCCCGACTCACTCGACCGACCTTCTTCAACCTGCTCGACTGACTGCTTTCAACTGACTGTCAGGACCGCACTTATCAGACGACTATCTCCAACTGACTATCCTGTACTAAAATTTTTCCTCCTCAAGCGTGCCTAGCTAGACGCTCACGTTCCCCTTTTTCTGTATTCGTTTTGGAAGAGTCCCGTTTCTTTTCGTTTATGTATGGCATGGCAGTGTTGTAGTGTAGTGATGATGGTGAGAACAGAATCAAAACGTAACGACAAGACACTACGTCAGCGACAGTCTGTCACGATTAAAATCTATGCGCTATTATGGAAGCAATTACAACAAAGTCTACGCGTCGCAATGTCGTCCAACGACCAAATTACGTTGTCATCAACTTAGACTGGTTTTTAATTTTGGTGACGACGATGAGTTGCCACTGCATTATGAAATATGAAAATCATGACATTCAATAAATCTGACGAACTTTACAAAAAAAAACAGAAGTATTTATACGCAATCAAACGTAATAAAGTCTAATGCATTACATTAATGAATTTAGCTATTTAGCTTATTATTTTACGTTGAAAATTTATGGTCTAAGCAAAAGAAAACCTTTAATTGTGACAAAAAAAAAATTGTAATGCGGGCATATGTAGTGACAGATGTTGACACTTTTACCATGCTTAAGTCGCTGAACTCGCACTGACGTTATTACGTCCAGCATCTGTCGCTGTCGCACCGTCGCGTCGCCTCGACTTGTCTTCAGCGTAAAGTGGCGTGACTGCCGCTTGTTCAGTGGCGTGATTTTACTGTTATTTGGATGTCTATATTCTGGTGTGTGACGCTAGCAATAACACAAGCGAGATGGGATGCGGTTGCCATGACACACGAAAAAAAATTACCAAAACTTTCGGAATAAAATGCCTCAAGCAATTTTCCCATGAAACTATTTCAAAATAATCGATTATATTCGCGCCCTTATAAATTTTGCTACTGTAAAATTCTATTAATGTGCGTTACGAATATTAATAGACATTTTTGTCTTACGCTCAAATCATAAAAATGGTAAGAGACAGGAAAATCTGATTAATGAAACAATAGTATAAATATGTGGTAAATAATTAATTAATTTTCTGTGAACTATCTAAATTTTAAAATTGTATAGAGCGCATAAGAACATTTTATAATATGTACATTTGAAAGTACTAAGTCACCGAATAACCATGTGTTACGTATTTTCACAATAAGAAGTGCTCATGGCAACCCTGGAGAACCAGTTTCTCCATCACCAATACATGTGCATATCCCGCCATTGGAACGATTGTCAAGGTTGAGATGGGAAATTTCAGTTAAGCCAGGATCCACCTATACAGGTCGGCTCTTCAGATCAGCAGACTTCTTCTTCTTCTTCAACAGCTATCCAATTTCTCTGCTTCTGCATATTCTATACATACATTCGTGTTTACTATTGGTCAAATTCTTCGTTCTCTGAGTTTCTCCATCTTTCGCTCGTGAGCTGAATGTCAAATTATTTCGTTCTCCTTTCAGTTTTGACATTCAGCTCACGGCATGTTTGTGTGTATGTATCATGGACCGACCTGGTAATTGGATCATGAGTTAAGCTTTCCCCATGAGATGCCTACAAGAGTGTGCAACTGCTGGCGTACGCCGATGACATCGACATCATTGGCACTAACACGCGCGCCGTATGTTCTGCCTTCTCCAAGCTGGATAAAGAGGCTAAGAAAATGGGTTTGGCGGTCAACGAGGACAAGACGAAGTACCTCCTGTTATCACACAAAGAAACAGCACGCCTTGGCAGCCACGTCAATGTTGATAGCTACAAATTCGAAACCGTTAAGGACTTCGTCTATCTGGGAACCAGCATTAACACCAAGAATGATGTCAGCACGGAGATCCAACGAAGAATCACGCTTGCCAATAAATGCTACTTCGGACTAAGTAGGCAACTGAAAAGTAAAGTCCTCTCTAGACAAACAAAAATCACACTCTACAGGACGCTCATCGTTCCAGTCCTCATGTACGGCGCAGAAGCATGGACAATTTCAAAATCAGATGAGATGGCACTTGGAGTATTCGAGAGAAAAGTTCTTCGTAAGATTTATGGACCTTTGCGCGTTGGTGTGGGCGAGTATCGACGGAGATTTAACGATGAGCTGTACGAGCTTTACACAGACATCAACATTGTTCAGCGAATAAAGATCCAGCGGCTGCGTTGGGCAGGTCATGTCGTGAGAATGGACGAAGGCGCTCCGGCCAAGAAGGCATTTCTATCGAAACCCGCTGAACGCAAAAGAAAAGGGAGACCTCCACTGCGTTGGGAAAATCAGGTGGACAGCGATGCTGCCTCCCTAGGTGTTCCCAAGCTTGCCTATTTGCAAAAAAAAAAATTTACGTGCAATCTATAAAGAGTTTAAATTTGAAGAATGAATCAAAACCATATAACCATTTAAAAAAAAAATTTCAATGTAAATTTCGGATACAATTGCTCATTTAAAATTTGTTTAGACTCTTAGTTTAGGAAGAAAAGGAATTAATTAAAGGATTTTGAAAAAAAAGGTTACATTTAAGATATCTAGTAACTGAATAAGAAAGTACAAAACGTTATTATTGCCAGAACACCAACAATGGTGAATGAAATTTACTCGAACAAGGAAATTACCCCTGTCTAAAAAAAAATTGTCAGCTGTTTCCATGGAGACAACCTCATAAGTCAACCTCGTTTTGCAGTGCAGCCACCTGTTATAGCATGTTCATGGTGAGCCTGCGTTTTGCGTTTCGGAGGCATTTTTGCGTTTAGTCCAAAACGCAACATTAAATGTTACATTTCTCCATACAAATGCCACCACCAAAATGCAACTTAACGCAACTATTTTTTTGCGTTTTGAATGCTAACGCAGAAAGCAACCCTGAAATCTTCGAAAAAATTTGCCATTCGAATGGAAAATAGTGGCAACACTCTGGCAATACAAGAACGAAATACCTACAAGATTACGCATATAGAGCAGCATGAGCATGGGCACACGAGCTCCATGATGACGTCACTCTACATGTAATGAACGAAAGTAAACAAAACAGAGATCAAAATTAATACCAAAGCGGTTGGTACGTTTGGTTTGCAAAATTAGTGTATTATATTATTACATATTTTGCAAATTCTTGTTCTATTTTTTTAATTAGACAAAACAAAAAAATAAACCTCAACACCTGATTGCGTAATCTGGGATATTAGCTCCGTTTGTTTCGAACTTCTCAAATGCACATTTACAAAACGCGGTAGCATGAACACTTTTCGAAAAGCCATCTTCGAAAATGCAAAATGTTGCGTTTCAAATCCAGCATGAACATAGTATAACACTAGCCCACAGCTCAAGCACACAAGGTCGACGTGAGAGAGAATCGCTCTTCTTCTTCCTGTTCTTGGCTTATGTCAACTTATCTTCTGTTGCTTTGATTTTACAAAATTGCATGCGTTGTTCTTAGAAATAAGTTGAATGCTAAGTTGTGTGCTCACTGGCTTTTACCCCGCTTTTGACATTTTGAAGCAAACCGTCTAACGCCAATCGCATATTCTCCCTCACATGCGACGACCTGTCTTGTTTGGGCCACGCGTCATCTATTCTTCTTCACCGTGCTAGCACGTCGGCCATTATGAATTGGAAGTTATTGGAAAAATACTAAGAAAAAAAACTACTGAAATAGTGGTGCTGCCACACAGACAGAATTGAGCAACCGGAATTAACCCGTTTATGATCGATATCAGCATTGATATCGATGGCAAACCATAACAAGGGTGATAGTGTTCTAACTGGGTTGCTATTGGGTGAGTTTCTAAGAAAAAGCTGCTCCGCAACTGTTGAGCTGAACAGTTGCCAACAGTTGTGTAGCAGTTGAGTTAAACAGCTACGTCTTAGAAACGGTTTGATGAATTTATCAGCTGTTTAGCTTTACACAACATGTTGAGCTCAAGTAGCGAAGAAAATTTGTGATGCAAAAATGGCGAAAAGTTGCCAACTGTTGAGCTGAGCGGAATTACTCAACAGTGCGTTTCTAAGACAAACACTCAACAGTTGCACAACAGCTCAGTCTTAGAAACTCATCCATTGACCATGATCATAACCTAACTATAGAAGGTCGATGCAAGGAAGAGTAGCTCTTCTTCAGGGTATTTGTAGCTTATGTCAAACTATCGTCTTTTGTTTTGATTTTGCATTCTTGCACGTGTTTTTCGTGGAAATACCCAGCAAACAATTTCATATGAAAATAAGCGTTTTGTAAGCGTTCAATTGTAAGCAAAACACTTGCATTAACATTTACAAAACATCGCAAAGTAAGCCTTTTGCAATCGAAACGCGTCGCTCTTTCTAAGCTTGAAATTAGGATTGCAAAAAATGTTTTTTAAAGCATAAAATAACACGTTTTGCAAACGTGTTCAGTAAACGCATTATAAGTAATTTTTATATGCTTTTCATAAGCTTTGTAAACACGGTTACCAAACACGTATTTTTAATGAAATAAATAAACGTTTTAAAGATTTATTTTCTGACTGGGATATATGTATGTAGGTGTTTTTATTTGAAAAAAGCATACTTATTTCTTTTTCAGGAGGTGCCACACTATTCCACCAAATGTTGAAAAACTTCATTGCTCTTGCGCACGGTACTCCTCGATTTTCTTGTTGCTGACATTATACAAAAAAATTTATATAAAACCGCACTTAACTGCTCTCTACTATACTTTTATCACTTTATTTATTTCACTAAAACTTCACTATTTTCACTTGTTTACTGTTCAGAAATCGAAACTGAAATGAGTTCTACCTATAAACATGTTTTTTGTTTACGCCTAAAAATAACTGTATATTTAGTCGGTCACCGTCAACGGGAAAATTTTCCAACCGTCACCACGCGTTGGAAAAAAAGATTTATTGGGCGTTGTAGAGGAGATCCCCCTGATTCTAAATGTAAAAGTCCTGGCTTCCGGAGATGTATAGTTTTTAAGTAATTTGTAGTTAAAGTTGCAAAAAAAGTCATATTTTACCTCACTTTTCTCTGCGAAACAATGAAATAGAAACACCGGTGTTGCCACACGCAGTCGACTATTTCATAAGGCCTCGTCACAGTGGTAAACGAGTTGGGGCGTATTGAATTTTTCTGCGTTGGCGGCCTTCGGCCGCGCTTTTAAAAAATAACCCTGGGCTACGCCATCCGTCCGGACGTGTGCCCTAATGATGTCCTTCTGCGTAGGACACCCTTCAGCGAAGGCGGCCTTCGCCTTTATTTACACATTTCATTGGCTCCAAATCGCGCACTGTGCATGCGACCTTATCATGTGACTTACCTTTTGGTAGGTGTGGCATCACCATTATATGTTGGTGGCCATTATTATTATTGAAAAGGTACAAAGGCAGTTGATCGAGCAATGAAAATGTAAAATTCGGGAAATAAAATTAATAAAAAGTGTATGAAAGTGTTTCGAACAGATTAATAAAGCTACGTGTGAAAATATAGTAAGGATTAAGTGTGTGTTTAATTTAGAAATTGGTGATAATGGTGTTAGTTTATTTAACAACAATTTGCTATTATTAATAATAGTAAACTATTTATGAAAGTAATAAATTTAAATGAAGAAAAGTCTCGCCTAACATCCCCTGAAAGATTCATTTGAAAAACATTAATACTTTTGGAGATATAGCTTTTGGTAGACAGAAGGAAATGTGAGCCGTTGTGTGTTCGCCCGCGTTTTCTCTGCTTTTGAGATTTTCTCGCTGGTTATAATAGCCGTAACGCAACGGATGGAGCTGTCACTTTAATATCTATTGTATGTGAACGGCATGTGATTGATTATAATGAACGGTAGAAAACGGCGAGAACCGTAAGCATCTGGTGATTTTAGATTTCTTCCGTATTCTTACGGCAATTTGACAGTTCTTTTTGCAATGACAAAACAGAATACCGTTAGCAAAATTTTTTTTTTACATTTTATAACATAAAAATGAGCGAATTCAACGAAAGACTTAATAACGGCGTGCGTCGTCGTGAAATCACCAACAAAGGGAAATGTTTCCATTATTCCAGCACGCCCCGAGAAAAATGACTTATACAGCTGTGTAGAGGAGCTCTCACAGATCCCAAATCTGAAAACCAAACTTGCCGGAGGCTTATGGTTTCCGAGATAGGTAAAATTTTAGACGAGTCCCCAACGGCTAGAAAAAAATGGTTTTTTAGGAGGGTGGGCCCCCAGATCACAAAACTGAAGACCCCACCTACCGGAGGCCTATAGTTCCCGAGATATTTGCTGTTAAAGTTCCCATACAAATTTCACCACACATGGAGTTTAGCGAAAATTTTGCAAAAAAAAAACTTTTCTGCGTTGGCGGCCTTCGGCCGCGCTTATAAAAAATAACCCTGGGCTACGCCATCCGTCCGGACGTGTGCCCCAACCGTGGCTACCGCCACGGTGATGTCCTTCTGCATAGTATTTTCACAACTTTAAGAAGGAATATCTCGGGAACTATAAGCCTCCGGCAAGTTTGGTTTTCAGTTTTGAGATCTGTGAGAGCCCCTCTACCGTCCTGCATAAGTCATTTTTCTCAGGGCGTGCTGGAATAATGGAAAGCCGACCCACGGCAGTTAACGCACTATTATAACTGTCTTAAGTTTGTCACCGTCCTATATCGGTACGGCTTCCATCCCGTCCCGGCTATTATAACCAGCGCTTTTTGAAAAGGGCCGTCCAAGGCAAATTCATTATGGTAATGGCACGGTGATCCAGCGGCTGCGTTGGGCAGGTCATGTCGTGAGAATGGACGAAGGCGCTCCGGCCAAGAAAGCATTTCTATCGAAACCCGCTGAACGCAAAAGAAAAGGGAGACCTCCACTGCGTTGGGAAAATCAGGTGGACAGCGATGCTGCCTCCCTAGGTGTTCCCAAGTGGCGCCATGCTGCACGAAACAGAAGCAATTGGCGCGCTCTGTTGGACTCGGGCAGAATCGTCTAGACGGTTAAGCGCCAATCAAGAAGAGAAGAATGGCACGGCGAATTCGGCAATATTCGTCTCGATTCGCTTTAAATTTTCGTCCAGCAGAATGTGAAACTTTGGTCAAAATCAAAGTAAAATTTTTCTTTGTTTGACATTCTCCTGTATTCTTCATGCTTATACAAATAGAGGTTATATTAGGTCTGTTTGGTGAGATTTTGGGTAGAATGCTATTTTATGTCAAACTCAAGATGATAGGAAAAGTTCAACAAACGCATTTGTGCGAAATGCTATTTAGTGTCAAAAATGGCGCTTCGGAATAGTGTTGCCACAATCTCAAAAATTTTGGTATCACAAATTAATGCCTTCATGATTTTTTTTTTTCGTGGTCACGCTTTCCTTTACCGTTCCAGGGGGGCGTAAAAACCGTTTATAAAAGGGGCGTTGCACCGTCCTCCGATCCTATATCTGAAGTCGGAACAGTCCGGAGGCCGATAGTTTTCGAAATATAAATATTTGCTTTTTCAAAATACCTTTATTTTGGTGCATAACTGATTGAAAGGACCACATAATCCTCTTTCTGGGGCAAAATCTACGTACCCATCCACAGTAATCCTGCGTGGAACACCTTCATCGTCTTCATGAGGGAGTACTTAACACCTGAGCGCAATTACATATGAATGATACGTAGATAATTTTTATTTTGGCTTAGAACAAATTTTATTTTTATCAAAGTTTTGGTAGGACCACTGCCCATAGCAGGCATTTTGACTTAAAGGAGGGCAGCGCGACAAATATTTAAGAACTGATTCAATGACTCCAATTCAATTCCAAAATCAGCTCTGGTAACTAGATCACCCAGCTCGTTTGACCCATTGCATTTTATAGAACTTATATATTAGTCGGTACAGTACCAAAGTATTCATATTTATTTGCATGTGAAATTTAAGTATTATCTTTATATTTTTATATTAAAAAAAACGATATCGTTAAAACCACGAAAGTAGCTTACTTTATTAATTTTAATTTTTTTCTCAAAAATTTTTCGGTGTTAGAACCCAAAAGCAGCATATTTTATTAATTTTAATTTTTTTTTTTCAAACATATTTCGGTGATACCAAAAAAACCATAAGTGCATCAATTTGTGATACAAAATTTTTTGAGGCTGTGGCAACACTGTTTACAATTTCTTCCTCTTCTTCAGAGATTTTGACACATTTTAGGAAAGTACCCACACAAATTCTGTTTGCGGATTCCTACAAATAGCTAGTCTTCTTTCTCGCTCGCATCCTCTGATCCTCTCGCTCTTTTGTGGTAAAATACCTGCAAATCATACGCTTTCCTACACTCAACAAACGCTATTATTACTTCCGTTTTTATATGTGTGTTTTCTTTAAAAATGTCAATGTGAAAGAGAAGAGAAATGAATTTCAAGCTAAAATTTTTGCCAATTCGTTTTATCTGACATTCACACTTTTTAGTATACATACACAATTCCAATCAGCTTATCTACTGCGATATCCTTCTTTAGATAATTCTTGGCCTTGACCTTAGAGCCTATACACACTTGCGACTCAATCGATTTAGTCGAATGTTGATTTGCATGGGAATGTATGGAAGCATTCACACTACATTCAATTAGTCGTACAACTGAAACAGTTGGATTTGCAGCCCAATTTCATTCCAACTGAAACAGTTGTACAACTGCTTGATCAGCAAGGCGCCCTTCTACGTATTCACACTTGAGACAATTTAGTCGAACGACTACAACAACAACAGTGATATTCGTAGTGGAAAGAGTTGCCATGCTGACAGCACTACTTTTATTTCACTTTTGGTAAATTGTAGAGATTGAATATTTCAATTAATATTTTCAAAATGTTTAAAAACAAAAGGTTCGTTTCTTATTAACTACACCATTTCCAGATGGATTTTAGAAAGCGTTAACTGGATTTTAGAAAGGGGAAATTGGATTTTAGAAAGCGTTAACTGGATTTTAGAAAGGGGAAATTGGATTTTAGAAAGGGGAAATTGGATTTTAGAAATGTCAATTGGATTTTAGAAAGCGTTAAAAGGATTTTAGAAAACAAAATTGGATTTTTGAAAGCGTGAATTGGATTTCAGAATGTGCGTTTAAAATAAATTTTACACAGAATTTTTCGAATAGAAATTCTTTATTGCGTATGAAAGTATAAATTAATAATTATTATTTCTAAAGTCCAATTTCCCTTTTCTAAAATCAAATCGACATTTCTAAGATCCAATTTCCCCTTTCTAAAATCCAGTTGACGCTTTCTAAAATCCATCTGGAATGGTGTAGTTATAGACAAGAATTATCTAACTAAGGATATTTACTTCCGTTTTCATATGTTTCTTGATATTGTTGTTCTCTTCAAATGTCATTAATCGCATTTTAAAATAGAAATAATGAAAATGAAATTTCATGAAAATTATTAATGGCTGATTTTTACTATTTTTCCGTTTCTTGTACTTCTGTTCGTTTCGCCTTTATGAGCGTAATTCCTTCCGTTTTTCTCTTTTCATTTACTTGACAGCTAGTTGCTAGTTTAATAAGAAACAAAGCCAAATAATGTATGCACTTTTTGTTTATTTTATTGTTTTTTATTTATTAATCAAGTTGACAGCTGACAAGAAGGTGCTTTCATGTAAGAATGCAGATAAACTTTAACAATTTAATACTTCATCACTTTATATGAAGACCACTAATGTAAAATTTGCTAAGTAAAATGTGAACATTGGCAACACTATGTCATTGTCAATCGCACGACTATTTAGTCTCAAGTGTGAATAGCTGCCACCGATTCGACTAAATAGTTGGAGTAGTGTGAATACAACAGTCCAATTTAGTGATGGGCGAGTCCGAGATGTTTAGACAATCGAGAGAATCGCCATCGTTGCAAAATCACAATCGAGTCAAAAGTTGACTCGCTCCTCGACTACACAATCGAGATGTTTTTGCGATTGTTCCGAGTCAGCGAGTCGGTTGTTTCGATGACATCTCGACTACACAACCGAGATGTTTTTGCGATTGTTCCGAGTCGGCGAGTCGGAGGTTGTTTCGATGACATCTCGACTACACAAGCGAGATGTTTTTGCGACTGTTCCAGTCGGCGAGCCGGCTGTTGTTTTGATGATTTGTTTTAGTTGATAAAATAAACTGAATGAGTGTTGTTGATGAGGAAAGTAGGATTGTTAATGGAAGTGAGGCAAACACATATGTAAATAAATGAACCAAATTGAAAAATATGCTATATATAGACGCTGCATTTTTGCAATCACAATTAAAGAGTGTCGTGCTTAATAAATACAACATTAATAAATTTTCTGAAGTGAGACGCTTACGAAACAAATTAATTTTACGAGCAGTAACAACTCCAATAGATTTGTACCACTGTATACTTTTTTAAGCAATTTTGATATTCAAGCGGCAACAACAAATGTTATGTATTTTTTGCAGCGAGTCCGAAATGTAGGGTTGCTTTGAAAACGAGAGGAATCATTGGCGAGTCGGAGATGTTTTAGCGATTGTTTCGACTGACGGCCATTTACGACTTGACTCGAAATGAAAACCATCGAGAGCATTCGAGATGTTTCGACAATCGAGAGAATCGAATAAAACATCTCGGACTCGCCCATCACTAGTCCAATTCGACCAAATCGATTGAGTCGCAAGTGTATATAGGCTCTGAGAAATTTGCCACACAACCTTATTAAGGTTGTTCTCTCTCTTGTTATGGAACAGCTTTCGACCTCGATTACGATCTACAATCGAGTGGAGCAGCAATGCATGGCGGTCGGCATGATCTAGGGTTGCACTGTGGCTAGTCATTGTCGGCTGGGCGGGGTTCTTGCCTACATTGCTGTCCTGCGCCATAAACAGAAAAAATTCATATCATGCCTTTTCAAACCAAAACGAGTAAAATCACACTAAAACAACATCCGGTTTAGCCGGATGCCACGGACGGACCGTTGAAAAATTCGAAAATTCAAAATAACCCGAAAATCCAAATTCAAGAGGCCAGGCGTCAGTTAAATTTAAATAAATGCAAACCGAGGGAAAATGTTATTAAAATTTGAATATGAATTTTGAACGTACATATGTACGTTAAAATCAGACGGACGTTAGCAAAACATTTAAACCGAAATTTAAATCGGACGGAAATACTGACGGAAAATTTTAAAAATAGATGAGCGCACGTTAAATTTAAATAATCGCGGACGGACGAGAAAATAATCGTTGCACCAAAATTTAAATTTGAATGTACGTTGAAATCGATATGCACCAAATTGAATAACCACTGTCAAAAAAAAAAACCGTCAAAATGAATTTAAATTTGAATATATCTATCGCAAAAAAAAAATCGTTAAATTTGAATTAAATTTGAATCAACCGGAAGGACCGGTTATTAACAGGCATCTGAAAATACATAAAAGAAGCTGAAATTTAAAATATATGAACAATCAAAAAAAAGTTAAAGCCGAACTCACAAGGGGGTGGCGTTGCCGATGTTGTTGCAGCGCCGGTGCGTTTTTGTCCCACCCTAATCCATGGTTACTGTCGCACCCGAATATCAGTAACCCCTTACCTGTGGTGCGCCGCTGGTGTTGCTGCAGCGCTGGTGCTTTTCTGACCCACCCTCATCCTTGGCCATCGGTGCACCTTAATTTCGATGCCCCCATATCCGAAAATCCCTAATGCCTTTTTCAAATAAAGTAGGTCAGCATTCCCATTTTAATTACAAAAAAATTTATTCAAAATTCATTCTTTTAGACTTAAGTTTCCTTTCTCCTTTTTCTTTCTTCTTGTGTCACATGCACTCACATCTAAATATTTGGGTTACAAATTATGTATGCGTAGGGTTTAAGGCGCCTTCCCTTTCTTTCTTTTTCTTCTTTCTTAAATATTTACCACTCTAACTATTACCACTAGCTAATGATTAATGGATGATATTAAATTCAATGCCTTAGGGTGGTCTTTAATTGACCCCAAATATTACAGGCCCTACACATTATTTTGTTGTATTGTAATATGTGCATATTTATGTAGGTGCATTTGTGTCGATTATTCGCACATATAAAATTCGGTTTGTGCAATCCAATAGACAGGACACTTTCATACCTGTGCGTATGTACGGGCTAAGCCAAGCCTACATAGATATGCACA
This sequence comes from Urophora cardui, assembly GCA_960531455.1. Classification (NCBI taxonomy): domain Eukaryota; kingdom Metazoa; phylum Arthropoda; class Insecta; order Diptera; family Tephritidae; genus Urophora; species Urophora cardui. Next base: position 107,416,870 of record OY482673.1, on the reverse strand, counting down.
CATGTACATCAATTTTGAATAATTAGAGAAAAAAAACTGAAACATACAAAAAGAAATAAATACATCGCTTACGTACTAAATGCTGGTGACTGGTGCTGCTGTTGTAGTTGTGGGTGTTATGATGACTGTTGATGAGGCTGTGGTGGCTATGGTGGTTACTGCCGCAACGCTGACGATCCCTTTTTTTTTGTTGCTTTATTGTATACATGCAATTAAGTTTTGTATGGTATTTTAGCTTAATATAATAATACAATGGCGCTATTATAACTCTGACGAGTTTTTTGGCCGAGCTTCTCTCCCAATTCGAGGTGTGCTCCTTTTTGTTTTTCCTACTAATTGGGTGGACCTACAGTTTTATGCCGGCTCCGAACGGCGAAAGCATTTTTTGTGAGAAGCTTTTTCATGGCAGAAATACTCTCGGAGGGTATGCCGCCCACTGCCGAGAGGTGACCGCTGCTCTTAAAAAAGCCAATAATTGGATTTTTACTAATTAGAAAAATTTGTTTGGCTCGGACCGTGGTTTGAACCCGAGACCTCTGGCATAGCAGGCGAGCACTCTACCCACTGCACCACAGCTTGCCTTTTGTTAATTTTGTGTTTTTTTTTGTTTATTTTTTTGTTCTTTCGGTTAGCATATATCTATTTGTTTGTCACATTTTTATTATTTTTGTTTTGAAGATGCCAGAGGCTGGCACACAGTGTCGCTTTGTTGTTGGTTTTGTTGATTTGCTGCATTCAAATCTGTGCTATGTGCGTCGCAAAAAAAAAAAAAGGTCTCATTTTCTCGCTGGGTTCCCTTTTCACCAATTTTTGTTAATTTAACACGTCGTACAATTTTATTTTAAATTTTCTCATTTCTGTCTGTTTGTGCAATGATTTTAACAAAACATATGTATAACTGATTTATAATTAATTATTTAGGAAAACTTAACAACATAATAACATTTATTGTATGGATGCAAGTATTTTAGTTTGTTCAGACATTTGTTTTTTTTTGTTCGTGCAATACTTTCAATGCTTTTTCCAATTAATTGCATCTCTGGCTGATTATAAAATTTATTTTCACATGTTGATAAATACTTATGTTCTTAATATGTACATATGTACATACATACGTAGAAGTACATTTTCAATTCGTTTCAATTGCTTTCTTTATTTCGTTTGATAAGTTGGATGTATGCATTCATTTTATACGAAATATATAGCACTTTTATTGCATTTATATTTCTGTCTCAACGTACATATGTAGACCAACAAAAAAAAAACGTGTTCAATTGAGTCGGATAAATCTTTATTTCACATGTCCATATATCAAATATACATATGTCTGTAGATAATAAAAAAAAAACACAACACGCATGTTTTCCTTTTTGGACTTTTCTTTTGTGAAATAGATATTTTAAAGTTTTTATTCGTGATCTATTTGTTGTATTATTGCATAAAAGAAAATTATTGATTTTTGTTGTAATCAAATGTAAGACCACTTTATTTACGACGCGCCCCCAGCGACCGACTTCTACCAATCTTCTTTTTCAACTGCTTTTTCCCAACTGACTGTCAGGACCGCACTTATCAGACGACTATCTCCAACTAACTTTCTGTACCCCAATTTTTCCTGTTCAAGCGTGCCTAGCTAAACGCTCACCTTCCCCTTTTTCTGTCTCTGTTTGGAAGGGTCCCGTTTCCTATCGTATAACAATGTAGTGCCGTATAACAATGTAGTGACGTGTGCATAATAGTGGCGTGACTTTACGGTTACCCGAATGTCTACATCATGGTATGACGCTAGCAATGACACAGCAAGGTGGAATGCGATTGCCATGTTACACAAAAAAAAAATAACCAAAACTTTCGGGATAAAATACCTCAAGCATTTTTCCCATGAACTGTCTCAAAAAAGTCGATTGTATTCGTGCCCTAGAAAATTTGCTACTGTAAAATCCTATTAGCGTGCGTTGGGAATATAATAGACATTGGGTCATGTCAATAAAAGCCAAGCATCTGCTCCTGCTTAAGATCTCAGATATTTTACTCAAATTTTGAAATTTGGTTCATACCAGTTTATGTCAAATTTCTGCAATTTCCAGCAAAAGCATCTGCCTCAATCCTATCAACATGGCCCATTGTTGTCCTACGCTCAAATTACGAATTGGTAAGGGACAGGAAAATCTGGTTGGTGAAACAATAGTACATGAGAACATTTTATAAAATATGCATTTGAAAGTACCAAGTCACCGAATAATCACGTGTTACGTATTTTCACATTACGAAGTGTTCATGGCAACCCTGGAAGAACCAGTTTGTCCATCACCAATACTTGTGCATCTCCGCCATTGGAACGATTGTGAAGATTCGGAGGGGAAATTTCTCATGATGTCTACTCATAGAGTTCGGCTCGATAGCTTGCCAGATTTGGAGAAAAATTTATGTGCGATCTATAAAGCTCGGGTTCAAAAAAAAAAATGAAGCAATACCATATAATCATCTCGAAGAATAAAGAATAAAAAAAAATCAATGTAAATTTCGGATAAACCCACTCGCTTAAATTTTGTTTAGACACTTAGTGGAGGAAAAAGGGAATTAATTACAGGATTTGAGCAAAGAAGGATTTCGCATTTGAAATATCTAGTAACTGAATGAGAAAATACGAATCGTTATTATTGCTAGAACACCATAATTGGTAAACGAAATTACTCGAACAGGAAAGTTACTGACGGCAAAAAAAAATTGTAAGCTATTCTATCGAAACCACCCCTATAATGCACCTCATTCTCCTTCACATGCGGCCAAGGCTAATTTATAGAAGGTTAACCTACTAAACAGCTGATTGCAGACTTTTCCCTATAATTTTTTCTCATATTGTGGTGCTTGTGTCAAAACTTATGACAATTTGATCTTGACGCAAGGTGATATCTACAATGGCGGCTATGATTTTGACAGAAGCATCACAGAATACACAACCAATTTTCCATGGAGTGTGTATGTATGTATGTCCGTATATAGTACTGCAAAAACCTTCTATAATTGAACCATGCATGCGACTACCTTTCATGTTTTGCCACGCGTCACCATTCTTCTTCACCGTGTCAGCACGTCGGCCGTTATTAATTGGAAGTTATTGGAAACTACTAAGAAAAACTACTAAAATAGTGGTGCTGCCACACAGACAAAATTAAGCAACCGAAATTAACCCGTTTATGATCGATATCAGGATTGATATCGATAGCAAACCATAACAGGCCTGCTTCGCTTCGAAGACCTGACGAGGGAGCGAACAGGAAAAATGGTTTGCCTGTAAGGTTGTTGCGATAATACTCAACTGTTAACTACGTGGGGCACGACTCACCCCTAGATAAGAGTCTCAAATTCTACCACAGCTAACCGGGCAACAGAGGCTCCATCAGGTGATACCAAAAAAAACGTATGCTATATGAACGTGCAATCTAGTAGTGTATGAAAATCCGAGAATAATTGAAAGTCAGGTATAATAAAAAAACATTTGAAAAAAAAAACCAAAATGCGTAAGTCCGGTGTTGCGGTGATTCTCTATTGGCTTAGGCCAGAGAAGCCTACCCCCCCTAGGAGCCCTCCTCCTAGGTGCCGATCTTGGTCGGTCTTAACAACCTGTCCCCCCCGGCTGATCCAACCCCGCACGTTGAACCCAGGACAGGCGGTCTTGAAAAAGACCTTGGTACGCTGGTTTCTCGCCCCCCGGAATGGGCTTTACAAAAAAAAATTAAATTATTTTGTTTCCTATTTTAAGGCTTCGCGGCCTTAGACATTTTTTTACAGGAGAACGCGTCTAAACTCCGAATACAATCACCCTATCAGCTGGTCTATGGTCCCTAACCTCGCGAAGCTGGACAAAAAAAAAACTTTAACAGGAAAATCATCAATACTCCGTTTGAATAGACATTTTTGTATTGGAGAACTCGTCAAAACTCCGTAAGGTTAGGCATTTGATATAGGAGAACTCGCCAAAACTCCATAAAACTAGACATTTTAATTTGGGAGAACTCGTCAAAACTCCGTATAAGCAGACCAATTGGAATATGGACTGCTAGATGGTCCACGGTTCCCGATGGGAGCGCTTGTGATCCACCTATTATTATAACTGCTCGGGGAGAATACTGGGCGAATTGTCCCCGACCGCCAAGACGCCCAGCGGAGTCTTATTGAGGACGGATATCAGAAGCGTGGAATCGTCCTATTAATCTCCCTGTTAAGTCTTCCAAGTCATACAGTGCATTGCCAACTTTCCCACGAACTCGACACTTAATATATTTTGGCAGGAATTTCGCGTTTATGCCCTGTTTGAAGTTACTCAAGGCAAAATTTCTTCTAAATACTTCTTGACCTTCCCTATAATTCACAAGCCTAGAGCGCTTATTGTAAACCTGCTTGACTTTCTCATTTGCCCGTGCTAAGTTTCTACGGATTTGCTCGTGGATTCCTGATAACTTGTCAGCCCTACTCACTATCGGTACGCAATCTTCTTTGAGGCTGTCCAATTTCTCTAATAACTTATACGCGGATGCGTGTTGGACCATATTCTGACCATATAGTGCAAAGTACGGAGAGCACTGAATCGACGTATGAAAGTCACTTCTTAGAACTGATAGAATTTCGGGTATATGTTTGTCCCAGTCCGTATGATCCTGCTTATCTTTTAGGAAAATTCTTATCTTGGAAACTATCTCTCTATTCACGCGTTCAGACGCATTAGCTTGTGGGGAATACACTCCTGTTCTAACATGCGTCACACCGTACTTCTCAAAGAACGCTTTCATTTCTTTTGAGACGAATTGTTTCCCATTATCGCTGTGGATATATTCTGGGACCCCTATAGCTGGAAAAATCTCTGTACCGAAGTAGTTCATTACATTGATAGTTGTCGCTCTCTGCATTGGCTTCAGCCACACATACTTGGAAAAATGGTCTAAAATAATAAAAAGAAACTGGTTCCTACGTTTGGATCTCGGATAAGGTCCTAAGAAGTCGCAATATAAGCGCTGAAAAGGTCTCTCTGTAACAAAAGCGCTTCCTATGGGTGGTCTTGACTGCTGATTCGTTGTTTTTACAGCCTTGCAAGTTTCACAATCCTTTACATAATCTCTAACGTCCCTAGCTTGTTGTGGCCAGAAGTATTTCGACCTAACCCGCTCCAATGTCTTTTGCCAACCTCCGTGATAACTCCTAACTGCGTCATGTGCCATTCGTATTGCTTCCTCCCTGAGTCTTTGGGGTAACCACAACCGCCATAACGAGTCTTCTTCACCCTCCACACCTTTTCGAAACTTAACCCTTTTAAAAATCAGCCCGTCTCTGACACGCAAATCCGGGAGAGCCTCACCGTTTACTGTAATTGTTCTGATAAGATCCAGATACTCATTGGCTCTAAATTCGGGTGAGTCTAAGTCTATTTCGTCCGGCGCAGGAGATGAAGTCAACTCGTCAACGTCAAAACGCGACAGAGCGTCTGGTACTACATTCAGAGCCCCCTTACGGTGCTCCATTTTGAAATCATATCTCTGTAGTAGCAGTGACCATCTAGCTAACCTACCACTAAGGTCTTTTTGCGTCATCAACCATTTAGGGCTTGAGTGGTCCGTGATGATACGAAATGGCAGCCCTTCAACGTAGGGTCTGAAACGCTTGACGCTGACAATTGCGGCGAGGCATTCCAGCTCGGTGACTGTATAGTTGCGTTGAGCATTATTTAATTTCTTTGAAACGAAAGCTATTGGATGCTCTGCACCATTGTCATCGACCTGGAATAACATACACTAACCACAACAAAGCAGACTGGGACAGATGGACAGAATACACAGAGAGCATATTCGGTGCTCTCCCCGCTCCGACCGATGTGCTCGGCGGCGAGAAAAAATTCCGCAAGGTCATTGCCAAAGCTAATGCACGCTTCATTCCGGCGGGTAGAATCCCAGAGATCCGACCCAACTTTCCGGGTGAAGCCGCTACATTAGCCAGGGAGCGAGACCAGATCCGCCACACCGACCCGGGAGACCCCCGCATTAAGGACCTCAACCGGGAAATTCGGGCGTTGGTGGACGAACACAAAAAATCGAAGTGGAGGGAACACCTGAAATCTTGCAATCTCTCTGCTGGGGTTGCCAAGCTCTGGGCAACCGTGAAAGCCCTGTCTAACCCGACGAAGCCGAAGGACAAAGTGTCCATAACCTTTGGAGGTGAAGCAGAGTCGGACCCGAAGCGATGTGCGAACCAATTTGGTCGGCAATTCCTACCACATCCTCCGGTAGACAGAGCCAAGCGTCGAATACTCAGAAAAATGCGCAAACAACCAAACAACGATGCGCAGCTTGACATCACCAGCACGGAGGTTCAGGAAGCCATTAGGAAGGCGAAATCGTCTAAATCAGTCGGACCAGACGGAATATCCATGCTGATGTTAAAACACCTCGGACAGATGGGAGTAAGATTCCTAACGGAGGTCCTCAACCTGTCTTTGACCACTCTTGTCATACCCAATATATGGAAGATGGCAAGGATGGTCCCACTACTGAAACCAGGGAAACCAGCCAACCAAGGGGACTCATATCGCCCGATATCTCTCCTTTCCCCAGTAGTCAAGACACTTGAGGCCGTACTACTCCCCTACTTCAACGAACATATACAACTAGCGACCCACCAGCATGGTTTCCGCAAAACGTACAGCACAAGAACAGCTCTAAACGCCATTAACACCCAGATAGTTCAAGGACTCAATCAAAAGCGCCCCTGCGTGAGAACGGTCCTCGTGGCACTTGACCTGTCGAAAGCTTTCGACACGGTCAACCACGCCACCCTTATAGAGGACCTAGTACAATCATCCCTCCCACCGAGACTCAAACGATGGTCCGCGAACTATCTGAGTGGTCGACATGCATCGGTGGACTTTAGGAACGAAAAATCTAAGGCAAGAAGAATTAAACAAGGGGTTCCCCAGGGTGGTGTCCTGTCCCCAATGTTGTTTAATTTCTACATATCAAAACTCCCTTCCCCACCAGAAGGAGTTAACATTATTTCCTACGCCGATGACTGTTCGATAATGGCGTCAGGCACCGACATAGACGACCTATGCTCGAAAATCAACAACTATCTCTCCGATCTTTCCGGTTTCTTTAATTCGAGAAATCTGGCTTTGTCTCCAAGTAAGTCCTCCGCGACCCTATTCACGACATGGACGAAGGAGGTAAGACTGGAATTGGATATCCACATTGGTAACACCAGGATACCAACTACGAACAATCCTAAAATTTTAGGTGTTACGTTCGACAGTCTTGTCTCATTCTCCGCGCATACGACCGCAATTGCCAATAAAGTACAAAGTCGCAACAAAATTCTCAAATCGCTTGCCGGCAGCACATGGGGCAAAGACAAGGAAACACTATTAGCGACGTACAAGGCAATTGGCCGGCCGGTCTTAAATTATGCCTCGCCAATATGGTCGCCGGGGACTTGCACCACCCAATGGACGAAGCTACAGGCATGCCAAAACACTGCATTAAGGACCGCCACAGGTTGCCTACAGATGACACAACAACACCACCTTCACCTTGAAACTCAAATGCTCCCTGTCAAGAAACACAACTCCATGCTAGACAAGCAATTCTTACTGGGATGCTATAAAAGAAACCACCCTAATAGTCATCTAATTGAGCCAGAACCACCCCCCCCGTCATGTCAGAAAACACCTTCTTGACTTACGCAGAGAGGTGGAAAATTACATACCACAACCGCTCAATCCGGCAACCTATAGGCAGGCCCTCAATAAAATCCATTCCGACACAGTTGACAGCTATGTGTCCGTCCGTCCGGCATACCTATTAATCAGAGACCAACCACCACCTATAGCAGAAGAAGAGCGCGATCTGCCGCGAGAAACACGAGTTGCACTCGCGCAACTCCGATCGGGATTCTGCAGCAGACTGAACTCATACAGGTCCAGAATTGATTCAAGCATACCAAATGTATGCCCAGCATGTGGAGAGACACCACACGACACTCAGCACCTCTTCACATGCCCCTCAAAACCAACCCATCTAACACCGATGTCCCTTTGGACAAACCCCATAGAGGCTGCAACATTCCTCGTGTTTACGCCAGTAGGCTAAACTCAATTCCTAACCGCCCTAATGTTCCGTTCCGATTGAACATACTTCTTCTGCGGCAACCCTAACATGACATTAACTACAAGAAAGTGACTTTCACTTTATTGTCACTTTCTTTGTACAATCTTTCGTTTTCATCCCGCCAACGACACCACACGACCATCAGCTAACGTAAGTAAGCCTGTGCCTCATTACATGAGCAATATATGTATATATATATACCTACTTTAAAATAATTCATACAATTCAATAAACCACTATAATTCTATAGCTACAATATTAATTATTATTGTGTTTATTTTTATTATTATTCCCGGCTCTAACTGCGGAATAAACATGGTCCTTACGCGCCTTTGAGGAAACGGTGAGGAATCCGAGGAATCACTAGGCCACAGCACCTACATACATACATATATACAGTCCACAACACAATATTGCCACGAATATATACATCCAACAAAATACAATAAATCAAATACAAGTCGCATACTATCAGACAGCAGAAATCCACAAAAACTACAAAATCGAACATAAAATACAATTAATACAAAACACATCGGTAAGTGGCTACTTTCTGCACTCCGTTTTCAGTGTACATATCATAATTCGCAATAAAATAATCAAAAAAAAAAAACAATAACAATTTACAAGGGCGCTAGTGATCTTTATTAATTTTCCTTTGTGCTAACCTACGCACATATTTTCGTTTTGAAGTTCGACTACATACGGCAGTCATATACATACATATGCACATCATATGTATATATTTTTCCAAAAAACAATTTAAACTCACTCGCCCAAAAATTGCGTTGTATGTACACACATATATACACATGTAAATACTTTATATCATTGGGTGGCATTTACGGCATTATTTATCATTTCACAAAAATCCTAATAAGATTTTTATTTGTTTTCACATACATATTGAACCTTTTTTTAGGTTATCTACTTGTGTTTATATACATACATACAGACACAGGGTTGCAAATTTTCCCTGTTAATTTTCTAATTAAAAGTAGGTACACTGAGAAAAATTCAGTAGGTAAAATAATTTATAAAATTTATTATTATTCAAAAACCTTACGGGTCGGTGTGGTAATTCGTTTGGGCTTAGAAAGTGTAATCTTATTACAGTGGGACACATTAAATCTACAATAAGATTTCTATCTGGGTCCGACAATAATACAAATCTCCTCAACATCCCTTTGCTTTACGAGCACTCAAAAAAATTTACATTAAATCCTTTGTGATTTCTATTTGTATTTATTGAAAAAGGGGAAGAATTTCAACAATAAAAACAATGGAATACTACAACAGGTTAACAGAGTCCATTACGGAATTTTATGAAGATTACCTAAGTATTCCAGTTGAGGAACATACAAAACATAGTCTTGCAATTCATAAAGAGGAACTAAAATCACGTTGGTCAACAACCAAGCAGGCACATGAATCTCTCTTAACTTCGCGAAAAACCTCTAAGGAAGAGTTATTAACCCTTAAAAGGTTAAACAAAACTTGTTTCGCAACATATGTTAAATGTATGTCTGCAATTGCTGCTGAAGCAGAAAAATTATCAACACCTGCTTCAGAAACACAATCCAACGATGACAGTCTGGAACACAATATTCGTTTGCCACCATGTGACATGGATGTGTTCAAGGGAGATTATGTGTCATGGCCGTCCTTTCGGGACATGTTTACGGCCATATACATCCTCAATAAACGCCTAACCCCAGTTGAAAAATTATTTTATCTAAATACAAAGACCACTGGGGAGGCAAAAGAAATAGTGAGAATGTGCCCACTCACAAATGAAGGCTTTTCGACGGCCTGGAAAAATTTAAGGGACCGGTACGAAAATAAACGTATCCTGGTCAACAAACATTTACAGAATCTTTTCAATTTACCAACGGTTGAAACCGAATGCGGGACCTCAATTAAAAATTTACAACGCGAAATCAATAATTGCATCTCAGCGCTTCAATGTCATCAAATTGACATTTCTAACTGGGATGCAATTATCACATACATATGCTCCACTAAGCTTCCCGATTACACTCTGTCTCTGTGGGAACAAACTATCGAAAACAAGACAGAGATTTCGAAATGGAAAGACATGGACAAATTTCTTAATCATAGATTTCAGACTTTGGAAACTGTTACAAATCTGAAGCAAACTCCTTCTTCCGAGGCCCCCAAACCGCGTATCGTATCAAGTATGAATAATACGCCAAACTCTCATAGAAATTCGTGTAAAATGTGCAACAGTAATGAGCACAAATTACGAAATTGCGAACTTTTCCGCAAATTGTCCACTGCAGACAAAAATACATACATCAAGAACAACAACTGTTGCTTGAATTGCCTCTCGGCTGGACACATAGTGTCACAGTGCACAAGCGCATACAACTGCCGTTCATGTCACTTAAGGCACAATACTTTGCTCCACCAGCAAGCAGTTCACTCAAACGAAACAGTTCAAAACTCTACTGAAGATGTACCCTCAACCAATAGGGTTTCATTCTTTAACATTATTAGGCATTTACAATCAGATCCTAAATCAGGCCATAGAAAAAATCCCACTCACCATAGGAAGAAAAAAAATGCCAATTCTAATGCGAAAATTGATGCTGGTTTCCCACAAATATCAAGAGTAAGAAAAATCAAGTACAGAACAGCGCAGCAAAACAACAACAAAAGGCAAACATAATTTCGAATTTTTACAGAACTGAAACTGTGTTTATCTGTGCTTCACTGTCGACTATACTGTTTGAAATTACACAGTAAAGCCACAGCACAAAGAAACAAAATAAATATACTTCGTCTTTCAATATTTTCTAATCAAATGGATTTGAGTTTATTTCTTAATAGCAAAGCAAATCAAAGCACAAACAATTAAAGTTTTAACTTACTGTGTAGTACTTTTCCATTTACTAAGAAATAAATGTACATACATACATACGTACATCATAATTCATCCAAGTTACCAAAACCTATGTACATACATATTCATATGTAATTGAAAAGAAACTTTTCTTAAAGCAATTCCACAACCTTTGATTTACAAACTTTATGATCAACAATTAATTCGGGCTCATTCTCGTGTGCATGTTGTTGGGAAATCAAAGATGCGCGTCGTTTGAAATTCTTAAAACATGTTGAACATTGAAATGGTCGCTCGGTTGTATGCCCACCCATATACCGCTTCATTTGCTCCGATGATGCATAACTGCGCTTGCAATGTGTGCATTCATATAGCCGTGCGTCCGTATGCCATCGTTTATGTGCAATCAAATTGCGAAATTCCCGGCCGCATATGTATGTCGTACGCATGCGGCTTCTCGCCGGTATGAATAAGCATATGTTTCTTATAGCCGACCTCTGTGTCATTGATTTGCCACATATATCACATTGGAATGGCCGTTCGCCGGTATGCGATACCATATTTGTACGTAAAGATGATGCCTGGCGATATGCTTTGCCACACAGCTCGCAGGTGTTAGGATTATTTGGATCATGAATGCTTAAATGACCTTCATAGGCATTGCGTGCTTTAAAGCCATCGCCACAAAGATCACACAAATATAGTGTATCAAGCACAGATACAGACACATATTCCATGTCTTCGACATTCTTTTTCATTTGTGCTGCATTCGCCAATTGGTTTAATTGATCCGTATCGTCGTCTTTCACCTCAATGGCTTCTTCTGTATCTACTTCGATGAGTTGTTCCTCGTCAACGGAATTTGCGCCCTCAATCTCGACGAACTACTTTCGCAGCACTTCCTCCGTATCCAAAACTAATCTTTTGAAAGCATACATATGTCCTGGCCACATTATGGACACAGCGCAAACCAATATTTGTTAAAAAACTTTCATTTTCATAGCTACCAATCTCTAGATTTGTAATGAAACTCAACATTTTTGTTTTCTATTTATTTGACACATAAAACCACAATTATACAGGTGGCCGCAAATAAACACCTGACTGCACCAGCATTGCCGTTTTGGTTACTTTTTACCAAAATTAGTTACCATGATTTCGATTGGTGATGACCAAGGTGTGTTCAACTGACAGGTTATATTACTTTCGTTTTTTCATGTCTTTCTTGCTATTGTTGTTTTCTTAGCAAATGGAATTAATCTTTAGATTTACAACAAAACATTTTTTTTTAAATGGTCTTGTTTGACATTCGTACGTGGCCGTCTTGGCTCTGATTGGCGGAATACAATTTTAGTATACATACACAATTCCAATCAGATGATCCACTCCGGTATCCTTCTTTAGATAATTTTTGGTGATGACATACATTTACTTACTATTTCCATGTTCACGTTTTTAAATAAAAATAACTTTGTTAAGCGTTTGTGTTCTTCTTTGCTACTTTTCATTTACTTTTCCTTCCCGCCAGCAATATCTGCTACTGGAAATCAATTAAGAAAAAATTAACATTCACTCGTCTGCTTACATCAAAGTATAGAAACACAAACTTTATACTGTTTTACAAAAATATTACAAAAAGGACCAAACGGCAAGACTGATCGTGGTAAACAATACACCAATCCATATGCACTTGCGCTAGTCGCCAAGTGATGGCGCTCCGCACAGTTGGAGATATTCACCACGATGTAAAAATTTGAAGTCAACCCAACAAGCGAATTACGTTCGCTTCGTACCTATTCGAATTCATATTCATTGGTATTGATTTTTTCTTCTTTTTCGTGGGGAGTTAAGGTTTTTGCGCACATTACGCAAAAAATTTACAAATAAAACATAAAATAACATAAATTTATATAACGAATTTACCACAACCGTTTTGTAATATTAATACAAATGCCACCCAACCAACCAAATATTCAGGTTCCCTATAATTTCCTATATTTACATACATACATATTCGAGCCTTCGGCATCGGACATTGTGGGTAGACAGGAGCCTTGGCGCTTCTGTTCACACCTACACCACGAGAGGAAATTATATCGGGAGCCTCGGAGATTACGGGCAGACAGGAGCCTTGGCGCTTCTGTCCACACCTACACCACCAAAGCAAATGATATCGGGAGCCTCGAATATTTCGTGTAGACAGGAGCCTCGGCGCTTCTGTCCACCTCTAAACCACGAGAGGCAATTAGATCGGGAGCTTCAGCGCTACCGACCTCATAAGCCTCACGAATATGCGAGTGAAGCGGAACTTAGGCTTCCGCCAGCTCCGTCATTATGATCAGGGGCACGGTTAACGCTTCCGACCCAATCCAAGGACTACGTCCAACCCACAACTTCCTTTCTGCCACTCCACTCTAATTCCATTTGCACCTACGGTCGTGGTTATGGAGAAGGCACGAAGGAAGATGCAAACAGCAACGGCGGACCTAGAACTCCATCTGGCCTCCCTGTATATATCATACTGGGAGCTGTTATGGAGTAAATTTTCCCCGCAATTTAATTCAATTGAGTGCAGAAAGTAACCACATATGTATTTATAGATCCTTTGTTTATATATATAAATCATTTTCAATTTGTAAATATATATGTAAAAATTATGCACATTCATAATCCCTTACGCTGGTTGATGGAAGAACGTGGTGTATCCTGCTGTTGTTGCCGCAAGGGGGCCGGTATGTTTACGCCAGTAGGCTAAACTCAATTCCTAACCGCCCTAATGTTCCGTTCCGATTGAACATACTTCTTCTGCGGCAACCCTAACATGACATTAACTACAAGAAAGTGACTTTCACTTTATTGTCACTTTCTTTGTACAATCTTTCGTTTTCATCCCGCCAACGACACCACACGACCATCAGCTAACGTAAGTAAGCCTGTGCCTCATTACATGAGCAATATATGTATATATATATACCTACTTTAAAATAATTCATACAATTCAATAAACCACTATAATTCTATAGCTACAATATTAATTATTATTGTGTTTATTTTTATTATTATTCCCGGCTCTAACTGCGGAATAAACACCTCGGTCTACCGTTAGATGAAATTGATGATAGTTTATGACAAAGGTGTGTTGCCTAGGCAGGGCTTAGTACTGCTAATACAACAACAACAACAACAACCTGGAATAACACGCCTCCTACTCCTATTTTGGAAGCATCACATTGAATGACAAATTCTCTGGAAAAATTAGGTTGAGCTAAGACTGGAGCGGAACTCAGAGCTACTTTCAGTTTTTCGAAGGCCTCTATTGCTTCTGGAGTGAGTTTGAAAGGACCAGGTGACTTACGTAAACAATCTGTCAAAGGGCCTGCTAAATCAGCGAAATTGGTAATAAATGCCCTGTACCAATTTGCCATGCCCACGAACCTGCGAACCTGTCGAGGAGATTTGGGAATGGGGAAATTCTGCATTGCCTCGATTTTCTCTGGATTCACTTTCAAACACCCACTGCCTATAACATACCCTAAGTATCGAATTTCTCTCTGGCAAAATTTACTTTTACTCACATTGATTGTAAGGCCTGCACTTTTCAAACACCTCGCAACATCTGCTAAAAGTTTGATGTGGTCGTCAAAATCCGCACTGCATACCAACAGGTCGTCCAAATAAACAAAAACATGTTCTCGCATATACGAGGGAATTGCTTTGTCCATGAGTCGACTCATTGTTTGCGGCGCGTTACACAGCCCAAAGGGCATAACTTTGTAATGGTACAAGGGTTTAGCTGGCACCGCAAACGCTGTCTTCTCTTTTGACGACTCAGTTAGTTTAATTTGGAAGAACGCGTCTTTTAAGTCGATACCACTAATAAAGTGCGTATCCTTTAGTCGGCTCAATAACCCGTTGATATGCGGCAGCGGATATGAGTCTTTCTTCGTGACTGCGTTTACCTTCCTAGAATCTATGCAGAGCCTAACTTTACCAGGTTTCCGTACTAGGACAACTGGGCTACACCATGGCGAATTCGACTCTTCGATGACTCCCATTTTCAATAGTCTATCAATTTCGCTGTAGGCTTCAGCCTGTCTTGGTGGCGAAAGAGGAAAATGTTTGCTTTTAATTGGGACTGCGTCACCCGTGTCAATGTCGTGCTCCACCAGCTGTGTTTGCCCTAGGCCTAATTTTTCAAACGACGGAAACATATCAATAACTTTTTGCAAATCGTACTTCTGGGATGGAGTCAAATCATGAAAATTGGGACCTTCTGTATCTTCCTTTGCTTCTAGACATGATATGCTTGGAAATATTTCGGGAGCTAAAGCAAATGCTTTCCAAAAATCTACTCCGAAATAGGCTTCCTGGAGAAGCGAAGGAACAAGGTAAAAAGATATAGATTTTGTTGTGTTTTTAAAAGTGACAGGCAATGAACTACACCCTATTATCTTCCGTTTGTCGCCGCCTGCCGTATATATACATTCATTCATTTCACGATATTTAAGATTGTTCTTTTCTAGAAATTTCAAACAGTCCTTACCCAGAATAGAGACATTGGCTCCTGAATCCAATAGTCCCACTAGTGATCCATTTCCTATCCTCACCCTAATCATTGGTCTTTCATCGTCTGTAAGGACGAGTGTGGTGCTTTCCAAAAGCTTGCGCACCTGGACACGTTTGCTATACCTCTTCCTACACTGCAAAATTCTTTCGGGTGGATATAGTTGGGAATCATTCGTGAAAATATTTGACCTAACCAATTGATAGTTTTGTTCTCTTTCTTCTAAACTGGGTCGGAAAATGGTCTGACAACTAACATTTCTAACTGAAGCTTTCAAAATACGAACTGGCCGAGAATTTGTTTGTGACGAAGTTGGGCCATCCGAATCTGAACTATTTGAGTTATCCGTACTATCAGGGAAAGTTACTATTGGTGTTGATTGACTACTTGCGGAACTGGCCGAAAGTGGACTAGGCTCAGCACTCGCGACGATTGGTTGCGTATTGACTGAAGTGGGGGCTATAGTCCCGAACGAGTTTCCCCCTCTCTTTTCTCGCTCGGATAACGGTTTCCCTGACCACGGTGGTCGTTGGGACACTTCGGAGTCAACACTCCTCTCTGACCGCATTTGAAACAAAACTGAGATTTAATGGGCTCCTCACAGTAAATATAGGAGTGACCCATAGCCTGGCAGTTCCAACATTTAATCCCTGAATAGTCTGGTTTACCCATACGACGATAATTCAGTGCTTCTATCTGTGGATCTACTATATAATCCTCACTTTCAACCCTACAATCCGGAGCTATGGCACGCGCTTCGTTTACGCTCGGCCTATGGTAATTTGATACTAAGCTCCTGCTCTCTTTCAGCACCTGCTCGCCTCGTCGAGCTACATCGCGGAGGTCATGCAGACTTCTTACATCCGCGTTAAACAACATTAATTTCAAATTACCATTAACGTTGCGTTTGATAATATCTATTAACAAGGCCTCAGACATGGGCTCTCTAAGTCTCGCGTTTAATGCCAGAATATCCGTGTGGAAAACGTCATATGTCTCATTTGGTTTTTGTTTGCGCACTGATATTTCCATCATCAGCTCATGGTCCGTCTTCAGGGTGCCGAATTCCCGTTTTAAGGAGTAACTCAAAAATGGATAAGTTGCATTAGAATTTTGTTTGGTAAATAACCAATACCATTCTTCGGCACGGCCTGACAAGAAAAGGTGAAAACTGGCCATAATCTGATCTTCTGTACACTGCGTGCGCTCACGCAAGGTGTCCAATTTAAACAAAAAATCTGAAACACTACCAGTACCGTCATAAGAAATCTTCCAGTCTTGTGGTTTCACAACCGTATTACTAGGCGTGGGAATAATTGGGTTGTTAACAAAAGTCTGCGCTTGGTTCGGTTGCTGTGTAACATCATCCCTAATATCATGTCTAGCATCACTCCTAACAAAATCCATCGCCGTTCGAGAGGCTGCGACTGCAGCGTTCAGGGTATTCACGTTTTCCCTAATAGCTCTCATCTCTTGGCGTAGCTCTTCTTGTGACGTTTGGAATAGCTGATGCAGAACGTGTACCCACGAATTCAAAGGAGACACTTCGGGATGGGTCTCTTGGTTGGAAGCCCTATCGTTGTAAACGTTTGGTTGTAACCGAACTTGTGGTAAAGCGCTAGCCTCGTCTACAGTATTTGTCGCGCATTGCTCAGGCGGATCCGGGATATTCCTAATAAGACTGTCTAGATCGAGGATATTTGCACTAGTCGGTCTATCATATTTTCCCGAAGGGTCATTATTTGGAACATCCCTGAATGGATCCACTGTTGTCCGGCTGACTATTGGGGAATGCATTACTAAAGGTCGGCTCGCTGGGGGTTTCGGAGTTGCACCTCCACTTCCTCTTCCTCTATAATATACCCCGCTACCTCTGTTTTTAGAACCACTACCTCTAGTCGAACTCCTAGTTTGCATCCCTTCAGCTGACTGCTGAGTGTTTTGAGACATTTTCAAAAAAAAATCGAACGTTTGAGCGCTTCAAAAAAAAACAAGGCACGCTTGAATGGTCGTATGAAATCTTAAGCAATTAACTGTTTGAATAAGTCACGTTTGGTGTTAAAGCTCAAATGCAATTATTTGTACAATTACCGAAATTTAAATCTCTATCTCGATTCAAAATTAGATCGCATCGAAAAGAAATTAACAAAACCTTGGTTTTGTGTTTGATCAAGCTTTCAGCGAATATTAATAATGATTATTTGCTATTTAAATCTCTATGCCGGTACAAAATTATGTCACATCCGAAAAAGTAATAAAACTTTAGTTGTCGCGTTTGGTGGAAAAATCAAGCAAATGTTTGTAACAATTATCTTCGATTGTAAAAATTATCTTAAGTTTTGCTAACAATATCGATTCAAAATGACTTCGCTTATAAAAAAAAATATTTGTATAAATAAACGTGTTCATATACGTGTATATGTAAATGTAAAAAGATATATAATGCAAAATATATATATGTTCGTTATTCAATGGGAATGCTGACCTCCCATTATAAAAGGCACAGGTTACAGAATAATAAAAAAAAATATATATAAACCCCCTTGAAAAACAAAAAAAAAATTAAGACAGTGTGTGCCAACTGGTCTCCAGCGCACCAACCGCAATGCAGGGTTGCTCGGAAGCTAAATCCCTGAGACAGGCTGGCTAACTAAAGATAGTTAGCAATAACAAAAAAAATCTAATTGTTGGGGTAAGTGGAAAAAAAATTCAACAACTATTTACAGCGAAGGTTGAGTGTATAGCTATTTCACGAAAAACCAATTTCGATCATCAGCACTCTTTTCGGAAGTGGACCGGTGCATCCACTTCCGAAAAGAGTGCTGATGATCGAAATTGGTTTTTCGTGAAATAGCTATACACTCAACCTTCGCTGTAAATAGTTGTTGAATTTTTTTCCACTTACCCCAACAATTAAAAATTGAATTAAAATAAAAAAATGTCGTGCTAAGCACTAAAAACTCTTTCAAGTAAAAAAAATCTAAATTTGCGAAATACTAACCTATCTCCGCCGCAATGAAAGGAACGGTTTGAATCCGCTTTCCTCAGACTTGCGGAGATAGACAATACATCCTTGGGTCTCAGCTCAGCTCATCGCCATGAAGTGGTGCTAAATGTTCCAAGGCACCCAACTCAGGCATGAGATGAACTGAGGCCTGCATCGCATAACAAAAGAAAAAAGACAGAACAAAAGAAATTTGCAACTATACCCTCCTAATCTCCGCCGCAATGAAAGGCACAGCTAGAGGCTGCTTTCCCCAGACTTGCGGAGATGAAAAGTACTAACTCAGGTCTCAGACCAACCCATCGCAATGAAAGTGGCGCTAGGTGCAACCAACTCAGACGCGGGATGGCTGTAGCCTAAATTGCAAAAAAAAATCACGAAAACAAAAAAAAATAAAAGGACGAATTTTCCTCATGACCAACATCCTTGGCTCCGCCGCAATGAAAGGCACGGTTTGAAGCCGCTACCCCAGACTTGCGAAGAAGGATTGCTAGCTTAGGATCCAGCCAACTCATCGCAATGAAGGCGGTGTTCG
Source organism: Urophora cardui (assembly GCA_960531455.1). NCBI lineage: Eukaryota > Metazoa > Arthropoda > Insecta > Diptera > Tephritidae > Urophora > Urophora cardui. The sequence continues at coordinate 107,397,751 of OY482673.1, read as the reverse complement.
AAACACTACCCCAGACGCGAGATGAGCTAGGCCCCAAAAGAAAAAAAAATCCGATACACATAACTGCACAAAAGACATATTCGGCAAAAGAAATAAAAATAAATACTGAATCTAGCGGACATGCCCCTCGGACGACAGTGAAAACAAATTTATATTACAAAAAAAATAAGTGCGTTCAACACTGCCTCTCCGGGTGAAATGCAAAAAAACAGACAAAATGACGTTAAGTCTCGTGGAGCCCTGAGCCACTAACAACAATGCCTCTCCAATCAGCCTGATCAATTCCATCATCTCGCCGCAACGCAGTGGCGGCTACGGAGGCTGCCAATCTGGGACTTGCGTGAAGATGAAACTTCACTGACCGATCAGAAAACCACTGAAGCCAGCACCCAAGACACCACGTTGGGCGCCATCTGTTATGGTTGGCATTCGAATATCGAGTGGAGCAGCAATGCATGGCGGTCGGCATGATCTAGGGTTGCACTGTGGCTAGTCATTGTCGGCTGGGCGGGGTTCTTGCCTACATTGCTGTCCTGCGCCATAAACAGAAAAAATTCATATCATGCCTTTTCAAACCAAAACGAGTAAAATCACACTAAAACAACATCCGGTTTAGCCGGATGCCACGGACGGACCGTTGAAAAATTCGAAAATTCAAAATAACCCGAAAATCCAAATTCAAGAGGCCAGGCGTCAGTTAAATTTAAATAAATGCAAACCGAGGGAAAATGTTATTAAAATTTGAATATGAATTTTGAACGTACATATGTACGTTAAAATCAGACGGACGTTAGCAAAACATTTAAACCGAAATTTAAATCGGACGGAAAATTTTAAAAATAGATGAGCGCACGTTAAATTTAAATAATCGCGGACGGACGAGAAAATAATCGTTGCACCAAAATTTAAATTTGAATGTACGTTGAAATCGATATGCACCAAATTGAATAACCACTGTCAAAAAAAAAAACCGTCAAAATGAATTTAAATTTGAATATATCTATCGCAAAAAAAAATCGTTAAATTTGAATTAAATTTGAATCAACCGGAAGGACCGGTTATTAACAGGCATCTGAAAATACATAAAAAGGCTGAAATTTAAAATATATGAACAATCAAAAAAAAGTTAAAGCCGAACTCACAAGGGGGTGGCGTTGCCGATGTTGTTGCAGCGCCGGTGCGTTTTTGTCCCACCCTAATCCATGGTTACTGTCGCACCCGAATATCAGTAACCCCTTACCTGTGGTGCGCCGCTGGTGTTGCTGCAGCGCTGGTGCTTTTCTGACCCACCCTCATCCTTGGCCATCGGTGCACCTTAATTTCGATGACCCCATATCCGAAAATCCCTAATGCCTTTTTCAAATAAAGTAGGTCAGCATTCCCATTTTAATTACAAAAAAATTTATTCAAAATTCATTCTTTTAGACTTAAAATCTAAGTTTCCTTTCTCCTTTTTCTTTCTTCTTGTGTCACATGCACTCACATCTAAATATTTGGGTTACAAATTATGTATGCGTAGGGTTTAAGGCGCCTTCCCTTTCTTTCTTTTTCTTCTTTCTTAAATATTTACCACTCTAACTATTACCACTAGCTAATGATTAATGGATGATATTAAATTCAATGCCTTAGGGTGGTCTTTAATTGACCCCAAATATTACAGGCCCTACACATTATTTTGTTGTATTGTAATATGTGCATATTTATGTAGGTGCATTTGTGTCGATTATTCGCACATATAAAATTCGGTTTGTGCAATCCAATAGACAGGACACTTTCATACCTGTGCGTATGTACGGGCTAAGCCAAGCCTACATAGATATGCACACATGTACATCAATTTTGAATAATTAGAGAAAAAAAACTGAAACATACAAAAAGAAATAAATACATCGCTTACGTACTAAATGCTGGTGACTGGTGCTGCTGTTTTAGTTGTGGGTGTTATGATGACTGTTGATGAGGCTGTGGTGGCTATGGTGGTTACTGCCGCAACGCTGACGATCCCTTTTTTTTTGTTGCTTTATTGTATACATGCAATTAAGTTTTGTATGGTATTTTAGCTTGCCTTTTGTTAATTTTGTGTTTTTTTTTGTTTATTTTTTTGTTGTTTCGGTTAGCATATATCTATTTGTTTGTCACATTTTTATTATTTTTGTTTTGAAGATGCCAGAGGCTGGCACACAGTGTCGCTTTGTTGTTGGTTTTGTTGATTTGCTGCATTCAAATCTGTGCTATGTGCGTCGCAAAAAAAAAAAAAGGTCTCATTTTCTCGCTGGGTTCCCTTTTCACCAATTTTTGTTAATTTAACACGTCGTACAATTTTATTTTAAATTTTCTCATTTCTGTCTGTTTGTGCAATGATTTTAACAAAACATATGTATAACTGATTTATAATTAATTATTTAGGAAAACTTAACAACATAATAACATTTATTGTATGGATGCAAGTATTTTAGTTTGTTCAGACATTTGTTTTTTTTTTGTTCGTGCAATACTTTCAATGCTTTTTCCAATTAATTGCATCTCTGGCTGATTATAAAATTTATTTTCACATGTTGATAAATACTTATGTTCTTAATATGTACATATGTACATACATACGTAGAAGTACATTTTCAATTCGTTTCAATTGCTTTCTTTATTTCGTTTGATAAGTTGGATGTATGCATTCATTTTATACGAAATATATAGCACTTTTATTGCATTTATATTTCTGTCTCAACGTACATATGTAGACCAACAAAAAAAAAACGTGTTCAATTGAGTCGGATAAATCTTTATTTCACATGTCCATATATCAAATATACATATGTCTGTAGATAATAAAAAAAAAACACAACACGCATGTTTTCCTTTTTGGACTTTTCTTTTGTGAAATAGATATTTTAAAGTTTTTATTCGTGATCTATTTGTTGTATTATTGCATAAAAGAAAATTATTGATTTTTGTTGTAATCAAATGTAAGACCACTTTATTTACGACGCGCCCCCAGCGACCGACTTCTACCAATCTTCTTTTTCAACTGCTTTTTCCCAACTGACTGTCAGGACCGCACTTATCAGACGACTATCTCCAACTAACTTTCTGTACCCCAATTTTTCCTGTTCAAGCGTGCCTAGCTAAACGCTCACCTTCCCCTTTTTCTGTCTCTGTTTGGAAGGGTCCCGTTTCCTATCGTATAACAATGTAGTGCCGTATAACAATGTAGTGACGTGTGCATAATAGTGGCGTGACTTTACGGTTACCCGAATGTCTACATCATGGTATGACGCTAGCAATGACACAGCAAGGTGGAATGCGATTGCCATGTTACACAAAAAAAAAATAACCAAAACTTTCGGGATAAAATACCTCAAGCATTTTTCCCATGAACTGTCTCAAAAAAGTCGATTGTATTCGTGCCCTAGAAAATTTGCTACTGTAAAATCCTATTAGCGTGCGTTGGGAATATAATAGACATTGGGTCATGTCAATAAAAGCCAAGCATCTGCTCCTGCTTAAGATCTCAGATATTTTACTCAAATTTTGAAATTTGGTTCATACCAGTTTATGTCAAATTTCTGCAATTTCCAGCAAAAGCATCTGCCTCAATCCTATCAACATGGCCCATTGTTGTCCTACGCTCAAATTACGAATTGGTAAGGGACAGGAAAATCTGGTTGGTGAAACAATAGTACATGAGAACATTTTATAAAATATGCATTTGAAAGTACCAAGTCACCGAATAATCACGTGTTACGTATTTTCACATTACGAAGTGTTCATGGCAACCCTGGAAGAACCAGTTTGTCCATCACCAATACTTGTGCATCTCCGCCATTGGAACGATTGTGAAGATTCGGAGGGGAAATTTCTCATGATGTCTACTCATAGAGGTCGGCTCGATAGCTTGCCAGATTTGGAGAAAAATTTATGTGCGATCTATAAAGCTCGGGTTCAAAAAAAAAAATGAAGCAATACCATATAATCATCTCGAAGAATAAAGAATAAAAAAAAATCAATGTAAATTTCGGATAAACCCACTCGCTTAAATTTTGTTTAGACACTTAGTGGAGGAAAAAGGGAATTAATTACAGGATTTGAGCAAAGAAGGATTTCGCATTTGAAATATCTAGTAACTGAATGAGAAAATACGAATCGTTATTATTGCTACAACACCATAATTGGTAAACGAAATTACTCGAACAGGAAAGTTACTGACGGCAAAAAAAAATTGTAAGCTATTCTATCGAAACCACCCCTATAATGCAACCTCATTCTCCTTCACATGCGGCCAAGGCTAATTTATAGAAGGTTAACCTACTAAACAGCTGATTGCAGACTTTTCCCTATAATTTTTTCTCATATTGTGGTGCTTGTGTCAAAACTTATGACAATTTGATCTTGACGCAAGGTGATATCTACAATGGCGGCTATGATTTTGACAGAAGCATCACAGAATACACAACCAATTTTTCATGGAGTGTGTATGTATGTATGTCCGTATATAGTACTGCAAAAACCTTCTATAATTGAACCATGCATGCGACTACCTTTCATGTTTTGCCACGCGTCACCATTCTTCTTCACCGTGTCAGCACGTCGGCCGTTATTAATTGGAAGTTATTGGAAACTACTAAGAAAAACTACTAAAATAGTGGTGCTGCCACACAGACAAAATTAAGCAACCGAAATTAACCCGTTTATGATCGATATCAGGATTGATATCGATAGCAAACCATAACACTCTGTGATTTTGGCCTGGCAAATTTGCCGAGATGACATAAGTGTGATAAATTTGCCGAGCACAACAACAAAATACACGTCTTGTCAAATTTGGAGCTTCGGCAAATTTCTCATACCCCAACCCGTGATATGTGATATCATGAGAAAAATATCACGGGAAATGCAACCATGTTATTACATTCACAATGGTCTTCTATGAGAAGTGACTTTGAATTTATGTTTCTAGTTCTTTTCTTTTAAGTATTTTATTTTATTCAGATAAAAAATTAATTAATTCGAAATTGAAGCAAGCACAGCAAAGCGACAACAGTCGTATAAAGAGTGGAAAGAATATGACTAACATGCTAGTTCACAATGAAGTCAGTTAGAATTTTCACATCTATTCCGGTTTACGATCCACTTTCATCGGAGGTGAATCGGACCAAATGGCATTCTGCAATTCTATTGACGTCCGATGAACGTCAGATTTTTTCGAAGTTCGGAAATCGGCATTCTGGTTCACGATGGATCGGATTTTTGACAGTTTATCGGAGCGATTCTTTCCATCAGCTTTTGTGTGTCGGAGGCAATAGAAATTTTGATTACTTTTGGAAATATTACCAATTTAATGTAATTAAACTATGATTTTCAAATTTATGCAACATTATTATACAAAACGGGCTTGGTTTAGCTATGCTACAGGCCTTTTCTTTGCAAAATAAGTGAACAAAAGGAATCTGCTTTAGTACAATAGACTGAATAGAGGAAAATAAGTACAAGGAGTTTCAATGTATTGATTCAATGTATTGAACTTTTATTTAATAATAAAATTTATTATCCTTTTTAGCAATATTTATATATTATTGTTTAATAAAAGTTTCTGAAAATAATTTTAATTGTGTATTATTAGTACGATCATGTAAGATGAGTGGGTAGCGCAACTCGGGCATAATTTCTGTGCCAAGATGTACTCCTTTAAGCATTTTTGCCTGACTGTGTCTTTTTAAAGATTTAAAATATCGCCTTGCAACATGATTTACAAACATTTGCACGAGAAACTAACAAATCGAAGAAACGTGCTCACTTTCTATATCCGTTCATGCTCAACGCGTCCTGGCGAGTCACAAAATTCCTGCTACACGATATGTACATATTCATGATTTGATTGATCGCAACCTGGATCTCAAATTTGCTTTTATGTTTTGCGATCCATAAAAACTTGTTGATATGCGACCAGTGTGGAGCATCATCCATGCACTGCATCAGTATAACATATCACTATAAATAGTGTAAAACAAACCAACTGCAAGAGGTTTTCGCATGAAACTTTGTTGGAATAAGCTGTAAATGTTATTTTCACTAAAGTTGGCATTTTCATTGCCCTTGAGTTCATGGAGTCCAGTTTTTTTCATTATTTTTAAATTACTAATAGTTAAAGTGGGAATCGCAATAATGTACCACTGGTGTTAAGGGAAAATTTGTATATAATGAACCACGATCCTATCGCAGATCATAAAAAAGTCGCTACCGCGGACGATTATAGCTCAAGAGATATTCCTTGTTAAAGCAATGTGTGTGTAGAAGACTTCTTTGTGTCATCGACCTTTGGGCGCGCTTTAAAAAAACCTCAGCCGGCCGAATTCTCCTTTTGGAGAACTTTAATATTATAATTTAATAATAGTTGAAAGCGTTAAAGGTAGATGAATTATTTTCCAAAGAATATTTCCTGAAAGTTTCACTGAAAAATTCGCAGTAGTTTGTAAATAAATAAAATTGGTTCATTCTATCCAAGCTTAGCCGGTGTTCATTTCCGAATTACAAGGTATTATCGCATGAAACTTGGTGACAGTATTCTATAAATGCCGTTTTCATATATGTTGGCACTTTTTCTTTTATAATAGAAAGCAATATTTTAAAAAATTGAATTAAAATTAATGTCCAAATTCCTTTGTTCTTCCATTTATTTTTCCACTAAATAAGCTGCTGCAGCAATGGAACCCATTTTTTAACCATTTAATATATTCTTTCTGAAAATGTAATCTAAAACTTACTGAAAATATAAATTTGCTGTCAAAAATACAAATGTGCTGTCAAATAATACATATTATTTCGCATAAACGCTATCTAACACTGATTCGAACATAGTTTAACACTTAACAACACTTATGTTCTAAACGTCGTAAACCAGAATACCATGATTCAACAATGGGTACATTCAGAAGGCGCAACGGTGGAGCACAACTGTTGTGTAGATATCAGTAATCGGAAAGTGATACAATTTTCGCCTTCTGAACGAGCAGATACATTAAATAAACAAATTAGTATTTTAATTATCCCCAACGTAATTGCCAATAATTTCGCGGCTTTGAAACATTTTTATTACATTCCAAAATTCATAAACACTATTTATATTTTTGTACATATGTCAAAATCGTAAGCTCAACATGTTGTGTAAAGTGAGCGTAAAAAATTTATGATGGAAAAAAGTCTCCAAAATCACAACATGTTGTGTTGATCAGAAATACTCAACGTTACGTTCAGAAGATAAAACACAACAGTTGCGCAACTGTTGCGCCACGGTTGCGCCTTCTGAACGTAGCCAATAAGAGCCCGTGCACAATTGACTTCTACCTCGCTTTGCTTCAGAGTTTTCCTTTGACAGTTCCGTTCAGCATGTGCTTTTCAAAGGGATATGTTCACAATTGAGGTGAAGCGAGTAAAGCAAAGTATAAAGTTAGCCATATCTCAACTTTTTTACACTTTGACAAACTTGTGTGTGTGTGTATGTTTGTATATCTACACTTATTTTAGCGATTTCGCGAAATTTCGTGAGAAGTGAACAGAGAAAAGTAAAAAATAACATTCGAATAAGCAGAAAAAAGCAAATTCCCCAAATATTTTACCAAAAATCAGGTTTATAAATTAAAGCAAAGAAGTGAAGTGGAAATTGTCAAAGTGTTAATTGTAGCAAGCATCTGGAATTTCGCTTTGCTTTAAGGTTTTTTCTATCAAAGTTGGAGCAGACAAAGCCAATTGTGCACAAGCTCTAAAGGTTTACGCATGACGACATACCTTCATACATAGTGGGGCGAGAAGTGCCATGCAAAGAGGAATGTAGAAGAATTTGACAGATTCGGCCCCAAGGTTTATCCCAATAGAGGTTATATTACTTCCGTTTTCATGTGTTTCTTGTTTCTTTATATATGTCAAATCACATAGAAAAATATTTTCTAATCCGTTTTGTTTGACATTCTACAAGAACCTTCTTCGCCATGATTGGCGGAATACCATTTAGTATACATACACAATTCCAATCAGCTTATCTACTGCGATATCCTTCTTTAGATAATTCTTGTTCGGCCCCTATGGAAATGCTAGGGTACGTGTGTGTGTGGCTTGTGTTCGTGTGTTTATGAAGATTGAAGAAGAAGTCAGCTGATCTTATGCATTCTCCTTTATTGTTCCTCCACGCAGAATACCAATTTTCGTTTTGTCGTAGCAGTGAGCGTCGCCGCGATCGGAGTTCCGAGGAATTGTAGAATAGCTGTTTTATTTTCTTAAAGGTGCGCTCTCTCTGTGTGGCAAATTTCTCAAGATATCATGATATCTCGGCAAAAATATTAGACACAGAGAACAACCTTATTATTTTTATGACGGATCACAAAAGATGTACAAAAGTAAATAAATTGAAAAAAAAAAATGTCTGCCTACGATAATGTAAGAGTTGGAAAGTTGGTGTTAAAGGGAGAAAATCCCAAGTAAGTAAATTCAATAAGCATACGTAATTTCTAGGACGTCCCTTTAATAATTTGGGGGAAACTTTCCAATAATGTCACACGCCCCCAAAAAAACGACTTCTACCGGGTGGTAGGGGAAGGGAAGGGTGTTCTGAATCCGTAAATTTTAGGCGCCGGACGTACCTCGTTTTCGAGGAATTTATGGTTATAGTTTAGTAACTCCATATAAATTCGATAGATAAAGAAAAAACTTTTGCGCAGAACACTTTTCTGCGTTGGCGGCCTTCGGCCGCGCTTATAAAAAATAACCCTGGGCTACGCCATCCGTCCGGACGTGTGCCCTAACCGTGGCTACCGCCACGGTGATGTCCTTCTGCGTAGTACACCCTGTGAAGTCACTATTGGCAACATTTTTAATAAAAGTGATTTTAACGCAATACTGTAAAATTTATTAAATATATTAGTAATATACGTGTTGCGACTAAAATAAAGAGTGAAATTTGTTTTGTAAATGAGGAAATGGGGTTGATATTGGTAAAAATTTAACAACTTTAACAAATTCCGGGAAAACTAGGTACGTCCGGCGCCTAAATTTAACTGATTCAGAACCTACTCCACCTCCCCTACATCCCAGTAAAAGTCGTTTTTCTCGCGGCGTGTGACATTATTGGAAAGCCAACCCATAATTTGATCTAATTATAGGAAATCAAAGAAGCATAAGCGTGATAAGGGAGAAAAGGATATCACCAAAGCGAAAAAAGCAAAAACGCAGGTGGATGAAGATGCATTACGCCATGGTGGTTGGTGGCTGACAAAGTGTACACCGGAAATTACCGGTACAGTGGCCATTGAATTTGGTGAACGTGCATATCTAAAGGCACTCGATAATGGTTTATTTACTTTGGGACCACCGCATAACGAGGGCGAGGGACCTGAACCTGAGGAAATTTTCACAGCTTTTCCTATAAATGACACAAAAATATCAATTAAATCAGGATACGGAAAGTATTTGAAAATTGAAAAAGATGGCATGGTTACGGGTCGTTCTGAAGCAGTTGGCAGTATGGAACAATGGGAACCCGTATTTCAGGTAAAGTATTAAAACCGACTAACTTTGTGCAGATGGATATTATATGTATTAATGATCCTAGATGGGTTTACTAAATTTTCGCAACCCGGAATTACATCTGTGTTAATATCGAACAGCAGTAGCTTTATGTAATTTTCTAGCAGGTACCCGCACTAGATTTTTAAGTGAAATCATTGAGATTGAAGCTGGTTGAAAACCAGAGAGTTGAAAAAAAAGTCGCCTTTAAAAGTCGCTTTTAAAAAAAAAAAAAACTCGTGCGTTCGTCATTTCAGTTGCTTTTTCTATAGTGGACGAAGTAAAGGCGACTTTTTTTTTCGCGTCCCGCTCACTAGAGCTACAGCCCACGAAGTCCTCCGCGACCCTATTCACGACATGGACGAAGGAGGTAGGACTGGACTTAGGCATACGAATAGGGAATATATCCATCCCTACCGTAAACAACCCAAAGATCTTGGGTGTTACCTTCGACAGTCTTGTCTCCTTCTCCGCGCATACGACCGCGATTATTAACAAGGCCCATAGCCGCAACAAAATCCTCAAATCGCTAGCCGGCAGCACGTGGGGTAAAGACAAAGAAACAATAATATCTACATACAAAGCAATCGGCCGGCCGGTCCTCAACTATGCATCGCCAATATGGTCACCGGGGACTTCAAGAACACAATGGCAGAAACTCCAGGCCTGCCAAAACTCAGCCCTCAGAACAGCCACGGGTAATCTCCTGATGGCGCCGGAACACCATCTACACCATGAGGCCAATATTCTCCCAGTCATAGAACACAACACTATGCTCAATAAGCAGTTCCTGCTGGGATGCCACCGCGGGGGCCATCCTAATAGCCACCTGCTAGAACCGGAACCGCCTCCCCGGCACATCAGGAGACACCTTCTCGACCTCTCCCCTGAGGTTGAAAAATACATAAAACAACCATTAGACCCAACGGCTTACAGGCAGGCATTAAAGGAGATTCACACCGACACCATCACCACATTCGTTTCAGTCCGTCCGTCATACAGAATTTTAAGAGACCAACCACCCCCCATAGCAGAAGAAGAATTGGAGCTGCCAAGAGAAACACGCGTCACCCTAGCGCAACTACGATCAGGCTTTTGCAGTCGCCTGAATTCATATAGGGCCAGAATTGATCCTGAAATACCTAATACATGTCCGGTATGTGGAGAGACGCCGCATGACACACAGCATCTCTTCATATGTCCACTCAAACCTACTCACTTAACCCCCCTGTCCTTATGGACTAGCCCAAAAAGCGCTGCCTCATTCCTGGGCCTCCCGTTAAGTGAGCCCGACGACGATCTATGAGCCTATCGCGCCGGCTAAGCAGGGCTTAGTACTGCTATAACAACAACAACACGAACGCACGAGGCCCCCAGCGGGTTAGGGAGATTAGAATATACCCGTGGTAGGGAATGCCTGTCGTAAGAGGCGACTAAAATCCACCGGCCTAGAAGGTTGATAATGGCCAAAAAAAAAATCGTTCGCACGACAGTCGGTACCAGTGTCAGAAGGGACTAGTACCCGAGCGTACCGGATATAGGCTATGTTCAGAAACTCAGGATAAAACGCAACAGTGGCAGTAATTATTTTTTTGACGATTGTGATGAGCAACGCTTCATGCAAAATTTACGTTTATGAACGTTCTGCTTCTACTACAAAAGCAGGTTGCGCTTCAAACTGAGTTTCTGAACAAAGCCTTATCCGGCAAAGGACTGTCACTTCCCCTACACTCCCCAAAACCATTGGAGTGTCTTGGTAGCTACAAAAACAACAACAACGAACGCACGAAGAAAAAAATCTTTATCTTTCTTCCTTGACCATTTTCCGCTAGAATTCATTTCTTTTTCGCTTGAGTACTGATGTATGAATAACTTTTCCTGTTTTATTTTAGGATGGTAAAATGGCTTTATTATCGGAAACAGGATTTTTTATGTCCATTGATCCGGAAGATGATGCTTGCGTTGCCCTGCGTAAAAAGGTAACAGAACATGAAATTTGTAGCATTCGCTGTAACGCTTTGCGGGAAGCCATTGTGGACGAAGAACCCAAAGAAGAGAAAGGCGATCTGTCGCAAGTGGAAAAAAATTATGTGTATGGCGAAGCTGCATTATTTATATTCTATACAACTTTGTTATTAATCATTTCCTTTTATTCCATAGCAAGAAATTTCAGAAATTTCAAGATAAAAAACTGCGTATTAATAAGAATGATGTTAAGGAACTTGAGGTGGCGAAGGAGCGTGGAACTTTACACGAGGCCTTGCTGGATCGGCGTAGTAAAATGAAAGCGGATAGATATTGCAAATAGAAAATATATTACATTGGAATTTCCAAAAAATCGAGATTAGCTTCAAATTTAGATATATTTAGTAAAGCAAACTATAATCTTAACTACTGTATTTATTGAAATGATAATTTCGAACTTTTGTATTCATGGCTTTACCAGAATTTAAAATTTTTTACAATACATTGGGCTGTATTAATAAAAATCAAGCAAATGCTTTTACTCAAAATTTTAAAAATTTGACATTAATTTGTATGAACCAAATTTCAAAATTTGAGTAAAAGGTTTGAAATCTTAAGCAAAAGCAAATGCTTGCTTTTATTAATATGACCCTTTGTGTGCAATTAATGCACTTTAGTTAAGTAATTTCCGGCCATATAACAAACCCGAGCTAGGATGTATATACCTTATTGCGATTTAAACAATGTGTTGATTCCAACACCAGCAATTGATCTAGACCGATTGAACCGACGCACACTGGGCGATAGCGGCCAAAAATAAAATCGAAATTAAAGTATTACCAAATCCATATTTTTAACAGCGATTGACAGATATAATAGTTCGTAAGAAAAAGGCTTAAAGCCCGTCTCCACATAACTTGATTCACCAGAGAAACATGTAGCAAAACATCTCGCTCAATAACCCGTCTCCACGTGGCTAATCGTGATTCAGTTTGACATTTCTCTTTCTTGTTCTTCTTAAATGTTTGTATGTTTGCTTATTTTTGCGTCTTTGTTTTGGTTTGTGTGAGATTTCGATAGATTTTCGATACAAAATTAGAGAAGACATCGATATCATCGAGGTTGGCAAGATGATTCAGAATGAAACAGTGTTTCAATCTTCACTCGCTCTCAGAAATTTGTATGGAAATTGGCGAGTTTCGGCACTGGTTTCCGTGTCGAAACAAGATTGAGAGAAAATGCAGAAAAAAAAGAGCGAGTGAAGATTGAAACACTGTTTCATTCTGAATCATCTTCCCAACCTCGATGATATCGATGTCTTCTCTAATTTTGTATCGAAAATCTATCGAAATCTCACAGCCCAAAACAAAAACGCAAAATGTAAGCAAACATACAAACATTTAAGAAGAGCAAGAAAGAGAAACGTTAAACTGAATCACGATCAGCCACGTGGAGACGGGTTATTGAGCGATATGTTTTGCTACATGTTTCTCTGGTGAATCAAGTTATGTGGAGACGGGCTTTTACATCAACTTTTTGAGTCTCGTTTTGTTTAGCCGTACAGGGTGCCCAAAGCTGAGCAAAAAATACGTCCTTTCATTTCTCAATAATTACACCTTATAACAAATCGACGGCTGAGAATAAGATCGCCCTATTTCAAAAATTGTTTCAAAAACGCCCTATTTGAAATATTGTTTCAATAACGTCCTATTTCAGATTTTGCTTCAAGAACGCCCTATTTGAAAAATTGTTTCAATAACGTCCTATTTCAGATTTTGCTTCAAAAACGCCCTATTTCAGAGAAAATTCCATATATGTAAATTTCTCTGAAATAGGGCGTTTTTGAATAATTGTCTGAAATAGGACGTTATTCAAACAATTTTTGGAATAGGGCGTTTTTGAAACAATTTTTGAAATAGGGCGATCTTATTCTCAGCCGTCGAAATGCTGTGTCTCATTCAATCATTAACGTACGTAATCGGATGATACATCCGATTTGAGCTTTTAGAAACCATACGATTTTTGTAAATAGCGATCACTCTTGGATTTATATGAACTTCCAAATATTGACAAAAAAAAGTCTAAGAAAAAAAATCTTTCCTCAACTTTAAATAAAAACAAGGCTTTGTTCAGAAACTCAGTTTGAAGCGCAACCTGATTTTGTAGTACAAGCAGAGCGTTCATAAACGTAAATTTTGCATGAAGCGTCGCTCATCACAATCATCAAAATAATAATTACTGCCGCTGTTGCGCTTCATGCTGCGTTTCTGAACATAGCCCAAGTAAGATCGCGGCTGTCTTCGGGCGTACCGAAGACTTCATACCTTTCATGAATGGGGAAATGAAAAGTTACATAGTCTGATATTGTTTAATTTATACTTTCAATTCTGTGGGTTATTTATGCAAACATTCCTTAGAAAAAGAAGTGTCATGATTTAAATGGTCGGTTGTATGGTAGCTATATGTTATAGTGGTCCGATCTTGGCAAATTTCGTTGACATTATTTAGGTCCAAATACTTCAAAGCAGGGTTTGAATTTGCTTGCTGCAAAATAGCAATAGCCGATGTTTTTTGCTTATTGCTGAATTCAGCCGAGCCAAAAACGAAAACACGAATCATTGGGTATGTTCAGAAACGCAGCATCAAACGCAACATCGGCAGTAATTATTTTTTTGATGATTGTGATGAGCGACGCTTCATGCAAAATTTACTTTTATGAACGCTCTGCTTGTACTACAAAATCAGGTTGCGCTTCAAACTGAGTTTCTGAACAAAGCCATTCGCTTCAGTTTTCAGCTGAGTCGTGTTTGCTTGTATAGTTAAGCCAAGCAACTCAATTTGAGAGGGTTGCTTTTGCTTCCAGCAATTAGTTGAGTGGTAAATTTTTGCTAACAGTTGCTTATTTTGGTGAAACTAGTTTTTAAGCGAAATTCAACATGAAAAGATGTTTACAAATGAACATACACACATACATAAGTAAATATGTATAAAAAATTGAAATATGCCTAAACAAATCGTTTCAGCAAAATAAGCAAAAGCAGAAAAAATGCAAAGATACAACTAATTGCTGGATGTAAAATGAAATCCCCCAAATCGCGTTGCTTTGCTTAACTATACAAGCAAACACGGCTCAGCTGAAAACTGAAGCGAATGAATCGTGTTCTCGTTTTTTACTCGGCTGGCCGAGTTTGCTAATTTACTTTTCGTTAGCAAAAGCAAATGCAGCAAAAGTAGCTAAGCAATTTCAAACCCTGCTTCAAAGTTTCATGCCCTTAGCTATTTAAATGGAGAAGTTATACGCCAAAATGTACATATCTGAACAATCGGCTGTATGGTAGCTACATATATGTTAGAGCTTACGATTTCTCGCGAGATTCTCGAAAATCTCGAAAGGCTCGCGAGCTTCTCGACGTTCAACTACATCGCAGAAATATCGGAATAAGCATAATATGCTCTTTCGTAGATTTTTCTGCTTGTATGTACTTACATACATGTGTATGAATATGTGCCATTTACGCCCTTGCCAGGTGTATTTCACAAAATTCCGATTGGAATACAATTAAAATTTCATAACATAAAATTTTTTCTTTCCAATGACATACGAGAAATTTTTGATATTCATATTCTTTGACACAATAGGTCCGTTCGGCGGCTGCAAATTGCAGCAATTTGCAAACAAAGAAAAATATGTCTTGCTCTCCGAAAGAGAGAAACTTATGCAAATTTACTGGCATTTCAACGAACAGAAGTTTGTCAAAATTTGCAGCAAATCAGCTGTTTGTCTTTATTCACAAGTGCATAACAAAATTAAAATTTTACGAAATGAAATCGAAGGGAAAGCGGGTCGGCTTTCCATTATTCCAGCACGCCACGAGAAAAATGACTTATACATGGGTGTAGAGGAGCTATCACAGATCTCAAAACTGAAAACCAAACTTGCCGGAGGCTTATAGTTCCCGAGATATTCCTTCTTAAAGTTGTGAAAATACTACGTAGGACATCACCGTGGCGGTAGCCATGGTTGGGGCACACGTCCGGACGGATGGCGTAGTCCAGGGTTATTTTTTATAAGCGCGGCCGAAGGCCGCCAACGCAGAAATGTATTCTTTTGCGAAATTTTCGCTAAACTGCATGTGTGGTGAAATTTGTATGGGAACTTTAACAGCAAATATCTCGGGAACTATAGGCCTCCGGTAGGTGGGGTCTTCAGTTTTGTAATCTGGGGGCCCCCTCTACCCTCCTAAAAAAAACCATTTTTTTCTAGCCGTGGGGGGCTCGTCTAAAATTTTACCTATCTCGGAAACTATAAGTCTCCGGCAAGGTTGGTTTTCAGATTTGGGATCTGTGATAGCTCCTCTACACCCATGTATAAGTCATTTTTCTCGTGGCGTGCTGGAATAATGGAGGGTTATCTTTTTAACGTGCGGCCCAAGGCCGTCAACGCAAAAAGGTATTTCCTCGGTAATAGTGCGCAGTTTTGGTGTTTTGTTTGGCGGATTTTACAACTTTACCAACAAATATCTCATAAACTATAAGTTTCCGGCAGGTTTTTATTTCTGTTATAACATCTGTGAAAAAGTTATTTTTTCGAGGCGTGCGACATTAATGGACAATTTTCCCATTTGAGTAGTATACAACTTCCTATTTGCGATTCAACAACGCAGAATCCCGAGAGTGCAGACGATGATCCCACTGCGCGGTCATTAACACGTTTCCTTTTAGCTGGTACCTTATTAAACAAATTAAATCATTTAAATAAACTTTATAAATTAAAATAATATAATTTTCTCACTTCATTTTCTATTGAATCACATATATTCCCGATTTTCATAGTTTTTTGACTTGAAATCACTTTCGAATTTTTTTTAAATTGTAACCATAGGACCGTTCGGCGGCAGCAAATTGCAGAAAAAACTGCAAATTCGCGTTTTTTGAGGCATAAACTCAGTCAAAATTTGCAGAAGAGAGCGCAATTTTGACAGTTCAAAGAAGAAGAAAGCTGCAAAGTTTTACTGACAAAATTTGTCGTTGCAGAGTTCAGTAGACTGAAAAAACATATGATTTGCGATCATATGGTTGCAATTTAAAAAAAAATCGAAAGTGATTTCAAGTCAAAAAACTATGAAAATCGGGAATATATGTGATTCAATAGAAAATGAAGTGAGAAAATTATATTATTTTAATTTACAAAGTTTATTTAAATGATTTAATTTGTTTAATAAGGTACCAGCTAAAAGGAAACGTGTTAATGACACCGCAGTGGGATCATCGTCTGCACTCTCGGGATTCTGCGTTGTTGAATCGCAAATAGGAGGTTGTATACTACTTAAATGGGAAAATTGTCCATTAATGTCGCACGCCCCGAAAAAATAACTTTTTCACAGATGTTATAACAGAAATAAAAACCTGCCGGAAACTTATAGTTTATGAGATTTTTGTTGGTA
This sequence comes from Urophora cardui, assembly GCA_960531455.1. Lineage (NCBI taxonomy): Eukaryota > Metazoa > Arthropoda > Insecta > Diptera > Tephritidae > Urophora > Urophora cardui. The sequence goes on along the minus strand of OY482673.1, from coordinate 107,380,796 downwards.
AAGTTGTAAAATCCACCAAACAAAACACCAAAACTTCGATTTCATTTCGTAAAATTTTAATTTTGTTATGCACTTGTGAATAAAGACAAACAGCTGATTTGCTGCAAATTTTGACAAATTTCTGTTCGTTGAAATGCCAGTAAATTTGCATAAGTTTCTCTCTTTCGGAGAGCAAGACATATATTTCTTTGTTTGCAAATTGCTGCAATTTGCAGCCGCCGAACGGACCTCATATGATCGCAAATCATATGTTTTTTCAGTCTACTGAACTTTGCAACGACAAATTTCGTCAGTAAAACTTTGCAGCTTTCTTCTTCTTTGAACTGTCAAAATTGCGCTCTCTTCTGCAAATTTTGACTGAGTTTATGCCTCAAAAAACGCGAATTTGCAGTTTTTTCTGCAATTTGCAGCAATTTGCTGCCGGCGAACGGTCCTAAAATGTTATCGAGAAATCCGAGAAACGAGATTTAATCGAGGACCCGAGTCTCGGTTTTCTCGATCCTCGAATTTCTCGACACTGCTCGAGATCGAATCGTAAGCTCTAATATATGTTATAGTGGTCCGATTCGACCGATTCCGACAAATGATCACCTTCTCCTAAAAATACAGACATTACGAATTTCATGCAGATATCTCAAGAACTGAGAGACTAGTTTGCGATCAAACAGACAGACAGACAGACGGACATGGCTTAATCGACTTAGCTCATGATCCTGATCGTATTGGTATACATTTTGGTAGGTTGTAAAAGTCCGTCACTAAATTTGAAGCTTATGTTGAGAGGGTTAAGGGACACAAAAATTTTTTTTGGGTTCGCGAAATACCGCCGAAATCGTTTTTTATTGTAACTTTTTTATTTGAAATGCGATTTTTAAAGTTGGTATGCCATTATTTTGGTATTTTGAAGCTCCACATTTCCTACTAATGTCCTTTTATTTGTATGCCCATGAATTATCCTTTTTGTTTTACCAAAGGAAGGTGTTTCAAAATTCATGACAATGTTGCCTTTAAACGGTTCTACTAAATTAATAAACCAAGAACCAAATTTTTTCGTGTCCCTTAACCCTCTCAACATAAGCCTCACATTTAGGGGCGGACTTTTACAACTTTTTTTTCGATCCTATCTAGTGTGTTTTATAAATAGGTGAAATCTTAAAAATTCGTTTGGGGTGAGTACATTTTTCTAATATAAATTTTAACGATTTTTGGCGATTTCTAGAATCCGGGTACAGGTGAAGCTAATAGAAGCACATTAAAAAGGCAACCCTAGCTACATCGGTTCCGCGGCAATCGGCTCAAAGTATCAAAGATACCCCAGGCGAGACTGGAACCATATTAGCTTAATTCACAAAGTAGTCATACTATTTTGCTACTAAAGGAAAATTATACTTACTTTGGCCCATATAAACAGATTTTATAAAAAAAGGTAAATAATATTAACGACCGTCAAAAAGACTATTGCTATTTACCAAGTTGTACGTCCTTAAAGCATCACGCTTCCACCCCAATCTATTTAGTACATTTAGTGCATCACAAAGCGAATTCTTTGTTTTAACCTTCGTGGGCATAATTCCAGAAGTTCAGTACGCCGCCCAAATGGCAAAGGATTTGCAATATCCTACACCTAAAGGACGATTAGGCATGTGGGTGGAAACATAATGTCACTTGGTAAAGTGTTGGTCTGTTGTCTTCGATAAAGGACCAGGGACCCATGATAATCATTATTCGTTACATTTTCAGTGGAAAAAATCAAATACTTGCAAACATCGTAGAAGAGTATTGAGTTTGTATGTGTGCATGTCTGAAAGAGCACTATCCGAATCCACTATGATTGAAAGTGATATATTTATCGCTCAGAAATAATCATTATTTTTTTAGTTTTATTTTTTCGATCAAAAAGATTAAATATCGCTCAAGGATTAAGTGTTATTTCTGATCAAAATAAAACTAAAAATATAATGATTATTTTTGATGAAATATAAAAAAACTCAACATATAATGATTAAGGGCCGTTTACTCAACCTTTGATTAATGCTAACCGGAGGATAAAGGGCCGGTTAACTTATGGACTGCGTTATCGACCACATGATAAATACATGGTTTGATGAAGTCGATAATGATGTTTAACCGAACTTTTACCGTGATTAGCGTTAATCACAGGTTGAGTAAACGGCCCTAAATGGCTATTTTTATTATAAAACTCATAATGATTACGGTCCCTGTAAAGGACACAATGACCGTTATAAAGTACAGGAATATTTAGCAGAATCTTAAGCCGTCCTATTGGCAAGAAAACAAGTCACATAAAAGGATTTATCAACAAGAAAACGACCCAAAGCAACCTTATTGATTGGGGTTTGAATTTTTCCGAGATGCAAGGTGTGACGATATGTGCATATTGACGTCTGAGTAAAAGATCATCCAGTTTCAAAAAGCCCTATTTCAGAATTTGTTCCAATAACGGTCTATTTCAGAAAATTATTCAAAAACGTTAAAACAACCGTTCCGTTTGAAAATTTTTCCCTTCGGTAAACATCTTTTCGCTCTCCTTTAGAATTTGGGGTTTGATAAATGAGCGGTTTTGCAATTTTTCGATGGGCTATTTTGCAAATGCATCGATATATGGAGTCGGACGGAAAGTAAGTCAGTCTTTCTTGTAAATTGACTGCTATAACCTAAATAGAATTTGTTTCATCTAAAATGATTGGTTATAACCAGGGACATTAACGGTTATTAGTTACATATGTATACCAAAAATTTGATTTTTAACAATTATTTTGTTTAATTTTTTGCTCAGGAAAAACTTATTTTGTTCGATCGGAAAGTTTTTTTTAATTTTTATTTTTCGATCAAAAAACAAGTTGTTTCTTTAGTTTTATTTTTTTCTCTTTATTTATTCAATTGTCGATTTCGCCACATATGTAAATATGTACGTAAAGTATGTATATATGTACATAAATTAATTTTTAATTTTTTTTATTTATATAGGTACTATACCTACATGCAATTATTTACAATCCCTGGTTATAACCTCAATTCGTTCAGTAAAAAAAAAAAAAACAGACCTATTCAATATGAAACGAGTAAAAATTTGATTTAATCGCCCAACAGACCAGGACCTAAGCGAAATGTAATAAATGTATAACAAACTGTTTTCAGTAATTATTTTATATAAGCCTTTCTCAATACTCTTAAAAAGCTTGAAAACAATATTGCAATTTGCTTAATTTACACTTGAATGAAAGCTTGAAAAACTAGGTATTAATAACATTTTTTTTTAATTATGCGGATAGTCTTTTTCAATAGTTTACTCAAGTATTCCTCAAGCTTAACGGTTATATTTGTAAACTTGTTATAACTATTACAAGCCTTTTGGTCTGTTGGGTGAGTTTTCCTGCACACCTACAGAGGTGAAATAATGTGGTTAGGGAAAGAATGATGCTAGCGGCTTCCCGGAATTTAAATAAATATATGTATTTTCGACTTGTGTAGGTATTCCTACAAAAGCGGCAATGTCATCCAACATTTTAAGGATTGGACAGCGAATGGTTCAAACCAATCTCGAAATTATTTTGTATCAATTTAAAAATGCGCCAAGAGATACATATATACACGCATATACATATATACTTACTTTACAATATTAGCTCTGTGTGAGCGCATCACTGAAATCCTTTGTAATGGTGAAAATGAAGTCAATCATTAATAAAAGGGAAAGTAGACAGTGTTTCAGTATGTGTTAAAATTAGTGTCATTGCCAGGATTCAGTCAAGTCCGTTGTCCGTTGGGCAAGTTGTCTTTTGGGGGTCATATCGAGTTCATATTAAAAGCGTGTTATTGACTCCCATTAATCAACGGAATGTGTCTTGTACCTTTTAGCATTTAAAATCGGCCAGGCATAGGAAATGTTAAGGGGGAACATATAAGGGCAAGTACGAAGCATAGCATATTTTCTGTTCCAATGTGGAATGCGAAGAAATTAGTTTTTCTTGTACGAAAGCGCAGACGAAGATAGTGGCTAGAAGATTGATAGCGGACGCGTTATCGCCGACCTTTTTATTTTGCAGTATTGTGCGATGGCAATGGAAATGTGCGTGGAAACGTGCGACGCAATGGTGGCAAGCGAAAATTAAAACGTGGAGGACTTGGAGGACGATTTATATTCGAAAATATTTAAGACTTTGCTTTTGAAATGTTACATTACGTGAGGCGTATGCGAAGAACGAAATCGAATTTATAAATGCGACTTGGTCAAAAAACATCAGCATCATTTTGAAGCATATTTGGAAGTTCTTTGAAGTTTTCGAAGTTAAATTTCTTTACCGTCTGCGTAGTTCATAGACTAATCCGGCAGAACGTAAACGTAGCCAGTTCGGAGTTGCGAATTTTAGCTTGAATACACTAACGCGAGCATGCAATAAGGCGTGGATATGAGGCTGGAAGTGTAGATTTAAAATACGTCGAATGTCGTAGTTCAAATTTAAATGTTTGTGTAGATATAGGATTAGCGATAAAGCAATATGTACATATGTAGAATATAAACGAAAATTCGAAGAAAACTCAATAAGTTTGAATGAATATCCAGATTGTTTACGATTACTGTTTTTATATGTGTACAGAATTATTGAATATAATTTATTTCCAAAGTTATGAATCTGCTCTCCTTTACGTAGAACCTGTCTCCAATTATAATAATTAGCGTTTGATTTTTCGGTAGCGTAGATATAAACTACATATTATTATTTTAACCTTATATCTTGTGTCATCGGTGTCAAGATGGCTATTTCTTTCTATATTTACTTAAAACAATGATCTATTTTTTTTTTAAGTTTGCATTAATCCAAACACAACATTGATGTGTTTGCTTTATCTTCTGAAAGATATCTTTACACTTCTAGAACGAATTGCAGTTCCATTGAAATTATCTCACAAGATATTTACTGTGTTCAAAGTTATCCCCTAAAAATACAAGTACTTTAAAATTGCAGTTGGTCCCACATACGCAAGTCCAACCATCTCCTCTTTCAAACTACCTTAAACTCAATTTATATTATCTTTTACTCTAATCTTTTGTTCCTTACTCATTCTTTAGAAGCGATGACCAAGTGGTGAACGAGATCTGAAGCGTCCACCTCCTCCACTGCCACCACCACTGCGACCGCCGCCTCCATAGCCACCACTGCCGCCGAACGAACGTCCACTATCGCGTCCACTACTGCTACCATAAACGTCGCGTCGATTGAAGCCACCACCGCCGCCGCCGTCACGGCTGCCATATCCGCCGCCGCCACCACCTTGACGACCACCTCCACCACCGGAGTAGCCACGGTCGTTGTATCGTCCACCGCCGCCGCCGCCACCACCTCCAGAGCTTCGTTGGCGGTATCCTCCACCGCCACCACCACCACCGCTGTTACTACGGCGGCCAAAGTCTCGCCGGCCACGGTCGCCCATACCACGACGACCCTGTCGTGGTCGGCCTTTGGAAATTTCTACACGTAATTGTGACCCCAGTAATTCTGAACCGTTGAGTACGTCACAGGCCTTTTCGGCATCATCACGATGTTCAAATTCAACAAAAGCGAAACCTGGAGGGTTGAAAGCAATCCAAACCGAATTCAACTTTCCATACTTTGTAAATTCTCCTTCCAAATCATCCTTCTTCACTTTATCGGTCAAATTTCCAACATAAACGCGTGTACCACGTTGATCACCCATCTCAAATTACTTTAACTATAATAATATAAGCACAAATGTAATTTTTCTGCTATTTTCGCTCTGCTTGTATAATTTTCCTTGCTGCTTCTATAAATGCCTTCAATCGATTGAATTGGGTGTGTATAATACTTTTCCACGAAAACAAAATGTCGACTTTTAGCTTGGTTCGTTTGCAGGGTTGCACAGGGAAACGGAAGTAAAATGCACAATTCGACCACGTTGGTATTTGTAATAGATTACATAGAGGTATTCACACACTTACACACTCACACAAAGGGCCTATTCACACCTGCGACCAAATCGAATTAGAGCCTATACACACTTGCGACTCAATCGATTTGGTCGAATTGGACTGTTGTATTCACACTACTCCAACTATTTAGTCGAATCGGTGGCAGCTATTCACACTTGAGACTAAATAGTCGTGCGATTGACAATGACATAGTGTTGCCAATGTTCACATTTTACTCAGCAAATTTTACATTAGTGGTCTTCATATAAAGTGATGAAGTATTAAATTGTTAAAGTTTATCTGCATTCTTACATGAAAGCACTTTCTTGTCAGCTGTCAACTTGATTAATAAATAAAAAACAATAAAATAAACAAAAAGTGCATACATTGTTTGGCTTTGTTTCTTATTAAACTAGCAACTAGCTGTCAAGTAAACGAAAAGAGAAAAACGGAAGGAATTACGCTCATAAAGGCGAAACGAACAGAAGTACAAGAAACGGAAAAATAGTAAAAATCAGCCATTAATAATTTTCATGAAATTTCATTTTCATTATTTCTATTTTAAGATGCGATTAATGACATTTGAAGAGAACAACAATATCAAGAAACATATGAAAACGGAAGTAAATATCCTTAGTTAGATAATTCTTGTCTATAACTACACCATTTCCAGATGGATTTTAGAAAGCGTCAACTGGATTTTAGAAAGGGGAAATTGGATTTTAGAAATGTCGATTTGATTTTAGAAAAGGGAAATTGGACTTTAGAAACTGTAAATTGGATTTTCGAAAATTTATATAATTATTAATTTATACTTTCATACGCAATAAAGAATTTCTATTCGAAAAATTCTGTGTAAAATTTATTATAAACGCACATTCTGAAATCCAATTCACGCTTTCAAAAATCCAATTTTGTTTTCTAAAATCCTTTTAACGCTTTCTAAAATCCAATTGACATTTCTAAAATCCAATTTCCCCTTTCTAAAATCCAATTGACATTTCTAAAATCCAATTTCCCCTTTCTAAAATCCAGTTAACGCTTTCTAAAATCCATCTGGAAATGGTGTAGTTAATAAGAAACGAACCTTTTGTTTTTAAACATTTTGAAAATATTAATTGAAATATTCAATCTCTACAATTTACCAAAAGTGAAATAAAAGTAGTTCTGTCAGCATGGCAACTCTTTCCACTACGAATATCACTGTTGTTGTTGTAGTAGTTCGACTAAATTGTCTCAAGTGTGAATACGTAGAAGGGCGCCTTGCTGATCAAGCAGTTGTACAACTGTTTCAGTTGGAATGAAATTGGGCTGCAAATCCAACTGTTTCAGTTGTACAACTAATTGAATGTAGTGTGAATGCTTCCATACATTCCCATGCAAATCAACATTCGACTAAATCGATTGAGTCGCAAGTGTGTATAGGCTCTTAGGTATGTTTACTTATGGGTTAAGAGCCTATACACACTTGCGATTCAATTTATTTAGAGCCTATACACACTTGCGACTCAATCGATTTAGTCGAATGTTGATTTGCATGGGAATGTATGGAAGCATTCACACTACATTCAATTAGTTGTACAACTGAAACAGTTGGATTTGCAGCCCAATTTCATTCCAACTGAAACAGTTGTACAACTGCTTGATCAGCAAGGCGCCCTTCTACGTATTCACACTTGAGACAATTTAGTCGAACGACTACAACAACAACAGTGATATTCGTAGTGGAAAGAGTTGCCATGCTCACAGCACTACTTTTATTTCACTTTTGGTAAATTGTAGAGATTGAATATTTCAATTAATATTTTCAAAATGTTTAAAAACAAAAGGTTCGTTTCTTATTAACTACACCATTTCCAGATGGATTTTAGAAAGCGTTAACTGGATTTTAGAAAGGGGAAATTGGATTTTAGAAATGTCAATTGGATTTTAGAAAGGGGAAATTGGATTTTAGATATGTCAATTGGATTTTAGAAAGCGTTAAAAGTATTTTAGAAAACAAAATTGGATTTTTGAAAGCGTGAATTGGATTTCAGAATGTGCGTTTAAAATAAATTTTACACAGAATTTTTCGAATAGAAATTCTTTATTGCGTATGAAAGTATAAATTAATAATTATATAAATTTTCGAAAATCCAATTTACAGTTTCTAAAGTCCAATTTCCCTTTTCTAAAATCAAATCGACATTTCTAAAATCCAATTTTCCCTTTCTAAAATCCATTTGGCTATTCTAAAATCTAATTTCCCCTTTCTAAAATCCAATTGACATTTCTAAAATCTAATTTCCCCTTTCTAAAATCCAATTGATATTTCTAAAATCCAATTTCCCCTTTCTAAAATCCAATTGACATTTCCATCCAATTCAGATCCAATTTCCCCTTTCTAAAATCCAGTTGACGCTTTCTAAAATCCATCTGGAAATGATGTAGTTATAGACAAGAATTATCTAACTAAGGATATTTACTTCCGTTTTCATATGTTTCTTGATATTGTTGTTCTCTTCAAATGTCATTAATCGCATTTTAAAATAGAAATAATGAAAATGAAATTTCATGAAAGTTATTAATGGCTGATTTTTACTATTTTTCCGTTTCTTGTACTTCTGTTCGTTTCGCCTTTATGAGCGTAATTCCTTCCGTTTTTCTCTTTTCATTTACTTGACAGCTAGTTGCTAGTTTAATAAGAAACAAAGCCAAACAATGTATGCACTTTTTGTTTATTTTATTGTTTTTTATTTATTAATCAAGTTGACAGCTGACAAGAAGGTGCTTTCATGTAAGAATGCAGATAAACTTTAACAATTTAATACTTCATCACTTTATATGAAGACCACTAATGTAAAATTTGCTGAGTAAAATGTGAACATTGGCAACACTATGTCATTGTCAATCGCACGACTATTTAGTCTCAAGTGTGAATAGCTGCCACCGATTCGACTAAATAGTTGGAGTAGTGTGAATACAACAGTCCAATTCGACCAAATCGATTGAGTCGCAAGTGTGTATAGGCTCTTAGTCGAATTGGGCTGTTGTATGCAAATCCAACTGTTTCAGTTGTTCGACTAATTGAATGTAGTGTGAATGCCTCCATACATTCCCATGCAAATCAAAGCCCGACTAAAGGCATATAATTTTTTCTATAAATTATTTAATTTCTTTATAATTAATAAATAAAGTTTTTAGTTAAGAGAAATAGATATCGTAAAAATGTTTACAAATATCGTAAACACAGTTGAAGAGTTGCTTTAATTTCAAAGCGCTCTATCTATTTTATATGCATTCAGTGATGCCGAAATTGGGCCCTTCGGACCAAATCCGGTCCGATAAATTTACTTTGGGCTGTTGGGCGGCTAAAATCAATTTTGGTCCGATTTGTAATATGAATATTTTTAGTGGAGACAATTTTTCTGACGCTAAACATTTTATCTTTCCCGTGTAAAGTTCTTTTATTGTTATATCTAAATTCGCTTGGGACTCGTCTCGCATGCCAAGTTTAATGAAACGTAAAAATCAGACAATCTGACATTTATTTTGCAAATAAAATGCTGAAATTTAACACAAATTATGTTTCACTTGAAAAGCGCCAGCGAACATACTGGCTATTCCACGAATAGGTTAAGTTGGAGTGGCTGCCATAGAGTCGCACTTAGGGCAGTGCAGAGGCCCGTTGTGATACCACAAGAAGAAAACGGATTACTCCTCCTTTTTGAACCAATTTGAGAACTTAATGCAGTTCACCAGGGCCTCACTATGTAGTTCTATTTAAAAGCGAAATGTGATTCGAAAGCACATTCTTATTGCATAGAATATATGGAATAGAACTCGAAATTGAACGAATTTTCTTACGAATTAAACTACAGAGTGAGGGCCCAGGTCCTTTATGTCGACGTCCGCGACTTTGCATAGGCTATCCAGGAAGGAAGTCCCAAGAAAGCGTCGTCTGCCGCTGTTAAGAGCCGAGCAGTGGCGGATGAGGTGTTCGATTGTCTCCTCGCCTCCAGCTTATGCAGCATCTGCGGTAGGGTGCACCTAGCTTCTCTGCGTGTTTCCCGATGAGGCAGTGTCCTGTGAGTACCCCCACAAGGTTCGAGATGTCATCTCTCCTTAGAGTACTGATGAGATCACTTGTGAACCCATTTCTGCCAGGTTTGCCTTGATGTTCGACATACTGGTTTCTGTAGCCATCTATCGCTTGCTAGTTTGCTTGTTTGTGGCTAACGGCATACCAATGCGTTCTTTGTCAGGAAGAACCTGCTCGGTAGTGCCCTGCCTCGCAAGTTCATTCGCCATACAATTGCCATTGATATCCCTACGTCCCGGGACCCTACACGAGGTGCAGACAGGTCTGTTTGGCCATCTCCTTTAGAGATCGGCGACAGTCTAATATTAGTTCTGAATTGAATGAGTGGGAGCCAAGATTACTTAGTATGTACATATGTATTTAAAAATAAATATGTAATTCCATTTTAAGTTGACTTCTGATTTCTGGGCGTTTTTTGGCGGAATTGGGCGGTAATTTGGTCGGTAAAATTTTTTTCAGTGGCAACACTGTATGCATTGGCCCAGTTTACGCTCAGATCAAAATCAACGCGGCCAAATATCGATCTCCTATTGCTTTTCCATTAAAGCGAAACATGAGAGAGAGGGCGGGAGAGCACTGAGTAATTTTAATTTTGACCAAGGCATATCTAACAGGTAGGCTCGGCGGCGAATTGAAAAACTTCTTTTTTTGCTTACAAAGGTAGAGCGTAATGTCAAAATCAAAGCGAATTCACATCATGGCCAATAGGAATGGACGAGCCCCAAGCGAATTCAGATTTTAACCACGGCAAAATATCATTTTGACATTACACTCTACCAATTACAATAACATAATACATGGGAAATTTCTGAATTCGCCACCGGGCCTACCTTCCTAGATCTGCCTTGATTTTGACCATGATTTCGCGTCGGACCGTGATCAAAAGGGCAAATCAGTGTTGCGGTACAACTGGAATTTTGTTGCTCATCTCCGCGAAAAGGAATACTTTTTGTACCAATACAAAGTTGAAAAAATAAATTGCATGGTCGAATTTCGAGCACCGGCGATACTAGTTTAAGGCTTATCCAAATAGAGGTTATATTAATTCCGTTTTTATGTGTGTGTTTTCTTTAAAAATGTCAATGTGAAAGAGAAGAGAAATGAATTTCAAGGTAAAATTTTTGCCAATTCGTTTTGTCTGACATTCACACTTTTTAGTATACATACACAATTCCAATCAGCTTATCTACTGCGATATCCTTCTTTAGATAATTCTTGTACTAGTTCAAATAATTTCGTACACATAAAAGCTTTTTTATTCTTACATCTTCTTTAAATTTTTTTCCTTTGTTTATTTTTTCGTTCTGCAGCCTTAATTTTCACTCTTTAATTTGTTTCTCTTGTAATAGTTATGTTCGGTAAGAAAATAATTTGAACAATTTCAACAAATTTTTCTGAAATTTTGTCGGATCGTGTTCGGCATTGCACGAAACCTGCAAGGACAAATCGCATTTTTACATTTGGTTTGCAGAGAAATTACAAGTTCTTGCGGAGTCTTTTTACTTACATCGCTGATGTAATTTGGGCTCACTTTTTCAATTAAAATAATCAATATTGTTTCATTTTTTCCTCTACTCTATCTTCTTCTTTGCTTTTTCATCCCGCCAGCAATATTTGCTAGTGAAAATCAATTAAGTAAAAATTAAATTCAAAGTACGGAAACACAAAATTAGTAAAAAATATATTACATTGTACATAGTACGGAAACAGACGTAAGTTCACATCAACACTTTGAAGTTGGCTGCGATTCAAGGCAGCGGCAGCGAATTTAGAATTTGGGCTAAACGGAGCGGTGCTGCCAGCTGCCTCTGCTGTACTATGTGCCGCTTCATTACAAACCGTAGTTTCTAAAAATCAGCTGATTTCGAAAAACAGTCGCTGCCACAGCCACAGCGCTATTGTAATTCCGGCTTAAAGCGTTGGCAGTGGCTGCTTTATTTGACATTTGACTGATATGTATGTATGTATATAAATATGGCATTTTTTCTTATCTTTTTAGCTGGCGGGAATATAAACCATTTAAACGAATTTTAAAATAAGTATATTAAATGGCTGCTTTAAGTAATGAAGAAATCGTGATTTTCGATTTGGGAATATTGTACTACGAGTACAAAAATTATAGGAGCCCAAGGATTTGGACCAGGGAAATATACACAGACGAAGAGCGGCACTCGCATGGATTTTTTGGGCAGGCGTATAAAATCATAAAAACAAATGACGATGGTGAGTTCCACAAGACGACACGAATGAACGTTGAGGTGTTCAATATTTTATGCTCGTTGTTGGGAAAAAATTTACAAGAACTTGTCGTAGGAAAAAACAGGAGTTTTAATGTATGTAGAATTTCGTCCGCCACTATATGTATGTATGTATATGTAATTAATCATAAAACTTAATCAAAAAGATTTTGACAAGAGAAAGACTTACTCTATTTATAAGTGCATAGTACATATGTACATTACCTCAACTGGATTCTGTTTAATATAACTTTTAAGTAAACAGAAGGACGCTTTTATTTCAATTTTATATTTTTTTAAAAGTTATATTAAATTAATGCGGCCTCGTACAATAAAAATCGACCAGTGTAAATATCGACTGGCTCAAAGTAGATTTGCGTTAAACTTTTGCATTACTCTACTTTTAAAAAAGTTATGAACAAAAATTAGTTGATATGTAAGTATAGGTACTGTGTATCTAAACTAGTTATATAAAAATGTTTATTTGGAAATTGTTTGTAATGGATAAATCCAACACAATTTATTTATGTAATTTATGAATTGTTCGTTACCTTTGTTTTGAGATTGGTTGTAATGGATAAATCCAATACAATCTATTTAGGTAATTTATGAATTGTTTGTTACCTTTGTTTTGTTTCTTTTAAAAGTTTTTATTAAACCAAGTGTTTATAAGTTTAAGTGTTTACATTTCATCCAATGGAATCTGTAGTACTGTGGATATATCGACGCTTCCAAACAAAACTGTACTAAGTCTGAAAACTGTGTTTTGCAGGAGAAGCTCTCAAAGTTTAAACTCGATATGAAACTTCGGTTGTATGCTAAGTATATTTTCACTTATAACTTCTGTTTGGATTGAACGACCAACACCAAAACTCGACAATATCAAAGTCAGGGTATGCTTTATTAAAACCGTAAGAAAAAATAAAAATTTGCTACGTGGTTTTTCATGGCAAGCTCTCGAAATTTTTATTCTGTAAAAATCTCGAGTTGTATTATATGTACACTTTTGCTTATAACTTTTGATTGGATTGTCCGATTGATACCAAAATTAGGCAGCATCTAAATTAAGAACCGCTCTACTTGAAAACGCCAAAAACGGGAAAATGTACTAAGTCGACTTAGTACAGTATTGTTTGGAAGCGTCGATATATTCTTTTTATGGCACTTATTGTATTTTGATGGCTTTTAATGTGTTTCGATAATGGGGTGGTCGCTTCTGCCTTTTTTTCATTGTTACGGGTAATTTAGACAAACATGGACATTATACATATATTCCGTATGAGGTGTAGTAATTTTTGGACATTAACCCGTTTTGATATTGGTGAACTTTTTTTCGGGATACAATTTTACTATTGACTGATGTACATATATGCGAATTGGAGTTTTTGAGTATTTTTAAATTACTTATACCCTGTCGGAAAAACAAGCAACCAAAAAGTATCTTATAATTTCTTATTTTTTCTTTCTTTCTGTCATACCTACAATTGTCCACTTGTTGCATAAATAAAAACATTAGGAACATTGTTTAATAATTTTTAGCAGTTTAATAGCTATTTGCCATAAAGAACAAAACAATAATAAACAAACGCTTATTATAAGGAAAGAACAAATTATGTATTAATTTAATCCTTTAGGATATCACGCATTTTGAAAGCGTCTTTTGGAGCATTATAGCGAGTAAATAACCTTGTTTGTGGCAGCGCTGCCACTTCGTTGCGCCATTGACCTTGTACTTCCACATCGCCATCATAGTGGTCTACTAACGTAGTTGGACAATATTCGAAATCATTTTGTTTTACGAAATTATGGAGAACCACTACAGCCTTCACAATTTTTTCTGCATTATCTGGATGGCATAACATACCGTCGCATAAAAGACGCCACCGCATTGTCATTATCCCAAAAGTATTCTCTATCTTGCATCTTGTTTTCGAAAGGATCTCGTTGAAACGACTTTTATCTTGTGCGAGATATCTGCCTGGGTATGGTCTCATTAAATTTTTGCGAAGCGGAAAAGCAGCATCACCAACGAAGAAGTAGGGCATTGATATACTAGAGCCAGGTAATATTGCACTTTTTGGCAAGTTTATCGTGTTGTTTATAGTTCTGCTGCCAAAAGAGCTGGCTCGCAATACTCCACCATCACTCTGGCTTCCATACGCCCCTATATCAACAGCAGTGAAACAATAATTATGGTCACAAGCAGCAAGCAAAACTATGCTATGATATTTTTTATAGTTAAAGTAGAGTGATCCACAGCGTGGTGGACATCGAATGCGTATGTGCTTGCCATCAATACAGCCAACGCAATGTGGAAGTCCCGTTTTTTTCTCAAATTGATCCGCTATGATTTTATATTCGTTTTCATTGGGTGGAGGCAAATATATAATCCACAATTCATCCCAAATGGCTTCGCAAGTTTCATACACGATATTGCGGACAGTCGTTAGGCCCATCCGAAAGGTCCATGCAATCGTTTGCCATTTCGCACCTTGGGCTAGATACCTATCGAAAGAATATACAAACACAAACAATTTTTTAGAAATTATATGTATGTATATGTAGAGAACATTCCCATCATTAACATTATGAATCAAATCCACCAAAACCTACATCAATGTCAAAACCAGCCGGCACTCCGGTTCGATAGGCTTCCTACGCGAAGTTCTTGTCAATTTTTTTTCCAACAACGAGCACAACATATTGAACACCTCAACGTTCATTCGTGTCGTCTTGTGGAACTCACCATCGTCATTTGTTTTTATGATTTTATACGCCTGCCCAAAAAATCCATGCGAGTGCCGCTCTTCGTCTGTTTATATTTCCCTTTACCCGGCGTCTCCTCAAAACAGAATTCTGTCATCACAAGCACCATTATAACATAGATTTCAAATGGAGACCGCCTCTGTCTTCTGGTATAACAGAGATGCCAAGGCAATTGCTTTAACAAGATTGCCTTAACATGAGCTGTCAGTTTGGTGATTTGACAGCCAATTTTTCATTTCTACGAAAAATTCACAGTGGTAACATCTCCACATTGAACGTGAAATTTCGCACGGCGTCCATTTGGCTTGAGTGTTTGGGCTTAAAAAATAAATAAAAAGAACATTAAGTGCATATATACAGTTTGCGAGCATCATCGCCAATTTTAAACAATTTTTTTAACTTTCTAAGTGCTTCTGCGTACACGGCATGCCAATTCGGCGCCATTTTGCAAATTATGTCTAACATAATGAAGTGCCCACGCATATGCAAACATGGATTTTAGACATGATTCTGGTAGACAAAATTAACATAATTTTTGTTTTGTGGAGTTTCGGCGTTAGTAAAGACTTGCAAGCGTACCGAACAGAACTAATGAGTATATACATCCCCATAAACATATTTCTTAATTCTCAATTTGAGGCATTTAATATCATGTTCAGAAATAAAAATTAATTAAGTCAATTGGGCTTGATTGAACATCTCTAGATTTGGTGTTCAGACCATGGTATAAAAATTCAGAAGGTAATTTCACTTTAAACTTTTTGACGTCTATTGAATTTTTCTGAAGTATCTTTTTTGTAAACATTATGAGTGAGGCTGCCATATTGGACAAATATAAAAATGGAGATTTTTTAAGAAAATTTTGGTAATTTTAGTTTTAGTTGAAAAAATCTCAGAAATTATCAAAGAAAGTCATATATTGTTATAAGGGATGGGAAAAGTGGGAAGTATTTGGCTCGAATATTTAATACAAAGCCTTACGCAATACAATAGACAGAGCATTTAACAAAGAAGTAAGGCTGGAGACATCGTTATGTCCGAACAAATTTTTTGTTTACATTTTGCTCGTTCTTTTTCACTTATATCTTATATTACAGAAAGGGAAGAGAAGGAGTACAATACAAGCAAAAATTTGGTGGACCAGAAATGCAGAATTCAGATTAAAGGAACAAGAAGAAATATTTTAAAGTTCTTTGTTAAACTCATTTAAGTTGTAATTTTTTTCATTTGTTTTTGTAATCTTTTTTTTCATCAGGATCTCTTCGAGATATTTTCAATTAAATGTTTGTTTATAAAGCACTTACGTATCTACAGCCTCGAGATTTTTGGTCACAAAGCTTTCCACTAATTTCACTCTAAAAAATACATACTTTATTAAGATTTATGCACATTTTAATTATTGCGTCCATACTTTGTTTTCGCATTATAACTTGGCAAATTCGATAATAACGTTTTGTTGTTTGTGCTACTAATATCGCTAGCATCGAAATGCACTGAGCACATCAACAGGTTCTTTGGAAGATGAACTTCCTCTATATGGCACGCTTGAAGCCATTGATTCCTTATAAACGGAATTGCTGGAAACCTAAAAAACTTCACCGCTGAGCCTTTGCAAAAGTGCACGGTATTTTCGCATCCCCTGAAGAGGCAGCTCATTTTTTAAATCTTTTTTTTCACAAATTACGCGTATGAAAGTAAATTTCGTCGCTGCGCCAACAAAAAAAGCTATACGTTTTCCAGCAACTTTTCAGGAGAGCAAAAAAACCGTTTTCTGGTGATCCTAGAGAATATTTTTTCTAGTTTGAATTGTTAACTAATGATACTACACATATGTAATAGACTTGTGCATTTTTTTTTTTACTTTTTTTGACCAACCACTTCGCATGAAGCATTTGCGCCGTTTTACAGCACATAGCTCTTTTTACAAATTGTTTAAATTTGCTAGTGGGGGTAAGAAATCGTGAAAGATGTGTATACAATTCTTCGCTAGGGTCCGATGCAATTAGCGATAGCTTGGAAATGCATTATTTAATTGACCAGTGCCCCTCCTATTTTGAAAATTGGTCACATACGCTTTTTTTAAATAATTTTTTTTACACAAAAATAACCTGAAATCAAAAAACAATTATACGAAAATTGATGTATAACTGATTTTACAGATCAGTTCTACTACTGAGAGCATATAGCTGTGTTTGATAACTTCTAACCAAAGAAGGATATCAGAAAACGGGAAATGCAGAAATGTGGCTAGCGGATAGCGCTAAATAAATATGTAATAAAAAAAAAATCGAAAAAAAAACATATAACTGAATTTGTTGGCGCAGCGACGATTTATTTATTTATTTATTTTGCACAAATCACACAGCTTTCGAAGCATTTGCTTTTTTGAAAATAAATTAATTTATTTTCACAAACTTCAGATTTCGGCCCAAAAAAACATTTACTGCTGTTTACTCTGGTAGCATGATTTCAATGAAATGTCATAAATTCAATAAAAGTCAAATGGCTAAGATGGCTGCCTACGTCAATAAGTGATTTTACCTTCTATTTTTCTACCATGGTTCAGACATATTTAATTTAACAGGTCGGCTCAAGATACATACACACATACACGCCGTGAGCTGAATATCAAACACTCGTGACCTAAATGTCATATGTGACATTCAGCTCACAACTTTTACCAATCGTAAACACGAATGCATGTATAGAATAAGCAGAAATAAAAACAAATTTGATAGGTGATGAAGAAGAACAAGAATTCAGCTGATCTGACGAACCAACCTGTTTAGTGGACCCTGACGTTAATGACATTTCTCTGATCATGACATTTCATTTTGCTTATGAAACAAGCTTTTTAACAGGGTTGCATGCAGAATTGTTCTTCATTAAGAACTCATTAATTTCTAATGAAGCATTAACTTAGTCAATTTTGTTATGGTAAATTGAGAATCATTAGGCTTGAAAATTGAATGAAGGCTCTTAATGTTCAATTAAGGTTGTGTCTGAACATAACATAAGAACTAACCTTATTCTCAAACAATGCACTTCAAATTTCCCTTGATATTATTTTCAAACAAAAAGACACATTTTTCTCAAACGTTAGTGAGATTTATGAGAAACTCTTTACTACTAAATTGAGAATTAAGGTTTTCTCAAACGTTTGAGATTTTTTGGCTTGATGTTTATTGGGGTATGTCTGTCAGTGCTGCCAAGTGAAAAGGGTTAGGGTGAAAACAGAATCGGGACGTAACGAGAGTCTGTCAAAATTAAAACCCATGCGTTCTTATATAAGCAATTATAATAAAGAAGACGCGGAACGACGTCGTCCACCGACAAAATTACGTTGTCGCTAACTTAGACCGATTTCTAATTTTGGTGACGACGACGAGCGGACGACGAGTTGCCACTGCATTATGAAATATGAATATTTTGACAACTCAATAAATCTAACGAAACTTTACAAAAAAAGTAGAAGTATTTATACACAACCAAATGTAATAACAGTTTAAAGCATTAAATTAATAAATTTAACTATTTAATTTATTAGTTTACATTAAAAAATTACGATCTGAACAAAAAACTTTTTAGCTGTGAATGAAAAACTGTAATGTGGCAGCAACGAGCCTTCTGTAGGGGCGGTCGTTGCCGCATTTATTATGTTTCAGTCGCTGGCTTCGCACCGACATTTTTACGTCAGGAGGCTGTCGTTGTCGCAATGTCGTGTCGTTACGTCCCGATTCTGTTTTCACCCTTAGGGCCTTTTCACATTACTCGGTACGACATCGGATCGACATTATTTGCTCGGTATTTTCAGCTTACCGAAACGATTACGCGTTGCTGTGTTTTTCACACTTGTGGGAATAATTTCGGTGCGTAATCGGCAGAAAATAGGAAAACAAACATCGAAATTTGCAAAACAAAATTTTTAACTTCAACAAATCACTCAATAATAACAATAATGTCTTCTAGCGAAGTCGAAGACATTATAACTTGCTACATTTATAGCCGAAACGAGTTTTTTACTGACTTTGTTCTTCTTCTTTTATTACGCCGCAAAAATGTCTGCAGTAATTCCTCAAATTTTACTGACCGGTCTTACCGCGTTGCGGTATACCGAAATTAATCTGCTCCGATTTCATGTATGCAACACTAATGTGAAAGTGCCAATTGAAATACTTGTGGTCGGTAAGGTTTCGGTATACTTTCGGTAAAAACCAAAATGTCGATCCGATACCGCACCGAGTAATGTGAAAGCGCTCTTATAGCCCAGTTAGTCGAGAACGTAAACCCGTGTACCGTGTCAGCTGAGCCAATCTATTTAATGGGATTTGTATGTAACCGATTATTCAACGACGTACGACGCAGAAGCCCGTACCGCAGAAATCAAAATCATTTTGATTTTTTACGTAAAAACGTGGCAGCTGATAGCTCGCATGGTTGGAAGGTAGAAGGGTTGCCAGTTGAACATTTTTAGTTATTAAATATTTAAACAGTAATTTTCACAGCATTATACAACTACCTCAACAAGATTGTAAAATGTTATCGAATATACACATATGTGTTCACATGGAAAAAATAGTATGTCTGATACGCTGTTTTGAAAATTTGATTTTTAGGTTAGGTTGTAATTGAAATTTTTGAAATTGGAAATGAATGGAAATAACTGAATTAGGAAAACAAAATTCTACTTTGGCTATTCCACAACATCATCAAGATTCGTTTTTGCGCTAACTTATTTAGTACACAATTAGAAATTTGCGTTTAAAATGTTTGTATATTTCCAATTGAAATTTTTGTGATCATATATTTTTGACACTTCTATTTTTTTAAAGCTGCTAGTAGTTGCAAGTGAAAATTTTACTTGCAGCGTTTATCAACTCTCTCGAAGTCTTACTCTGTAAATTTGGCTCCCTTTTGCGAATTTTTTGGGTTATTGAACATAAATTCGTAACTATTCGTAAAAATATGTAAAAATTTTGAGATATTGAACACTCCTAATAAATGAAGATATTATTGAAAATTAAAGCAAAATTGTATTTATCCACAATGGTGGCGGTATTTTCTTAATTGATAACTCTTTGTGGTCTTCTTCTGCAATTTTTCTACATTAAAAAGTCATAAATTGCCACAATAAATCTGAGTTTCTGTAACAAAATCAATTAAAGTGATGTCACACTAATACGATCCACACTTTGTCACCACCTATTTATACTAGAAAAGATATGAGTTACAGAAACTCAGTACAGATTTCTTAATTAAACACAGATTTTTGTGAGAATCTTGTTGCTTCCCAATATAATTTTTTTATGGATTTTCAATTGTAAATTTAATGTTCTGACTGTGTTTTTTGTTATTTTATGTTTTAGCCCTTGATAACTATCACCAAGGTGTGATGGAAATATATTGGGCAGCAACAAAATTACAAGAAAAATGTGTTTTAATTACCAACTAAGCAGTAAAAAAGTAACTAAATTATTAAAAAAAAGTCGTCAACGACAACTTTAAAAACGATTAAATTAGTATTTTCTTGTCATTTGGCAAATAATGCACACTTGTGTATTGAAGAGTAATCCGCATAACACTTTGAAGATTAGTAAAAATCTTGTTTGCTCAAAAATGACTAAATGGCAACCCTGCCAAAATGTAAACAAACTTTATAAATATGTAAATATGTGTGAGTAAAACAGCTGATTGCTACGGGCTCAAAAAATCCTAAAAATTGCATACGGGCGTTTGCGTCAACGAGCGGACCACACGTTCTCGACTTATAGCCCAGTTAGACAAAAATCTGTGTTTAATTAAGAAATCTGTACTGAGTTTCTGTAACTCATATCTTTTCTAGTATAAATAGGTGGTGACAAAGTGTGGATCGTATTAGTGTGACATCACTTTAATTGATTTTGTTACAGAAACTCAGATTTATTGTGGCAATTTATAACTTTTTAATGTAGAAAAATTGCAGAAGAAGACCACCAAGAGTTATCAATTAAGAAAATACCACCACCATTGTGGATAAATACAATTTTGCTTTAATTTTCAGTAATATCTTCATTTATTAGGAGTGTTCAATATCTCAAAATTTTTACATATTTTTACGAATAGTTACGAATTTATGTTCAATAACCCAAAAAATTCGCAAAAGGGAGCCAAATTGAGAGAGTAAGACCTCGAGAGAGTTGATAAACGCTGCAAGTAAAATTTTCACTTGCAACTACTAGCAGCTTTAAAAAAAATAGAGGTGTCAAAAATATATGATCACAAAAATTTCAATTGGAAATATACAAACATTTTAAACGCAAATTTCTAATTGTGTACTAAATAAGTTAGCGCAAAACCGTATCTTGATGATGTTGTGGAATAGCCAAAGTAGAATTTTGTTTTCCTAATTCAGTTATTTCCATTCATTTCCAATTTCAAAAATTTCAATTACAACCTAACCTAAAAATCAAATTGTCAAAACAGCGTATCAGACATACTATTTTTTCCATGTGAACACATATATGTATATTCGATAACATTTTACAATCTTATTGAGTTAGTTGTATAATGCTGTGAAAATTACTGTTTAAATATTTAATAACTAAAAATTTTCAACTGGCAACCCTTCTACCTTGCAACCATGCGAGCTATCAGCT
The DNA here is from genome assembly GCA_960531455.1 of Urophora cardui. Lineage (NCBI taxonomy): Eukaryota > Metazoa > Arthropoda > Insecta > Diptera > Tephritidae > Urophora > Urophora cardui. The sequence continues at coordinate 107,359,127 of OY482673.1, read as the reverse complement.
GCCACGTTTTTACGTAAAAAATCAAAATGATTTTGATTTCTGCGGTACGGGCTTCTGCGTCGTACGTCGTTGAATAATCGGCTACATACAAATCCCATTGAATAGGTTGGATCAGCTGACACGGTACACGGGTTTACGTTCTCGACTAACTGGGCTATAACTATTAGTTGTCAACAAAATCTATTACAATTTATACAGATCGGCAGTTGATCCAGAAAAATACCAGTGTTGCATTTGCTTGCAAAATTTTTATCTCGATCTGGATCACTGACAAGGAACTCGCCGTCGGTGAGATTTCGTTTACATGCAACTCCCATAAGATATATCTTGTCAGCTGACACGGGTATGTGCGGGCAATTTAAAATCGGTTAAATACTTTTCGAGATATTCGCTTTTTTAAATTTATAAAATTTCATGACAAAAAGCACATAAAGGAATGTGAAAAAATGGTTGAGTGAATAATTATAAATATATATGTATATGCAATTATATTTGATTAATGTACAAATATTTATGCATAACCAATTCCGACTACATATGTAATAATCAAATATTGAGGCATTTAGTATTAAGATGACCTGACGGTTGTGTACCAATGCAAATGCTTGTGAAAACACTAGTAAAATAATACATATCGTCGTTCAAAGTGCATTTTCGCATAAGAGACATTTGCATTTTCGCATAAGGGGAGCATTCCATGGAAAATGGTAAATTTGTCCCGTACAAACGTTTCGATTTCTCACACATGTACTAGTTTTTCAAATGCAACCTTCTGGTTTTTGTTGCACAACTGTTGTGTTTTATCTTCTGAACGCAACGTTGAGTATTTATGATCAACACAACCATGCCTATTACGGTATCCGACGGATGCCACTCCCGCGAATGCCATCCGATTCGCACTCCCCTCGCTGGTCAAATTTCACGCTATTACCATAACCGTCGGATTACTGCTTTATCGATTCACCCTGCGTATCGTGTCAAAAGCTTTTTTAAATTTTACTACATTGTCAGTTGTGATTTATTTGCATTTTGAAAGAATATAATTGAATAAATTAAAGAAAAATTGATTTTTTTTTGCAAATGGAAGTACTCTTTGTTGTGTTTGCGGACTTGAAGCTGTTCCAATTTCTTACGAAGTACTCGCTAAATTTGGTACTTCTGCATTTGGTCTCGAATTATTAACGGATGGTTCGCAATCAACGCTTATAGTTTGATCATCGCGCTACAGAGCCTACCAAAATGTCTTCCAGTGAACTTCTGCGTTTTGTCCTCCACCTTTAACTTGCATTTGGAAGCAGTTATTTGTTAGCTTGATCTTAATACAGGATTTGGATTCAGACCAAGTAATTTTGATGTTGGTCCCAAAGCATTCAAATCCGTGCTTAATGTTGTCCAAAACTCAGATCAACTTCTGGAGGCTGCTTGCTCATGTTATTTTGCGATATTTTCGTTAAGTTTCTTCCGCTCAACCAAAAAAGAAAACTGCCCACGTTTTTCGTACGAAATCCGTTTAAAAATAAAATTAACTCATATATGTATATTTACTTAAAATATATGTACGAATTTATTTGTTATTCGTTAAATTTCATTGTAATTTACTACGCAATGAAAATTCAATTTTTTAAATTTCTATTGAATCCGCACCAATTTTATGACGAATCGAAATCAAAAGAAATTACAGCTACTGCGTTTCGATTACGGTTATAGGAATGCGGTGAATCCTCGAACTGCTTTATCAACATGTTTTTTATTCCCGGACTGCATTGACGTTCGGTTATGAGAATATCAAATTTTATCAAAACGATTCGCATTCCCTGCGAAAGGCATCCGCCGGATACCGTAATAGGCATGAACATGTTGTGAGTTTGGAGACTTTTTTCCATCGTAAATTTTTTACGCTCATGCATGGTACAATAACTTAGAGGTAGGCGCATGGGCGAATTCAGAAACTACTTTTTTTATTTCCAAAGGTAGAGTGTAATGTCAAAATCCAAGCGAATTATAATCATGGCCAATAGGAATGAGCGAGTACCAAGCGAATTCAGATTTTAACCACGGCGAAATATCATTTTGACATTACACTCTACCAATTACAATAACAAAATACATGGGGATTTTCTGAATTCGCCCCTGCGCCTTCCTGGTAAATCTGCCTTGCGCTCATGTTTGTTTCTACATGGCCGTTTAATTCTAATAATTATTTTTATGTGAATTTTATAGAGCTATTGGCCAGTTTTTAATTAAGAAAAAATGAACATTTTTTTTTTAGTAGAAGTTATGGATCCATTTCCGTGATGAGGGGATGTGGTGGTCTCCGAAATGGATCCATAACTTCTACCAAAAAAAAAAATTTTTAATTTTTCTTAATTAAAAACTGGCCAATAGCTCTATAAAATTTACGCTCACTTTAGACAACATGTTGAGCCAGCGTTGCCGTTTTGTGGGTAATTCCCCAAATTTGGGGAATTTTTTAATATTTGGGTAATTTTTGAGGAGTGCTATGATTTGGGGAATTTTTGGGGAATTCGCCTTTTAATAGTTTTATATGAATAATAATACCTATAAAAAAATTAATTATTTTCATGAGTTTCTATTACATTCGCATTGTGTGAAAGTGTGCATGAGTTTTTGCAGCATTTATTTAATCTTGAATTAATGGCTGGTCGAACATGTACAAGCAAATATCATAAGCCCATTAAAGTAAGAAGTTAGCTAGGAAAAAAATAAGCAGTTTTATACCTTTCATGAACATGAAATTGAGCCAAAACAGGTCTGTCGAAAGCTCCAGAAGGAGAAAAAGTAGACCCACCAAAATATATACCGATATTATCAGAATCATAAGCTAGTTCCTCAGTTGTTAAGATACGCTGATCATTTGTCGGAATCGGCCAAATTGGACCATTATAACATAAAGCTCCCCTACAACCAACCATATATTTTGGGGTAAAACTTCTCCACTTAAATTGCTAAGATCATTACAATATTTTTTTTTTTATAAATATTTGCATAAACAACCCACAGAATTGGAGGTACCTATAAATTAAAGAAAATCGGACTATTTAATGTTTCATTTCTCTCTTAGAGCCTATACACACTTGCGACTCAATCGATTTAGTCGAATGTTGATTTGCATGGGAATGTATGGAAGCATTCACACTACATTCAATTAGTTGTACAACTGAAACAGTTGGATTTGCAGCCCAATTTCATTCCAACTGAAACAGTTGTACAACTGCTTGATCAGCAAGGCGCCCTTCTACGTATTCACACTTGAGACAATTTAGTCGAACGACTACAACAACAACAGTGATATTCGTAGTGGAAAGAGTTGCCATGTTGACAGCACTACTTTTATTTCACTTTTGGTAAATTGTAGAGATTGAATATTTCAATTAATATTTTCAAAATGTTTAAAAACAAAAGGTTCGTTTCTTATTAACTATACCATTTCCAGATGGATTTTAGAAAGCGTTAACTGGATTTTAGAAAGGGGAAATTGGATTTTAGAAATGTCAATTGGATTTTAGAAAGGGGAAATTGGATTTTAGAAATGTCAATTGGATTTTAGAAAGCGTTAAAAGGATTTTAGAAAACAAAATTGGATTTTTGAAAGCTTGAATTGGATTTCAGAATGTGCGTTTAAAATAAATTTTACACAGAATTTTTCGAATAGAAATTCTTTATTGCGTATGAAAGTATAAATTAATAATTATATAAATTTTCGAAAATCCAATTTACAGTTTCTAAAGTCCAATTTCCCTTTTCTAAAATCAAATCGACATTTCTAAAATCCAATTTTCCCTTTCTAAAATCCATTTGGCTATTCTAAAATCTAATTTCCCCTTTCTAAAATCCAATTGACATTTCTAAAATCTAATTTCCCCTTTCTAAAATCCAATTGACATTTCTAAAATCCAATTTCCCCTTTCTAAAATCCAATTGACATTTCTAAGATCCAATTTCCCCTTTCTAAAATCCAGTTGACGCTTTCTAAAATCCATCTGGAAATGGTGTAGTTATAGACAAGAATTATCTAACTAAGGATATTTACTTCCGTTTTCATATGTTTCTTGATATTGTTGTTCTCTTCAAATGTCCTTAATCGCATTTTAAAATAGAAATAATGAAAATGAAATTTCATGAAAATTATTAATGGCTGATTTTTACCATTTTTCCGTTTCTTGTACTTCTGTTCGTTTCGCCTTTATGAGCGTAATTCCTTCCGTTTTTCTCTTTTCATTTACTTGACAGCTAGTTGCTAGTTTAATAAGAAACAAGGCCAAACAATGTATGCACTTTTTGTTTATTTTATTGTTTTTTATTTATTAATCAAGTTGACAGCTGACAAGAAGGTGCTTTCATGTAAGAGTGCAGATAAACTTTAACAATTTAATACTTCATCACTTTATATGAAGACCACTAATGTAAAATTTGCTGAGTAAAATGTGAACATTGGCAACACTATGTCATTGTCAATCGCACGACTATTTATAGCTGAATTCTATAAGCTGTCTCAAGTCACTAATAGAGACTTTTGGAGACTTTTTCGTGGTGAGATTGATTTTGAGACAATTTGGTATTCTGTAAGCGGGCTCACGTCTCAAGTCTCAAAAAATACGTCACTGATTAGTGACCTGGTGGCGAGGAGGTCACAAAATAAACAAAGCATTGAGGTGAACTAAATAAAGCGTCAAAATTTATAAAAACTTACAACTTGTTTGCTCTTTGCTTGTTCGCTTGCTATTTTCTGTAATAAAACAAGTTTATTTGTATGAAATTAGCAAAATAATAAACTTTTGCTGGTTTTGCTAACTTACTTTTTTCCGCCATTTCGATCAAGTGTAAATAGTGATGTGATACGATATTTATCGATATTTCAATGTTTTACGTTACATGACTTTTTTTGCGAATCGGTTCAGATAAAACACTCATAAAACATTATATTCATAACTATTTTTATAAGTGATAAGTAGTAATGATACGCTTTATTTTTTTAATGCAATATATTGCTCATAAATTCATTTCCAAAACCTATTTTCGTATGTAATCGATTAGTGAGTATTCGTTAAATTATTTTGTTATCTCAAACAGTCTCAGTACATTTTCACCACAGTCTTTGGTGAAGTTTTTAGTGACTGTGGCTTACAGAATACCAAAAATGGCTCAAGTCACTAAAATTGTCTCATGTCTCAAATCTCAAATTTTGTGACTTGAGATGAGACGGAGTTACAGAATTCGCCTATTAGTCTCAAGTGTGAATAGCTGCCACCGATTCGACTAAATAGTTGGAGTAGTGTGAATACAACAGTCCAATTCGACCAAATCGATTGAGTCGCAAGTGTGTATAGGCTCTTACTTGTTTTATGTTTCTTTATAACTTTTTTTAAACACACATATATGTATGCACATGAATTTAAAAATACAAACCGTTATAAAGTAAAATAAATTTGAAAATACTTGTTTATTGGAAATCTCTTGATAACACTACCCGACAAAAAAATATTCTCGACATTTGATTCCTATGTATTCCTGCTGATTCCAAATATGTCAAAAGTAGAACAGTTTTCGAGATATTTTGAAATTTCAGTTTTCGCGCTAAGAAGAAAAGGAGGATTACTAATCTGTCAATATCTCCGCCATTACCGTCTTGAGTTTTATGTTATTTCATTTCATTTCATTTTGAGAGGATGAAATACCCTTTCCAATTCCACATAAAATCGACGTTAAAGTGACGGAATTATGGCGGATAAAAGATTTGTTTTTATGCAAAAAAATAAGTTAAATATAAGATGTATAAAATGTCGAGGATATCAAAATTTTTGAAATTTTGTCGGGTAGTGTAATTTGAAAATTTGTATGGGGAATTTTGGACAATTATTTGAATATTTTTTTGGGTAATCTCAAGAATTTAAAACGGCAACGCTGTGTTGAGCGTAAAATTTTGACATACATATGTACAAAAATATAAATAGTATTTATGAGTTTTTAAATGTAATAAAAATGTTTCAAAGCCGCGAAATTATTGGCGATTACGTTCGGGATAATTAAAATAATAATTTGTTTACTTAATGTATCAGCTCATTCAGAAGGCGCAAATTGTACCACTTTCCGATTAGTGATATGTATCTACACAACAGTTGTGCTCAACCGTTGCGCCTTCTGAACGTAATCAATATTGATGTACTAGAAACTTTGTTTGATAACCTTTTGGTTTGTCTGTGAAGTGTAAAGGTTTATACCATTTGTCCCGTACAAACAATGTAAAAAATTACATTACAGCATTTTTATTTCTTTTGGAATAACCTTATCTCTAATATTTTTGTTGTTTGAATAAACCTTGATATTAGTGCTACCACATTTAGGCACTCTGCACACGGAGCGTACTGCTTTAGACGCGTATTAGATACTACAGACGAAAGCTGTACGCTTTGATGTCGCGCACGTATATTTCAATTGAGGGCTGCACACGAGTCGTCAGCTTCATGCATTCGTCAAAGTATGCTAGCTACATGTCGCTTGGCGTAAAGCAGTGCTGGTAGCTAGGCGTACTACGCTTAGAAAACAGGAAGAAGAAGATGTTTGTTTACATTTTTCCACTTGGTGGAATTTATGAAAGCAGTAAAATTTGTGTAAAAAATCGGAAAAAAAGAGTGTATAATGAAAGAGAATTGAAGATTCCGTAAAATTTGTCATCTTTTCTATTTAAAGCTTCGAAATTTAAAGCAAATGCCGTATTATTAATTTGTTTGTTTGTTTTGTGCAGCGAAGTTTCATGTCGCTTCGTGTGCAGATATTGAGGCGTGGGGAAATCGACGCTACATAAAATGTCTCGTACGCGTCTATGACGATACGCCTCGTGTGCAGAGTGCCTTACTTTTTTATTTTTATACTCAGCTGTACTAGTACACAGAGTATTATAGTTTTGATTTCATAACGGTGGATTGTAACAGAATGAAGTAATCGAGACAGATATGGACTTATATATATCAAAATAATCAGAATGAAAAGAGAAATAGAGTAAGCCATGTCCGTCCGTCCGTCCGTCCGTACGCACTCTAACTCGCGCAAAAATTGAGATATTTTGATGAAATTTGGAATGAAAGTTGGTATCGAGACTGGGACGGTTGGTATTGAAAATGAGTGAAATCGGATCAATGCCACGCCCACTTTTCCTATATAGAAAAAATCGGAAGTTGGGTGTCTCTGCCACTAATATAGCTGGAGCGATGAAATTTCATCCATGTGTTGAGCTCAGGCCCTTATGAAGTAATTTGATTAAATTTTGGAAAATCGGTGATGCCACGCCCACTATTAAGGGTCAAACATTGAAAGTTTTATATCTCATAACTCAGAAACCGTTGAAGATATATCGATCAAATTTGGTATGCGTGATGTACTTGGTTGGTTGGTTGGTTGCTGTGCTATCTGACTGAGTATGCCAGATCCAATTAGCGCACTGGGCGCTTCCTCCTGTACCAATTGAAAAACTGTTGTTACGGTTCAAACCATTTGGTCCCTCCTATGAACCTACTGAGGTCTGCTAAGGGGCAATTGGCTATATCGTGCAGGTTTTGGAATTCAAAACTACCCAGGGTTATGTGCCTGATGTGAGACAGTGCCGGACATTCGCACAGGAAGTGTACGATCGATTCCTCGCTTCCGTCTTGGTTGCAGCTTCTGCATCTAGTGTTAAATGGGATTCCCATGCGTTCGGCATGTTTTCCGAATGGCCAGTGTCCCGTAATAGTGGACGTTATTCTAAAGATTTCCTTTCTTGATCAGTTGAGGAGTTCTCTATGTAGTCTTTTTTATGTTGTATTCAGGCCAGATCTGCTTTGTGATCTTGCAAGTTGTCAAAGATTTCCACCGGAGAGTGGCCACTTCTACGTGTTTATTGTGATTGTCTCTTTTCATTGCTGACGGCAGGCAGCTGATCGTGGCTGCCCTATCTCTGGTCGCAGACGTGCCGGCTTTCGCCAGTTCATCTGCCATCTCATTGCCCATTGTGTTCCTGTGGCCGGGAACCCAGATGAGGGAGATGATCACGTCCTCTGCTGCTATTGCTTTGATCGCATTTTTGCAGTTTCTGACTGTCTTAGAGGATGTTACGGGAGAGTTAAGCGCCATGAGCGCTGCCTGACTGTCTGAGTATATATGTACCTCGCGTCCCCCAACTGCACTCCCTAACAGAATCTCGCAGGCCCGTTCTATGCCATACAATTCCGCTTGGAAAATACTGGCGAAGTCTGGGAGACGAAAAGAGAGTGAGATATCTGGTTGCTCTGAGAAAACCCCAGATCCGACACCTGCGTCCATTTTGGACCAGTCTGTGTAGATCGAGATTGCTTCCTTCTTAAGCACGCTATCCCTTCTCCATTCCCGTCTTGAGGGGAACCTCACCTTAAAGCTCCTGTCAAAGTCCAGTGTGGTTGGGAGATAGTCTGATGTTATTTGTACAGCGGAAGGCCTGTTTAGGATACTTCCGTGACCATACTGCCTCTCAGTCCAGCAGCCCAACTCGCGCAGACGTATTGCGGACATAGTTGCAGTTTCACGGATGTGGAGGTCGAGTGGTAGTTGATGCAGGAGTATGTTCAAAGCGTCAGTTGGACACGACTTCATTGCTCCTGTCACTCCAGCACATGCTGTCCGTTGTACACTGTTTAGTTTTCTGATGTTGTACTGCTTGTCTAGGGCTGGCCACCATACTATAGCGCCATATGATAGTATTGGTCTTAAGACGGCTGTGTAAAGCCACATGAAAAGTTTGGGTTTAAGGCCCCAGTTCCTGCTGAATATTCTTTTGCAAGAGTAGTAAGCCATTTGTGCCTTAGCTACCCTTTTTTCAATTGTTGTTTTCCAATTTAGTTTGCGGTCGATATCCACGCCAAGGTACTTCACCCTCTGTGAGAGTTGAAGGGTATTGCCGTCTAGGGAGGGCAGTCTAAATTGTGGTAACTTGTTCCTGTTGCTGAAGAGCATCAGTTCCGTTTTGCTGTGGTTTACGCTAAGACCGCTTGTAGCGGCCCACTTTTTTAGCCTGTTTAGGGCTATGTGGAGTATATCACTTAGTGTGGATGGGAAGGGTCCCGATACTATTATTGCCACATCGTCAGCATACGCTACAACTTACTTAGGCAAATGTTTGGACGAAAAATTTCCAAAATCGGTTGACGACCACGCCCACTTTTATATATGGGTATTATAAAGTGACCTAATAAAAACATTTTAAGCCATATCTTTGTCAAATATAAAGATAATTCATTGAAATTTTGTGGCATGAGTTCCAAAATAGACCGGTAACAAAAAATAGATAAAGTTTGAGAAATGGGCGTGGCACTGCCTCTTTTTGGACAAAGGAATATAAGAGATTTTTTAGCCTATAACTCGACAAATAATTGGGATATTATGACGAAACTTGGTTTATACACTTTTATAACTTGTGTTAATAGAAACGCAAAAATTCATTGAAATCGGTTTATGACCACGCCTACTTTTTAACAAAGATATTTCTGGAACACCCTTTGGGAATTTGTAACGTGACATCTTTGTAACTAGAAGTCATTAAGGAATGAAATTTTGCACAAAGAATAATATTCATATGCTTACTTGGATGACTGATAAAAATTTTGAAAATGGGCGTGGCTACACCCACTTTATGCGACACCCGCTTTATATGAAATACACCGTGTTTCCATCAAACGCAAACAAACAATGAAAGCATACAGCTGAGTATCTAATGTTCGATTCCACTCGAACTTAGGCTTCCTTACTTGTTTTCTATATACAATTAATTTGACTAAAATTGAACCTGGTTCCCATAAACCGAGGATCATGGTAGACCAGCCCTGTCCCGTACAAACACATAACTTTTTTAAGATTTTTCACACATACACGAATATTTAAAAAGCAAGTTTCTGCTTTTAATAAGAGTTTATCAAACAGTAATAATGCACCAGATATTTTGTTGGTTAACTTTTTGGTGTGACTTTAATTCCAATCCAAAAATGTAAAAATTCGTACAATTTGTCCCGTACAAACCATGGAATGCTCCACAAGCGAAGTTACAGTGACGCATAAAGTGGGCGTAGCCACGCCCATTTTGAAAATTCTTATCAATCATCCTTATAACGTATAAATATTCTTCTTAGTATAAAATTTCACCCCTTTATGACTTTTAGTGACAGAGATGTCACGTTACAAATTTCTGAAGGATATGCTAGAAATATTTTTATTAAAAAGTAGGCGTGGTTATAAAAAGATTTCGGTAAAATTTTGCACATATACATCGTTTTGTATTATATTTGAACTCGAATGTGCCAAAAGAGACTGTTTGATTTTTTACTAGAGCTCTAGATACCCGATATCGTGAAATTCGAAAATGTTCAAAAAAAGAAAAAAATCGAGAGCTCTAATTTTTACCTATTCTTTTCAGTGAAGTCTAATGTCAGGATAACTCCGATTAAGCTGCTGGTGTGTGGTGATATTACTAATCAGGGATGGGCATTATTCAAAATTTGAATAATTCAATAACGAAAAAATAAAAATAAATTTTTATTCTTCATTCTCATATCCTTGAATAAAGAATAAATTTTTATTCTTCATTCCGGCGCCCTTGAATAAAGAATAATTTTTTATTCTTTATTCTGATACCCTTGAATAAAAAATAAATTTTTATTCTTCATTTTGGTGCCCTTGAATAAAAAATAATTCTTTATTCTTCATTTTGATACCCTTGAATAAATAATAAAAATTTATTCTTCATTCTGATACCCTTGAATAAAAAATAAATTTTTAATCTTCATTCTGATGCCCTTGAATAAAGAATAAAAATTTATTCTTCATCCGAAATTGGTTGAATAAGAAATAAAATTTCATTTTTCATTCAGATAATTTTGAATAAAGAATAAATTTTTATTCACGTTATTCAAATTATTCTTGCAGGTCACACAAGTAAATGATTTTGCGAATATTTTTCTGAATACGAACCACATATTTTCCCGAGCCCCAACCGAATAATTTTCCGAATACTTTCCCGAATCCGAACCCAAATACTCAACCGAATATTTTTCTGAATCCGAACCGAATATTTTACCGAATACTTTCCCGATTCCGAACCGAATACTTTCCCGAGTCTGAACCGAATACTTTTCCGAGTTCGAACCGAATACTTTTCCGGGTCCGAACCGAATACTTTTCCGGGTTCGAACCGAATACTTTTCCGGGTCCGAACCGCATACTTTTCCGAGTTCGAACCGAATACTTTTCCGGGTCCGAACCGAATACTTTTCCGAAACCGAACCGAATACTTTTCCGAGTCCGAACCGATTACTGTACCGAGTCCGGGACCCGCTGGCTCTTTAATTAACGAACTTATGGTAAAAATGAAAATGTCCTTGTATTTGAATAGAACGGCGCCAAATTTCATTAAAAACCGATGACCAGATAATAATGACAACAAGAAACTACATACTTCTTTTGCTTATACATGCAAATTCGTTTGCATTTTAATTTTTACCATAACTTCGTTAATTACAGCTGGTAATCGGTTCGGACCCGGAAAAGTATTCGGTTCGAACACGGAAAATTATTCGCTTCGAACCCGGAAAAGTATTCGGTTCGAACCCGGTACAGTAATCGGTTCGAACTCGGAAAAGTATTCGGTTCGAACTCGGAAAAGTATTCGGTTCAGACTCGGGAAATTATTCGGTTCAGACTCGGGAAAGAATTCGGTTTCGGATTTGGGAAAATATTCGGTTCAGATTCGGGAAAGTATTCTTTAAAATATTCGGTTCGGATTCAGAAAAATATTCGGTTGAGTATTTGGGTTCGAATTCGAGAAAGTATTCGGAAAAATATTCGGTTGGGGCTCGGGAAAATACTTGGTTCGTATTCAGAAAAATATTCGCAAAATCATTTACTTGTGTGGCCTGCAAGAATAATTTGAATAACGTGAATAAAAATTTATTCTTTATTCAAAATTATCTGAATGAAAAATAAAATTTTATTTTTTATTCAACCAATTTAGGATGAAGAATAAATTTTTATTCTTTATTCAAGGGCATCAGAATGAAGAATAAAAATTTATTTTTTATTCAAGGGTATCAGAATGAAGAATAAATTTTTATTCTTTATTCAAGGGTATCAAAATGAAGAATAAAAAATTATTCTTTATTCAAGGGCACCAAAATGAAGAATAAAAATTTATTTCTTATTCAAGGGTATCAGAATGAAGAATAAATTTTTATTCTTTATTCAAGGGTATCAGAATAAAGAATAAAAAATTATTCTTTATTCAAGGGCGCCGGAATGAAGAATAAAAATTTATTCTTTATTCAAGGATATGAGAATGAAGAATAAAAATTTATTTTTTATTTGAATAAAAATTTATTCAAAACCGCCCATCCCTGTTACTAATAATGTGGCATTTATGACTGGCTGAAGTCAGCTCTTGTGACCATATCAAAGTTTTTCACATAATTTCTATAATTCTATAAAAACAATAGGGGTATTCGCTATCCCTAGCAAGATAGCAAGATAGCACGGATTGCAAATATCCTAGACCAAAATATGCTACACATCGAGAGCACCCCATTGCACAGTCGTAGGAAATTTTAAGAAGCAGCTTTTCTTTTTAGCCAAAGGGACGCGTTCATCACTCACTTTTTAATAAATAAATCATTTTATTTTGATAACTACTTTATTATTATTATTATTATTATTTTTTTTTTTTTTAAGGAAAAATTGGTATGAAAGATTAATACTTGTTTGGTAGAAGTTATAGATCCATTTCAGAGACCACCACAGCACAAGCAAAGCTTTGCACTAATTAGTAGAGTTTGTTTGTCGGCTGGCTCATCCGATTAAATTTTACTTTTGATTTTTTGGTCATTTTTATTTTGATAACTACTTTATTATTGAGCTCTCAGGACAATTTTTTTTTTTTTTTTTTTTTTTTTTTAAATAGAATTTGTACAAATCAAACAAACACACAACCACACCAACATACAAGTGACAAATGCCGAGAACGTCGGCAAGGTCACTGTTGCTGGATGGTAGGTTGTAAAAAAAAAAAAAAAAAGGAAAAAATGAAAAGAAAAATTAATACAAGCAAAATGCAAGGCGGCGGTAGCCTAGTGGTGATGCCATTAGACTTCCAACCGGAAAATCCGAGGTTCGATCTCGGCGGACGCCAAAGAATAAAAATGTTCAAAAGAAGTCTGATGAAGAGATGTGGTGGTCTCTGAAATGGATTTATAACTTCTACCAAACAAGTATTAATCTTACATACCAATTTTTCCTTAAAAAAAAAAAAAAAAAAAAAAAAAAAATGGTCTTGAGAGCTTAATAATAAAGTAGTTATCAAAATAAAAATGACCAAAAAACCAAAAGTAAAATTTAATCGGATGAGCCAGCCGACAAACAAACTCTACTAATTAGTGCAAAGCTTTCCTTGTGCTTAAAATAGAATTTGTACAAACCAAACAAACACACAACCACACCAACATACAAGTGACAAATGCCGAGAACGTCGGCAAGGTCACTGTTGCTGGATGGTAGGTTGTAAAAAAAAATAAAAAAAAAAATAAAAAAAAATAAAAAAATAAAAAAAAAAAAAATAAAAAAAAAAAAAAAATGAAAAGAAAAATTAATACAAGCAAAATGCAAGGCGGCGGTAGCCTAGTGGTGATGCCATTAGACTTCCAACCGGAAAATCCGAGGTTCGATCTCGGCGGACGCCAAAGAATAAAAATGTTCAAAAGAAGTCTGATGAAGAGATGTGGTGGTCTCTGAAATGGATCTATAACTTCTACCAAACAAGTATTAATCTTTCATACCAATTTTTCCTTAAAAAAAAAAAAAAAAAAAAAAAATGGTCTTGAGAGCTCAATAATAAAGTAGTTATCAAAATAAAAATGACCAAAAAACCAAAAGTAAAATCATTTTATTTTAGTAAATTTAATAAATATACATAAAAAATAACATTTTAAGCAAAATTCGAATGATCAAATTGAAATTGAAATTAGCAATTGGCAAATGTCAGCTGACGCAGGGTCGCAATTAATTTCCTACACTTCATAGCAAATAAATATACATAGGTTTTGGTGTAGCATATTTTTGAGGTCTAGCATATTTTTGTGCGCCTGTATTTTGTTGTTGTGCGTTGTAAAACTTTGCAATCCGTGCAATCCGTGCTACGTGCTAGGGTTATGCTATGGATAGCGAATACCCCTAATGAAACAAAGAAATACTCGTCACATCCAAATGCTCGCACAACCAATGACCACAATAGAAAGCGGCGAATATGGATCACTGGCTACTGTCATCGGCATTAGGCGTTCACCGGAGTGTATGCGGTTTAATGGTTGTGGCTGAACTGGTGAATGTGTTCATTTCCCGCACACTGTTTTAATGCTCAGTTCTTGCAAACAATTGCACATTTGTCCTTTCAACACTTTGCACACAAAACGTATGTCACATTTATGCAAACTGTTGCTCATGCATGTGTGTGCCCACCAAAATATCTGAGCCTTATTTAAGAATTAAAACAGCAGATTTAAAGGCTTGTATGGCGTAAGGCTTAAAATAAGGCTAATTTTCTTGTGTTGATGTCATCAGGCCATAAGGAGTACTCTCTCTCTGAGAGCACACGTTATTCCAAAGGCTTATCCGCCATGCCTAGATAAGTATTAGAAAGTTAGGAGCAGACAGAGTGAGAGGATAACAGATGCAGCGCTGCCAGCGTACTCCTTTTTTGGACCTGATTTGTCAACAATATGCAAAACTTTTTTGCAGGGTATGGGTTTGGTTATGTACATTTACACATGTAATACATAGTTCCAAATGCTTGTACCATCCTTACATATTTTCTTTTTATTGCATGTGTTTACACGTGTTAGCCACCAGGCCAATTTGATTGCGGTCGATCTACAGTTTTCTCAGATTCAAATCTCTGCTTTTACAAGTAGTTGCATTCCTATTGCAATATTATACCTTTGTATATATGTATGTAGGTATATATGTACATACACAGTATGTAAAAACACATACTCTTTTATTTGACAGTGACATGCTTTGATTTTAGTACACGAGTATACATACATGCATCTGTGTTTGTTTGTTAGCCATTATGTGGTTAAACCAGGTGTAAGTAAGCCTGTAATATCTGGCCCAATACCAAAAAGTGGTTCCCTCTTATTTTTCCATCCTGCATTTTCTCTCGAAATTTTAAATGGAGTAGAAATAACAAAAAAGTAATATGAATTTATACAATAAACACGTATGTAAGAGCACTCCTGTCTTCGGCCGTGCTGAAGATTTTATATCTTTCATGTGTGGGGAAAAGAAATGATTTCATTAATTTACAATGCCCATTTCTATGGGTTATGGATTTGCTATAGAAACTAGTTGCTTGCCTTTAGCACTTCAAATGTAACTATAAGTAATACGCCAAAATGTCCATATCTGAACAAACGATATAACCTTAATATATCTTAATTATAGTGATCCGATCTGGTCGGTTCCACCAAACAAGACATACATATATGTATGTATATGCCAAATTTCACTTAGGCTATTTAAAAATTGAGAGACTAGTTTAAGTTCAAACAAGACGAAACATGGTTAATGGGCTCAGTTTGTGATTTTGATCATATGTGATCATTTGGTTGGTTTAGATCTTTTCTTCTGGTACTCACCAGATTGAACCAAAGATATAATACCATGAAAGGTATAAAACGAGGATTACGATTACATGATTAATGTAATCGTAATCTTAGAAATTTTAAAATTACAATTACTGTCATCGTAATCCTATGTGTAATCGATTACACAAGTACTCCTTATCGCCGAGCTCTGAGTGTATTAAAGAAAAAAATCTAAAAATTTTACCAAAAAAGTAATAAGAAGATTTAAAAACAAAATTTCACATGTAAGTCCCACCTTAATTTTAAAATTAAGCAAAAATTTTTGCTGTCGTATTTTTACACCAAAATGGAACTTTTATGCTGCGTAGCGAATCAGTTTAAAGTTAGGTATGTATGTACTTTACACAACATGCGCATATTTTCTTCTATGTGTTAATTAACATTTTTTTGCAATAAGTAAAATAGAATATTCTCATATGTTTTAACAATTAAAATTAAATTTCCATACCATGTTTGCTTTAAAGTGCTGGGGAGAGTTTATTGGATAGAAACGACTTCCAACAAATTAATGTTCGCAGTCCGGCACCCACCGTAGCGAATAAGTTCGTTTAACGATGAATGTTGTCTTAAGAAAAAGCGCAAAATAAAATTAAATTACTCTTGGCTGGTAGGTGAATCGAGAATGCATTTTATTACCACAATGAAAATATTATATAAATTACATAACGCACTGAGAAGTTTAATTTTTATGCACATACTGGTGCTATACCAATAAATTGGCGAATGAACTTATATGAGTATATTTCTTATAATTATATACATAAATGCATCAAGGGAACTGTAGTGGATTATTTATATATATATATACATATAAATATTATACCTTTTTAAATAATACTTTGTATTTATAACGTAAAATTGTTAATGTTATTTTCGTTATTATTGTCTATGAAAATATCAAAAATTTTCATTCTATTTTAACTTTCAAAGAATTAAGAACATAAAAATGTTCATCCAAATAAAAAACTTTCGTACAAAATAATTTGAAAATAATTGTATCCTTTGTGGTTTTTTTGCTGGCTTAAGGTCCAGTAAGTAAGAAAACACAATTTTTTCTTTATTTTCTTGCCCAATATATTTCGATCGCTTCTTCGGCGATCGTCTTCAGGGGCTATAAGTATAACAATAAAAACAAAACAATACAATAATTAGAAAGAACCAAAACGCCGAAATATTTTGTACAATAACATAAAAACACTTAAATTACACTATTAGACATATATGTAGGTACATACACTTAATTTTGAATATTCACGTCTTCTTTGTTTAACGTGGAGTTTAAAACTATTAATTTGTTAACAAATGTCTATACAAATGAGCGCAGTTATCGGTGTCAGTTTTGTAGTTAAGTCTTATATTTGTGGGTGTGTTTATGATATGGAGCATTTCAAGAGTAAATCGTTTTCTGTAATGTTGTTCTTGTTGTAGAATACTGGCCTCGTCGAAGTTCGGTGTATGGCCGGTGTTTGCACAGTGGGCCATTAGTGCTGTTTTGTGTGTATTTTTCTGACAACTTTTTACGTCTGATTTATGCTGTGTTACAGGATTCACCGTTCTTACCGTCGCATGGGATTTTGTATATTACATTACTTTTTTCAATATTTGGAATTTTTGCCTTTGTTCGGTTGAAGAGATGTTTGAGGAGTGTTTTTCGGCTTATGGGCTAATTTTACTTCTTCTTTATTATAACAATCTGATTTCGTTAGGCGTTCTGATAAATTAGGTACGTAGGTTATGGACTTTAATATTTTAACTTGTTTTGTTGTTTGTTGATTTTCTCTTTTAGCTCTTTTCAATAATGTGTTGATGATATTTTTCGGAAAATTGTTTGTTTTCAATAATATTTTTATTTCTCTAGTAATTTCTTCGTGGTAAGTGTCATCCGATATATTCAGCATTCGTCGTATACAGCCCATTGCTGTATTAATTATCATCGTTTTTGGGTGTTTTGAGTAAAAATTGATGATTCGTCCTGAAGCTGTGTGTTTCTTATACCACTTTAACTTTAATTGATTCCCTTCTCTTAATATCATTGAGTCCAAATATGGCAGTTTTCCGTCCACTTCCAATTCAATTGTAAAATTAATGTTTTTGTCAAACGAATTTAGTGTGTCAAGCGTATTTTGTACCTCGTCTTCGTGAATAATAGCAAACAAATCATCAACGTATTTTGTTAGTAATCTTGGTCTTCTTCGTAGTTTTTCGACACTGACTTTTAATAGTTCTTCCATAACTATATCTGCAATAATCGGAGAGGTGGGTGATCCCATGGGTAGACCTTTTAGTTGTGTATATATTTTATCGTCAAATTTGAAGTATCTACTTTCTTGTATGCAGAACCTTATTATATCCATAAACAATTGTTTAGGTATTCTCGTATATTCTTTTATTTTCGTCCATTTATTTTGTATAACGTCCATTGCTAACTGTATGGGTATGCTAGGAAAAAGTGAAACCACGTCAAAGGAAATCAATCTTTCATCGTCGCAAATATAAGATTGTTATAATAAAGAAGAAGTAAAATTAGCCCATAAGCCGAAAAACACTCTCAAACATCTCTTCAACCGAACAAAGGCAAAAATTCCAAATATTGAAAAAAGTAATGTAATATACAAAATCCCATGCGACGGTAAGAACGGTGAATCCTGTAATAAAATATATGTTGGAACGACAAAATCTAAATTTAAAACAAGACTAACACAGCATAAATCAGACGTAAAAAATTGTCTGAAAAATACACACAAAACAGCACTAATGGCCCACTGTGCAAACACCGGCCATATACCGAACTTCGACGAGGTCAGTATTCTACAGCAAGAACAACATTACAGAAAACGATTTACTCTTGAAATGCTCCATATCATAAACACACCCACAAATATAAGACTTAACTACAAAACTGACACCGATAACTGCGCTCATTTGTATAGACATTTGTTAACAAATTAATAGTTTTAAACTCCACGTTAAACAAAGAAGACGTGAATATTCAAAATTAAGTGTATGTACCTACATATATGTCTAATAGTGTAATTTAAGTGTTTTTATGTTATTGTACAAAATATTTCGGCGTTTTGGTTCTTTCTAATTATTGTATTGTTTTGTTTTTTATTGTTATATTTATAGCCCCTGAAGACGATCGCCGAAGAAGCGATCGAAATATATTGGGCAAGAAAATAAAGAAAAAATTTGTGTTTTCTTACTTACTGGACCTTAAGCCAGCAAAAAAACCACAAAGGATAAAATTATTAAAAAGGTCGCTAACAACAATTTGAAAATAATTGTATATATAAGAGGACTACAATTGGCGATCCTACCAACTTTATTATCAACAATCAACCACATTACGTTGCAATAAAATACCATAATTTGGTACGTTCACTTTTTGAGAAGCACCTTCTGTTACACCAGTGCACCTGGCACCACTGAATTAGCAGCTTCAAATTCGACACTATATCAACGGTCTTTCTGCCGTTAACTCATTCAACAATATTTGTGCAACCAAATCAACAATTGATGGTACATTATCAAAACCGTCATAAACTCCCACTGCTCTTATCGCGACGAACGCATTCTCGTCAATATTAATTTGTGGCATTGAGGCGCAACCCTAACTCGATTTCGGACACCTTTCACATGCAATATTAAGCTTCATCGGTGGCAATCATTCGTTTAGAGAACAGTATCAACAATCGGTATTCACGTAATATAACATTACCACTCGGACCTCTGAAAACGTCTCATAGTGCAACAATCAACATCATTCGTACCAGCATCAACATCATAATAAATTTTTAACTACGGGAGTATATGTAGTGGATTATTTATATATATACATATAAATATTATACCTTTTTAAATAATACTTTGTATTTATAACGTAAAATTGTTCATGTTATTTTCGTTATTATTGTCTATGAAAATATCAAAAATTTTCATTCTATTTTAACTTTCAAAGAAATAAGAACATAAAAATGTTCATCCAAATAAAATACTTTCATACAAAATAATTTGAAAATATATTGTATATATAAGAGGACTACAGAACGTCCAGAAAAAAATATTTGTATTATAATTGTTATGTAGACATGTATGTATGTACATTAGTATTTTGTTAACCTTTGACTTTTTTAAAATACTATATTTCTAAATACCAAAATTATAATACTTCGTCAAGTGGCAATAACGTTAGCATGCAAACATACATGTGTATGTCAAAGGTAACAATAAAAATAATTTGCAGTTAATGCATTCATATAAAAATTGACTATTGGATAATATATGAACTCAGATTGCGTTACATTTTTTAATTAAATTTCCGGATCTGAACCACTGTAATACACAGTCTGCGAGCAGCTACATAAATATGTTGGGGTATTCCTTCAAGCACGCCTAAACTGTTACGAATATGTTAATTTCTACGGCTTTCCTCGCATTACACAATCTCCATGAAATTAAGCGTCTTGAACGGGAAAATGTTACTCATACGCCCGGTCGATTCAGAAGCATGTCTTCTTATATTGGAAGAGCGACATTTTAGTATCTCAACAGCTTATACATAATTTAGTATCTCAACATCCGATGTTACAGTGATGGTAGTTTACGCTGATGGCAATAGCTTTGTTCAATAACTCAAAATTTTTGATTGCTTTTACGAATAGTTACGAATTTTATGTTCAATAACCCAAAAAATTCGCAAAAGAGAGCCAAATTGGGAGAGTAAGACCAAAGAACGTAAATTTTATATATATATATATTTTTGCATTCGTATTAATCATTGTAACTCTTTTGAGCATCAGTAACAAAGAACGTAAATTTTATAAGAAGGGAATGTTCGTTATTTTGGACGAGTTCGATAAAATCTGCTCTGAAATTTCAATCCAGTATGCGCGAGTTGCCTCACACTATTTTTCGCGTCCCGAATTCACTTGACTTTTTTATTTTGGTTTTTCGACGCGAATAAGTAATAAGAACGAATAAGAATAGAAAATAGAAATCTCTGACTTATGCATGCATACATTTGGCATACATATGTACATATGTATGTATGGACATGCAAATATGTGTACATATGTACATACCAGACCTGGGCACCCTCAATTACATTTTGTAATTGATTACACCTTCAATTACAATTACATGTAATTGTAATTGCCATTTTTCAATTACCAATTACATGTAATTGGTAATTGAAATTCTTCAATTACAATTACATGTAATTGTAATTGAGATTTTTCAATTGCAATTACATGTAATTGGTAATTGAAAAATGGCAATTACAATTACATGTAATTGTAATTGAAGAATTTCAATTACAATTACTTGTCAATGTAATTGAAAATCTCCAATTACAAGTAATTGTAATGGAATGGCATCAATTACATTTTTCTTGGGTTTGAGAAAATTTAGTTATACAATTTGTTTTTTCTATTGTTCCTCTTTTTATTATTGTTTTTGCTTTTGTTTTTGTTTTTGTTTTTGTTTTTTCTTTTGTTTTTGTTTTTGCTTTTGTTTTTGTTTTTGTTTTTGTTTTTGCTTTTGTTTTTGCTTTTGTTTTTGTTTTTGCTTTTGTTTTTGTTTTTGCTTTTGTTTTTGTTTTTGTTTTTGTTTTTGCTTTTGTTTTTGCTTTTGTTTTTGTTTTTGTTTTTGTTTTTGCTTTTGCTTTTGTTTTTTTTTTTTGTTTTTTTTTTTTTGCTTTTGCTTTTGTTTTTGTTTTTGGTTTTTTTTATTTTGCTTTTGCTTTTGTTTTTGGTTTTGTTTTTGGTTTTTTTTTATTTTGCTTTTGCTTTTGTTTTTGGTTTTGTTTTTGTTGTTGGCTTTGGTTTGGTTTTTTTTCCCTCAAATAAATACCTAGTTAAATTGTAGTGCAGTTTCATACCTCTAGCTTTTCAAATAACGAAGGTAAAGACAAGAAAAGTTCGCTTGTTGATTTCCCTCGATTTCCTTGTATGTCGGGCAATATGCACACATGAAGACACGCGTTTTTATGGCTTTCTGCTCAAGTTCTGCGCGTTTTCTGCCGTCATGTGTGGTTAGCCTTATTTGCAGATCTACCAATTGCCAGAAGAGTGTAATTATTTACTTTTGTTTTTTTTTTTTTTATTAAAAAATTTACCAATTTATACCATTTCATTAGCCAAATCTACCATAGTTAAGCTTTTCGGAGTCCGTGCACTGAGCACATGTCTTTGTTTCTAAGTTGTAGTTAAAAGTTCGGATCGAACAAAAATTTTCTGACTCGCGCGTGTTTGAGCATCCATACTCGTTTAAATGCTGAATTTTTGCCTCTGATGTAACGTAACCATGGAAATACCCATATGAAGACTTAACTCTAAAACAATTTTTATTATATCTCTGTAACAACCGATTTATTTTCCATATATATATGTTGCTAAAAATTGATTACCCGGTGGCGCGCCGACAATTTTCGTGAAAAAATTTGCGTGCGTAAACATTAAGCTTGCCTGTCATTAAAAGATGTATGTTTTTTAGAACGATGAAAGCGAACAATCTTCTTCTGGAGTAGCTGTAATGAAAGCAAAGAGTCGTATTTGCACAGAAAAGAATACTTTTATCAAAACCTCTGCCGGGGTGACATCAAATCTGTTAACCCACCTAAAAAGAAAGCATCCAACCGAATTCGACAGTTATAAAAAAAGAAAAGTTGAGCTCTGTAAAATCAAAAAATTGTCGGTGCAAGATCTTTTTGATCATGACATTGCAGACTTTTTTATTCAAAATGCAATTCCCTTTTCTGCAGTAGAAAGCCCGGAATTCAGAAAAATTTTGAATCGCCGTGTAAAGTTAAATGTACCTGGGCGCAGGACAATTACACGCTTACTGAAAGCCCGCTTCCATACAAAAAAAAAATAGAATACAGGAAGCAATACGGACAAGGAAATATTTTTGTACTACAGCTGATTTGTGGTCAAATAAGCATAAGAGCTTTTTCGGCTATACATGCCATTGGCTGGATAACGATTTACAAAGAGTGTCAGTTGCATTGGCTTGCAAACGCTTTACCGGTGCCCATACATACGATCGTGTTGCTGACATAATAAGCGAAATAAACCATGATTACTATCTAAGTTCGTCAAATATTGTGGCAACCGTAACTGACAACGGATCAAATTTTGTAAAGGCCTTTAAGGAATTTGGTGTGAAGACTCGTATGGTAATTGTTTTTTTCCTTAGACTCTGTTCAAACAAAAACAATTACATATTTTATTTTAAAATTTCAAAGTCTGGAACAGAAGTGACGGAAGATGAAACAAAATCTAATAGTGAAGAAGACAATAGTTATAGCGAAGATACCTGCGAAGACGGTAATGTTGATTATGATGATGATGATGATGTGAATTTTTCGGATTTGACGGATTGTCCTAGCGTAACGCTATCCAGGCACAATAGATGCGCAAGTCACACACTCAACCTGATTATGACAAAAGATTTTAATGCTGCTATAAAGGCGCAAAGTGCGGTCCACAACGTACATCAAAACGTAGATATGCACTATACTAAATTATTTTTTATTTGTTAACGTAGCAATATAATTGAAGGTATTTTCCAAATGTAATGCCATTTGGAAAAAGGCGAATAGACCAAAGTCGTCAGAAGTGATCAAACGTATTTTGGGCCAGTCTCTGAAAACGCCCGGTGTAACGCGGTGGAACTCGCTATATGACGCTGTTCAACAAATATTATCAACGGAGCAATTACTAAATGACTTGTGCACAGAATTGCAAGTACCACGGCTCAATGCAACTGACTTGGCGTATTTAAAGGAGTACGTAAAGATTACCACACCTTTCGCCACAATGTTGGATTATTTACAGGGTAAATAAATACAAGTCATATACATATATATGTACATATGTACATATATACATATACATAAACATATGTATACAGAGAAAACTATATTGATACATACATATCAAAAAATAAAATGCAATATATAAAGAAATATGGATATGGCATCCATAGTTTATGGATCAGACAGGATTATCCATATATATGGATGTGACATCAATATAGTTTTTTTCGTGTACATACATATATTAGGGTGGGTAAATTTTTATAGGCTGATTCTAAGCCATAGTGTTCCTAGAAAATCCGGATTCTGTATTAAGTTCTATGAAAAAGTATTCTACATATAGCATGCCTATAAAATCAATTTGGAGCTTGCTCATTTTCAATTGAAGTTTATGTAGAATTGTATAGTAACTCATATTCTTTTAAATTCAACCAGTAGTTTTAGCTTTCTCTCTTTTCTGTCTTTTTCATTTTGTTTATCAAGTTAACGAGTTTTAATAATGTATATACAAGTTTGATTTCGTTGTTGTTGCTGTTTTATTGAAAAACGAGCATATTACTAAACAACCCCCATTCCTAATATCACATACACTTGCTTGTGACAGATATAGTTTCCAATCCTCACTTAGAAAACATAGTATGCAAAAATTGCTGTTTTTTCCCTAATTTTGACGTAGTGTATCATCAACTTTCTTCTTTCAAGCAATAAGTGAAGAATATCACCCTAAAGTATAGATTTCAAACTTTTAAATCCCGTTGAGTTTTCTAAAATACAGGGGTGGCTTTCCGTCAATAGATATCGAGCGAAATTCGATATCGAAGCATCGTTTTTGCTTTCCGTAAACACAAATATCGTCAGAAACAATTCGACACCACCTTAGCTATCGTTTTGCCTTATCGAATATGGCAACCGCAGAAAAATATAACTTTAAAATTTTAATATTTTTGTGGGTTTAAATCATTTCTTATTTGTTTACAAGTGAGAACGCAACTTTTGAAAGATAATAAAGGCCTTTTATGCACTTTTTAAAATATTATAAGAAAAGTTTTCCTATCGAAATGCAGAAAGCAAAACGGTATCGTCGCTCGTTCGATATCGAATTGAAATATCGAGCCGACGAGAGTCGATTATCGAATTACCACCAAAGCCAACCAGTGTTTCTTCTCTGAGACATCGCACTTTTAAATTGTGAATCCGAATTTACTAGGAACTTTATGGTTTAGAAATATATGTACAATGTATATGTATATTTTAAATATATATATTTATATATATATAATTTAATTTTAATTCAAGGTGATATTAACAATTACTTCGGTATGTTAATGCCATCATTAACTACTTTGAAAGTAAAGACTGACAAACTCAAGCAGGAAGAAT
Organism: Urophora cardui; assembly: GCA_960531455.1. Lineage (NCBI taxonomy): Eukaryota > Metazoa > Arthropoda > Insecta > Diptera > Tephritidae > Urophora > Urophora cardui. Next base: position 107,334,224 of record OY482673.1, on the reverse strand, counting down.
TCCAATTTTTATCTAGAGCTCTGTCAGCTATCCAAGATAGTTTACTTCGACGCTTTCAGGATTTTTTTGCTATTGGCGAGGAGTCGCATGAAGCTGTAGTCGCTGCTATGACACATCCCCATTTTAAGTTGAAGTGGCTAAAGCCAATTACTTCATTGACTGGACGAACAGAGCAGGACATGTGCCAAATTTTATCTGAGTACGCCATGAGGTACAATTTTTACGAACCCTCAAATATTGTGGAAAGCCCTGCCACTTCAAGCTTACAGAATGTGTTTGATTTTGGCGACGATAGCAGCCAAGGTAAATGAAATGAAGTAAACCTTTTTAAAATATGTATCTTCAAAATTAACTTACTTAAACACAGATTCTAGCGAGGCCATTGAAAGCACAGATGGAATATTAATGGAATATCGTAAATTTTTGTGCGATAGCGACACGACAATAGGCAGCTTAAAAAAGTATCCGACAATTCAGAAAATATTTGAGCGATCGAACACTCCGACTACATCTTCGGCATCGGTAGAACGGTTATTTTCTTTTGCCGGCATCGTTTTAACACCTCGAAGCGCCAGTCTAGACGACGGAAATTTTGAAAAGTTGGGCTAATAAAAAATTTGAATAAAATTGGATTTGAAATACATTTTATTATACATGCATTATATGTACATAAACAAATGTAAAAAATATGTATATAACATAATGAAATGAATGGTCGAATATGTTTTTGTCTATATGTCGTTATTTGAATAGCTAGAGACATGGAAATTGGCAGAGATAATGCATAAAAAATGAGCTCTTTCTCATGAGACCAAACTCAAACTTAATTTCGAGACATATGTAACCAAATAATTTAAATTTATTGGATGGGGTTTTATAATTTTTAAATTTTTCTATGAGATAAACCAAATTTATTTTAAGCAATTTTAATAATTTTTATGCATACAAAATCCACATTTTACGAAAATCTGAGTATGAGCTAAAGCCCGATTTTTATGCATTAGGCCCAATGTCCTCTTAAGGAAGGACTGTTTCATATTTCATTAATATCCGATGACTGGAACAGTGAAATCAACAAGTGAACTTCTCGTTTCGATATCTTTGTTATTTGAAGAGCTACAGGTATGAAACTACACTTTAAATTTTAACACTTGTATATAAATATTTACATATACATATATACATATATATTTGAGGAAAAAACAATAACAAAACAGGCAAAAAAACAAAAGAAAACAGGCAAAAACAAAAAGAAAAACAAAAGCAAACACAAAAAAAAACAAAACCAAAAACAAAACAAAAGCAAAAACCAAAACAACAACAAAAACAAAAACAAAAGCAAAAACAAAAGCAAAAACAAAAACAAAAGCAAAAACAAAAACAAAAACAAAAACAAAACCAAAAACAAAAGCAAAAACAAAAACAAAAACAAAAGCAAAAACAAAAGCAAAAGCAAAAACAAAAACAAAAGCAAAAGCAAAAACAAAAACAAAAACAAAAGCAAAAACAAAAACAAAAAAAAAACAAAAACAAAAGCAAAAACAAAAACAAAAAAAAAACAAAAACAAAAGCAAAAACAAAAACAAAAACAAAAGCAAAAACAAAAACAAAAGCAAAAACAAAAACAAAAACAAAAACAAAAACAAAAACAAAAGCAAAAACAAAAACAAAAGCAAAAACAAAAACGAAAGCAAAAGCAAAAACAAAAACAAACAATAAAAAGAACAAGAATAGAAACAAAAACAAATTGTATAACTAAATTTTCTCAAACCTAAGAAAAATGTAATTGGAGTGATTCCATTACAATTACTTGTAATTGGAGATTTTCAATTACATTTGCAAGTAATTGTAATTGAAAATTTTCAATTACAATTACATGTAATTGTAATTGAAAAATATCAATTACCAATTACATGTAATTGTAATTGAAAAACCTCAATTACAATTACATGTAATTGTAATTGAAAAATTTCAATTACCAACTAATGTAATTGTAATTGAAAAAAAATGTAATTGAGGATGCCCAGGTCTGGTACATACATATATACGTATGCAAAATTAATTCGGCGCTTATTTTTATTTTTGATATGCGCCTGGTGCATCAAAATTATGAATCAAGGTTTGTTTGGGACTTCTTCCCTCAAACAACGCCTTTTCGTCATCTAGAAGCCTAACTTCAAATAAGTTTAATAAGTTTCAGGATTTTAGATTCACCTCCATAAAATATGCGATTAATCCCGAAAGGGTTTGTCCCGGTATAAATGTAGGCAAATTTTTTCAAAAGTAAAACTTATTACATTATATTAAATTAAATTATATTATATTATATTATATTATATTATATTATATTATATTATATTATATTATATTATATTATATTATATTATATTATATTATATTATATTATATTATATTATATTATATTATATTATATTATATTATATTATATTATATTATATTATATTATATTATATTATATTATATTATATTATATTATATTATATTATATTATATTATATTATATTATATTATATTATATTATATTATATTATATTATATTATATTATATTATATTATAATATATTATATTATATTATATTATATTATATTATATTATATTATATTATATTATATTATATTATATTATATTATATTATATTATTTAAAACTTATTGTATAATCTTTATTTAAATCTTCATGACTGATTTATAAAAATATTTGGAGAAAATACTTAATTTTAATTTAAAAGATTTCACTACAAGATGGAACCGAATCGAATAAACTTTGTTCTAATATACATATACATATAACAATTAACCATTTTTAGAAATTTTCATACCAAAAAATAGCCTTATAGCTTTGAATGAAGGAGATTAAACTACATTTGCAACCTTCGGGATGTAAGCGATTGATCCCGAACACGTCCCGAAATAATCGCATTTCTTTCATACAAAATGTTAAATTCGAGTCTGCCAGTTGGATATAGAAACTTACGTACATGCATACATAAATAATCATAGGCAAAACTGGTTTGCCAAAGAAGTAAGATCGTCATCATTAGAACCAAAAATGCAAAGCATTTACGAATATACCCAACAGCGAAAATGTAGATTATAGAATAGATGATGTTTGCATATATGTACATATACAAACCTCACAAACAAAACCAAACTCAAAAAATAACAAAATTAATATTTGTAAACTCTATACACTTCTTTATGCACATTGTAAATCAGTTTGCATTGTGTACAAATTGTGGTATTGGTCGTTCAAAAGGTGTAATGTGTTAGGCATCTTGGCATTGGGTATATGTCACTAGAACAGAATAGCGAAGAAGCAGATATGTGTGGTGATTCAAAAACAAAAGCAGCCAATCGAAGCCCATGTTATTTGTCAACATCGCGAAAAAAAAACCGCGGACACCAACACAATTAAAATTGTCTGTATACCTATGTGGCCTACGTAAGATGTGTGCGTAGCTCTATCGCATTTTCTTCTTTGTGCAGCCAGAATGCCCTGTGCGCATAATCAGCATTTGGAAAGACAAAATAAAAATGGAAATCATAATTATTTGATATATTGCTAAATTTAAACACCATAAATTCTGATTTCGATAACATCCATTGTTAGAATGTTCAAAAAATGTATATGATCAATAAATTTGCATATTGTCATAAACAATATATGTATAACAACACGTAATGTATAGAGATAAACATGTTATTATTAATTATATATATATTGTAGAACCACTTAAAACATATATTTAGTTATTATTTAAATAATACTTAATATAAATAATAAGCTAAATATTTTGATTTTGAACATATGTTATGGCTCTTCAAATTTCGCATTGGGTAGAAAAGCAAATGACAAAGAATAAATTGAAACAAAAATGGCGTTAACTTTATTTCGCCACGAAATTACGGATGAAAGAATCAAAACAGAAATTCAACCTGGATTGAAATTTCAGCCAATTTCGTAATTCACTCGCTACATTTTTCGTGAGCGGATTCTCCCTTCTTATAAAATTTACGTTCTTTGGTAAGACTTCGAGAGAGTTGAAAATAGTTGCAAGTAAAATTTTCACTTGCAACTACTTGCAGCTTTAAAAAAATAGAAGCGTCAAAAACATATGATCACAAAAATTTCAATTGGAAATATGCAAATATTTTAATCGCAAATTTCTAATTGCATACTAAACAAATTAGCGCAAAAAGGAATCTTGACGATCTTGTGGAATATCCAAAGTAGATTTTCGTCTTCCTAATTCAGTTATTTCCATTCATTTTCAATTCCAAATATTTCAATTACAACCTAACCTAAAAATCAAATTGTGAAAACAGTGCATCAGCTGTTTACTTGCAAATGTTAACGATTTTGTGTTCAATAACTTTGGTTGATAATTTTCTCCTTTTCTCGTTATACCTTTCATGGGAATGAAATGGTATTATAACTTTGTGCCGAAACACAAATGGTGAAAGTACCAGAAGGAGGCGTGGCAGACCTACCAAAATATATACCAATATGATCAGGATCATGAGCTGAGACGATTAAGCCATGTCCGTCTGTCTGTCTCTCTGTCTGTCTGTCTGTCTGTTTGATCGCAAACTAGTCCCTCAGTTTTCGAGATATCTGCATGAAATTTGAAATGTGAGTGTATTTTTAGGAGAAGCTGATCATTTGTCGGAATCGGCCGAATCGGACCACTATAACATATAGCTCCCATACAACCGATTGTTCAGATATGGACATTTTGGGGTATAACTTCTCCATTTAAACAGCTAAGGGCATGAAACATTTAAGTATTTGTTCTCATATAGACCTAAATAATGTATCCGAAATTTGTTAAGATCGGAACACTATTACATATAGCTCCCATACAACCGATTGTTCAGATATGGACATTTTGGGGTATAACTTCTCCATTTAAACAGCTAAGGGCATGAAAAATTTAAGTATTTGTTCTCATATAGACCTAAATAATGTATCCGAAATTTGTTAAGATCGGACCACTATTACATATAGCTCCCATACAACCGATTGTTCAGATATGGACATTTTGGGGTATAACTTCTCCATTTAAACAGCTAAGGGCATGAAACATTTAAGTATTTGTTCTCATATAGACCTAAATAATGTATCCGAAATTTGTTAAGATCGGACCACTATTACATATAGCTCCCATACAACCGATTGTTCAGATATGGACATTTTGGGGTATAACTTCTCCATTTAAACAGCTAAGGGCATGAAACATTTAAGTATTTGTTCTCATATAGACCTAAATAATGTATCCGAAATTTGTTAAGATCGGACCACTATTACATATAGCTCCCATACAACCGATTGTTCAGATATGGACATTTTGGGGTATAACTTCTCCATTTAAACAGCTAAGGGCATGAAACATTTAAGTATTTGTTCTCATATAGACCTAAATAATGTATCCGAAATTTGTTAAGATCGGACCACTATTACATATAGCTCCCATACAACCGATTGTTCAGATATGGACATTTTGGGGTATAACTTCTCCATTTAAACAGCTAAGGGCATGAAACATTTAAGTATTTGTTCTCATATAGACCTCAATAATGTATCCGAAATTTGTTAAGATCGGACCACTATTACATATAGCTCCCATACAACCGATTGTTCAGATATGGACATTTTGGGGTATAACTTCTCCATTTAAACAGCTAAGGGCATGAAACATTTAAGTATTTGTTCTCATATAGACCTAAATAATGTATCCGAAATTTGTTAAGATCGGACCACTATTACATATAGCTCCCATAGAACCGATTGTTCAGATATGGACATTTTGGGATATAACTTCTCCATTTAAACAGCTAAGGGCATGATACTTTGCATTTAAACGGATAACGACTTGAAACTTTGCTGTGTTCGTACCCATATGGACCTAAACGATGTTACTATGAACTTTCAAAGTCAAAATATGGGTAAGGTAAACAAAATCAGACCCGTTCATTAAAGGTATGAAGTCTTCGGTACGGCCGAAGACAGGCGCGCTCTTACTTGTTTTTACTCTTAATTTGTCACTGACGCTCTTCCTGCAAGTAAAGTTGTTGAACACAGCTAATGTAAAATAAGCATTCTGGGAATCCAAACTCCCGAAATTATTAAATTCATGGAAAATCTTTTTTATTCAGGAATTATGGAAGCACAATTATTGTAAAATGCACTAGTATGTATGAGAAACGAACAAAATATTTATATTAAAAATTTGCTAATGCTTCCAAGTAATAAATAAAGTAAACCACACACGAATTGAAATTTAAATGTTTATTTAGCACAGTCTGTGTTTGGTAAAGGCGGTAAAGAATTGGTAACATATCTTTATATGCATATTAGAGCGGAGCGATTGTTTTGTTCATAAAATCGTATGCTCTTCAGACCATTCTGAGAAACTTTGTTTGAGAAACCTTAGGTTAAAAGCCGGTTTCTAGTCCATGATTTTTAAAGGAAAGTTTCTTAGATAATAAAATATTTTGTATCACATTCGCAGAAAAAACAAACGTCTCTTTTTACTCAGAAGCTACGGTGTACTTTTACGAAAGATTTTCATACGCTGAATCCGTATCCGAAGTTAAAGTATTGTCTCTAGTTTTCTAACCTAAATTTTCGAAAAATGCCAATTTCTTAATTTATTAATGTGTATAATGTAAATTGAAATCAAGAAACACTGCTTAAATTCCAAAACTCATTGGGAAATTATTGGGAATTGTCGCCCATATACATTTATTTTCATATCTTCGGTATTTAGAGGCCATCTCTAAGTTTAATACACGAATATCTTGGCTTAGTGGCCGCTGTGGTGCAGTGGGTAGAGTGCTCGCCTGCTATGCCAGAGGTCTCCGGTTCAAACCTCAGTTTTTTCCAGAAATATTTTCGGCAAAAAAATCATATGGAGGGGTGTACGGCAAACTTTCTTTTGCGATACGCTCTAATGTGCATATCCTCAACTATTCAAAACATATGCAATGGAGAGTGTTTTCTGAGTCGAAATACATATGTATGTATATATTTATTATTCTAGCTTTGCTATGTGAAAACATTCTTTTTGGTTTCAGAAAAGTTAGCGAAAACAATGTCAGGAATTTATAAAATAGATTTTCAGATTGCTTCAACTGCCAAGGCCAATGTTCAAAAGTTTGGGTAAACAATTGAGGTTATTGTAAGATTCAGTACTAACAAAATTTATATATCGAATTTAAATACATATCTACGGAGTTTAATGATTTATTTCTTCAACTTCAATGTTTTGCCACAGCATTATTTTAAGCGACCGAACAGTGTGCTCATCTACAAAATAAAATTTATTTGAAAATTGCTGAAGTAATAATTTGAAAACAGAATACTTTTCAATTCATATTCCTTGTGGTTTGCTATTTTTCGCTCAAAGTGGTTGTTTCTTAAAAGTTGAGTTACATGTTATTGATGTTTCAGTCCAAAGCGCTTTAGGGGCGTCAGATTTGTTGAAACGATCAACATTTTATAAAAAGTTTGGCGTCCTCCATTCTGGTTGGAAGCGAAAGCCATATGGTATCTAATGGTAGTTGCAACATAAAAAAAAAAAACTGCAACTACAACACTACCAGATACATACTTTTGCGGACTCTAATTTAAGTTATACAAAGTAGGGAATAAAGAGTTAAATAAGACATTGTTGTATGTCTAAATTTACGTGGGTCTAAAACTGTTAAATAGTTATATGGTACACAGTTCAATTCCTTACTTCTTACATGAAATGAATCATAAATAACATCGTTCACCAAATTTACTTATAAACATTTATTCAAATTTTGTTAAATTACACCATAATCCAGGTTTCCAACTTCCTTATTGTTTGTATGTTCATACGTACGTATGTATATACACATGTAAAACGACCGATCCGTTGGCTCAATAAATCTTAGAAATTAATTATGTAACTCAGATGGGACGTGACTTGAGTGCATGAGTATGCCAGCACGCAAAAACACCTGCCTATATACATAGTACATATGTATATACATACATATTCACCTAGTGAGTTATAGCCCAGTTAGTCAAGAACGTGTAGTCCGCCCGCTGACGCAAACGCCCGTATGAAATTTTTAGGATTTTTTGAGCCCGTGGGGCAACGGAGCAATCAGCTGTTTTACTCACACATATTTACATATATATATAGTTTGTTTACATTTTGGCAGGGTTGCCATTTAGTAATTTTTGAACAAACAAGATTTTTACTAATCTTCAAAGTGTTATGCGGATTACTCTTCAATACACAACTGTGCATTATTTGCCAAATGACAAGAAAATACTAATTTAATCGTTTTTAAAGTTGTCGTTGACGACTTTTTTTTTATTAATTTAGTTACTTTTTTACGGCTTTGTTGGCAATTAAAACACATTTTTCTTGTAATTTTGTTGCTGCCCAATATATTTCCATCACACCTTGGTGATAGTTATCAAGGGCTAAAACATAAAATAACAAAAAACACAGTCAGAACATTAAATTTACAATTGAAAATCCATAAAAAAATTATATTGGGAAGCAACAAGATTCTCACAAAAATCTGCGTTTAATTAAGAAATCTGTACTGAGTTTCTGTAACTCATATCTTTTCTAGTATAAATAGGTGGTGACAAAGTGTGGATCGTATTAGTGTGACATCACTTTAATTGATTTTGTTACAGAAGGTCAGATTTATTGTGGCAATTTATAACTTTTTAATGTAGAAAAATTGCAGAAGAAGACCACCAAGAGTTATCAATTAAGAAAATACAGCCACCATTGTGGATAAATACAATTTTTGCTTTAATTTTCAGTAATATCTTCATTTATTAGGAGTGTTCAATATCTCAAAATTTTTACATATATATATATGTATAGAATAGTTACGAATTTATGTTCAATAAAATTCGCAAAAGAGACCCAAATTGAGAGAGTAAGACCTCGAGAGAGTTGATAAACGCTGCAAGTAAAATTTTCACTTGCAACTACTAGCAGCTTTAAAAAAATAGAAGTGTCAAAAATATATGATCACAAAAATTTCAATTGGAAATATATATACATACATTTTAAACGCAAATTTCTAATTGTGTACGAAATAAGTTAGCGAAAAAACGAATCTTGATGATGTTGTGGAATAGCCAAAGTAGAATTTTGTTTTCCTAATTCAGTTATTTCCATTCATTTCCAATTTCAAAAATTTCAATTACAACCTAACCTAAAAATCAAATTGTCAAAACAGCGTATCAGCTGTTTTCTTGCGAATGTTTACGATTTTGTGTTCAATTACTTTGGTTGATAATTTTCTCTTTTTCTCGTTTTTACTCTTAATTTGACATTGACGCTCTTTTTGCAAGTACTTGCAAGTAAAGTTGTTGAACAAAGCTATTATCTTGTTATTAATTTATATATATAATATTTACATTTTGTTTGGGATTTAAAAAAAATTATAAACGTTTTCTTTCCTTTCTTTTTAAAAATTAAAGTAATAATAGATGGTTCGTTTAAGTAGACATACTATTTTTTCCATGTGAACACATATATGTATATTCGATAACATTTTACAATCTTGTTGAGTTAGTTGTATAATGCTGTGAAAATTACTGTTTAAATATTTAATAACTAAAAATGTTCAACTGGCAACCCTTTTAGCTTGCAACCATTCGAGCGATCAGCTGACACGTTTTTACGTAAAAAATCAAAATGATTTTGATTTCTGCGGTACGGGCTTCTGCGTCGTACGTCGTTGAATAATCGGTTACATACAAATCCCATTAAATAGGTTGGATCAGCTGACACGGTACACGGGTTTACGTTCTCGACTAACTGGACTATTAGCTGCCGCACCAGCTGCTTGCACGTGTGTATGTAATTAGGCCATGGGCAAAGGAATTTTGGAATATTGCTAACTGTGCTGTGCTGGTATGTGGATGGATTAAATATCTATTGATTATGGAGAATGTTTGTATTTATATCTACTAGATTTGCATTGGTAATAAAGAAATGGAATTGTTTGGATTTGCACAAATCTTTACATAATTATTTAATAATCAGGGCACTCAAATAAAATTCGATATATGTGCATATGTAGCCGCGACTGATTCGATATGCCTGACATTTAAGTTGAGAAATTTCTTTTATCTCTGGATTATGAATTCACATCGAGTTTGAATATTTCAGAACTAACTTCTAACACCTCTTACTATGGAAATTAGCAACGAAAACGCAGCTATACGATTATTGCATATCAGTGGCGCACACAGAAAAAAATTTTGGGGGGGGGTTTTCAATATCAAACGAAAAATTAAAAAAAAATGCTTAAAACTCGTCGATAATTTTTACTTAAATTTATGTTTGGGGAGTGGACCTACGTATGCACACATTAAACAAAGGCACCTTTTAAATCTCAATTCATTGCATTTTCTCTGTATTTAAACTAAAACTAACAAGTAAGGAAGCCTAAGTTCGAGTGGAATCGAACATTAGATACTCAGCTGTATGCTTTCATTGTTTGTTTGCGTTTGTTCGATTAGGGTGTATTTTATATGAATCGAGTGCCGCATAAAGTGGGTGCAGCCACGCCCATTTTCAAAATTTTTATCAATCATCCAACTAAGCATATAAATATTATTGTTAGTGCAAATTTGCAACCCTTTATGACTTCTAATTAAAAAGATGTCACGTTACAATTCCCAAAGGGTTTTCCAGAAATATCTTTGTTAAAAAGTAGGCGTGGTCTTAAACCGACTTCGCTAAATTTTTGAGCATGTATTACCACAAGTTATTAAAGTGTACAAACTGATTTTCGTCATAACATCTTAATTATTTGTAGAGTTATGGGTTCCGAAATCTCGTAGATTTCTTTGTCTGAAAAGAGGCGGTGCCACACCCATTTTCCAAAATTTTTCTATTATTTGTTTTATGTCTATAGTTGGATTCATGACACATAATTTCAATGACATATCTTTGCGGTAACGGTACATTAACAGTCCAAAAATTCGTTTGTGAGGGAGAATCGACAGTTAAGAGAGAAATCAGAGAGCTTTTTCACAAAGAACGTAAATTTTATAAGAAGGGAATGTTCGTTATTTTGGACGAGTTCGATAAAATCTGCTCTGAAATTTCAATCCAGTATGCGCGAGTTGCCTCACACTATTTTTCGCGTCCCGAATTCACTTGACTTTTTTATTTTGGTTTTTCGACGCGAATAAGTAATAAGAACGAATAAGAATAGAAAATAGAAATCTCTGACTTATGCATGCATACATTTGGCATACATATGTACATATGTATGTATGGACATGCAAATATGTGTACATATGTACATACATATATACGTATGCAAAATTAATTCGGCGCTTATTTTTATTTTTGATATGCGCCTGGTGCATCAAAATTATGAATCAAGGTTTGTTTGGGACTTCTTCCCTCAAACAACGCCTTTTCGTCATCTAGAAGCCTAACTTCAAATAAGTTTAATAAGTTTCAGGATTTTAGATTCACCTCCATAAAATATGCGATTAATCCCGAAAGGGTTTGTCCCGGTATAAATGTAGGCAAATTTTTTCAAAAGTAAAACTTATTACATTATATTAAATTAAATTATATTATATTATATTATATTATATTATATTATATTATATTATATTATATTATATTATATTATATTATATTATATTATATTATATTATATTATATTATATTATATTATATTATATTATATTATATTATATTATATTATATTATATTATATTATATTATATTATATTATATTATAATATATTATATTATATTATATTATATTATATTATATTATATTATATTATTTAAAACTTATTGTATAATCTTTATTTAAATCTTCATGACTGATTTATAAAAATATTTGGAGAAAATACTTAATTTTAATTTAAAAGATTTCACTACAAGATGGAACCGAATCGAATAAACTTTGTTCTAATATACATATACATATAACAATTAACCATTTTTAGAAATTTTCATACCAAAAAATAGCCTTATAGCTTTGAATGAAGGAGATTAAACTACATTTGCAACCTTCGGGATGTAAGCGATTGATCCCGAACACGTCCCGAAATAATCGCATTTCTTTCATACAAAATGTTAAATTCGAGTCTGCCAGTTGGATATAGAAACTTACGTACATGCATACATAAATAATCATAGGCAAAACTGGTTTGCCAAAGAAGTAAGATCGTCATCATTAGAACCAAAAATGCAAAGCATTTACGAATATACCCAACAGCGAAAATGTAGATTATAGAATAGATGATGTTTGCATATATGTACATATACAAACCTCACAAACAAAACCAAACTCAAAAAATAACAAAATTAATATTTGTAAACTCTATACACTTCTTTATGCACATTGTAAATCAGTTTGCATTGTGTACAAATTGTGGTATTGGTCGTTCAAAAGGTGTAATGTGTTAGGCATCTTGGCATTGGGTATATGTCACTAGAACAGAATAGCGAAGAAGCAGATATGTGTGGTGATTCAAAAACAAAAGCAGCCAATCGAAGCCCATGTTATTTGTCAACATCGCGAAAAAAAAACCGCGGACACCAACACAATTAAAATTGTCTGTATACCTATGTGGCCTACGTAAGATGCATGGAGGAACAATAAAGGAGAATGCATAACGACATACCTTCATACATAGTGGGCCGAGAAGTGTCATGCAAAGAGGAATGTAGAAGAATTTGACAGATGTAGGGGCCACACAAATGCTAGGGTGCGTGTGTGTGTGGAATATGTCAACAAAAAAATGCTTGTGTTCGTGTGTGTTTATGAAGATTGAAGAAGAAGTCAGCTGATCTTATGCATTCTCCTTTATAGTTCCTCCATGGTAAGATGTGTGCGTAGCTCTATCGCATTTTCTTCTTTGTGCAGCCAGAATGCCCTGTGCGCATAATCAGCATTTGGAAAGACAAAATAAAAATGGAAATCATAATTATTTGATATATTGCTAAATTTAAACACCATAAATTCTGATTTCGATAACATCCATTGTTAGAATGTTCAAAAAATGTATATGATCAATAAATTTGCATATTGTCATAAACAATATATGTATAACAACACGTAATGTATAGAGATAAACATGTTATTATTAATTATATATATATTGTAGAACCACTTAAAACATATATTTAGTTATTATTTAAATAATACTTAATATAAATAATAAGCTAAATATTTTGATTTTGAACATATGTTATGGCTCTTCAAATTTCGCATTGGGTAGAAAAGCAAATGACAAAGAATAAATTGAAACAAAAATGGCGTTAACTTTATTTCGCCACGAAATTACGGATGAAAGAATCAAAACAGAAATTCAACCTGGATTGAAATTTCAGCCAATTTCGTAATTCACTCGCTACATTTTTCGTGAGCGGATTCTCCCTTCTTAATCAGTAAGCAGAGATGAAAAACAAAGAACGTAAATTTTATAAGAAGGGAGAATCCGCTCACGAAAAATGTAGCGAGTGAATTACGAAATTGGCTGAAATTTCAATCCAGGTTGAATTTCTGTTTTGATTCTTTCATCCGTAATTTCGTGGCGAAATAAAGTTAACGCCATTTTTGTTTCAATTTATTCTTTGTCATTTGCTTTTCTACCCAATGCGAAATTTGAAGAGCCATAACATATGTTCAAAATCAAAATATTTAGCTTATTATTTATATTAAGTATTATTTAAATAATAACTAAATATATGTTTTAAGTGGTTCTACAATATATATATAATTAATAATAACATGTTTATCTCTATACATTACGTGTTGTTATACATATATTGTTTATGACAATATGCAAATTTATTGATCATATACATTTTTTGAACATTCTAACAATGGATGTTATCGAAATCAGAATTTATGGTGTTTAAATTTAGCAATATATCAAATAATTATGATTTCCATTTTTATTTTGTCTTTCCAAATGCTGATTATGCGCACAGGGCATTCTGGCTGCACAAAGAAGAAAATGCGATAGAGCTACGCACACATCTTACGTAGGCCACATAGGTATACAGACAATTTTAATTGTGTTGGTGTCCGCGGTTTTTTTTTCGCGATGTTGACAAATAACATGGGCTTCGATTGGCTGCTTTTGTTTTTGAATCACCACACATATCTGCTTCTTCGCTATTCTGTTCTAGTGACATATACCCAATGCCAAGATGCCTAACACATTACACCTTTTGAACGACCAATACCACAATTTGTACACAATGCAAACTGATTTACAATGTGCATAAAGAAGTGTATAGAGTTTACAAATATTAATTTTGTTATTTTTTGAGTTTGGTTTTGTTTGTGAGGTTTGTATATGTACATATATGCAAACATCATCTATTCTATAATCTACATTTTCGCTGTTGGGTATATTCGTAAATGCTTTGCATTTTTGGTTCTAATGATGACGATCTTACTTCTTTGGCAAACCAGTTTTGCCTATGATTATTTATGTATGCATGTACGTAAGTTTCTATATCCAACTGGCAGACTCGAATTTAACATTTTGTATGAAAGAAATGCGATTATTTCGGGACGTGTTCGGGATCAATCGCTTACATCCCGAAGGTTGCAAATGTAGTTTAATCTCCTTCATTCAAAGCTATAACGCTATTTTTTGGTATGAAAATTTCTAAAAATGGTTAATTGTTATATGTATATGTATATTAGAACAAAGTTTATTCGATTCGGTTCCATCTTGTAGTGAAATCTTTTAAATTAAAATTAAGTATTTTCTCCAAATATTTTTATAAATCAGTCATGAAGATTTAAATAAAGATTATACAATAAGTTTTAAATAATATAATATAATATAATATAATATAATATAATATAATATAATATAATATAATATAATATAATATAATATAATATATTATAATATAATATAATATAATATAATATAATATAATATAATATAATATAATATAATATAATATAATATAATATAATATAATATAATATAATATAATATAATATAATATAATATAATATAATATAATATAATATAATATAATATAATATAATATAATATAATTTAATTTAATATAATGTAATAAGTTTTACTTTTGAAAAAATTTGCCTACATTTATACCGGGACAAACCCTTTCGGGATTAATCGCATATTTTATGGAGGTGAATCTAAAATCCTGAAACTTATTAAACTTATTTGAAGTTAGGCTTCTAGATGACGAAAAGGCGTTGTTTGAGGGAAGAAGTCCCAAACAAACCTTGATTCATAATTTTGATGCACCAGGCGCATATCAAAAATAAAAATAAGCGCCGAATTAATTTTGCATACGTATATATGTATGTACATATGTACACATATTTGCATGTCCATACATACATATGTACATATGTATGCCAAATGTATGCATGCATAAGTCAGAGATTTCTATTTTCTATTCTTATTCGTTCTTATTACTTATTCGCGTCGAAAAACCAAAATAAAAAAGTCAAGTGAATTCGGGACGCGAAAAATAGTGTGAGGCAACTCGCGCATACTGGATTGAAATTTCAGAGCAGATTTTATCGAACTCGTCCAAAATAACGAACATTCCCTTCTTATAAAATTTACGTTCTTTGTTACTGATGCTCAAAAGAGTTACAATGATTAATACGAATGCAAAAATATAAGGAAAATTCAAAAACGACACAAGAACAAAACACACGTACGCACATAATTCATTTGTTCTATTCTCATTCACGCTCTAATCATTAGTGACAAGTGTTGCCGCGAGCTAAAAAAAATTAAGTATATGTTGCCAAGCAAAAAAAATATCAAAAAGTATCAAAGGCACAACCGTGGTTTTAAAAATTTTCATTTGAAAAACAAATAATAAGTAAAGTTGTGTATCTAAATCAGACCAGTTTTTTCTGGTTGTTTTTATTAAAAATATAGACATTTAAGACACTCAAGTATTTTTTTGCAAATAGCATAATTTTTTTTAATTTAAATTTATTTCACAACAGTTTGCTCATGGAACGAAAACTGAAAGTCATAATAAATGAGTTTTTATTTTTCCTGTATTGTGATTAACAATAAACTCTAAAAAAATAATAGAAACCTTATTGGTGACTTTTCAGTTCAGAACTAATTTTCAAAAGAAGTCAATTTTCGACTCACAATTCCCCTTAAATCTAAAAAACTCCAGTTCAGCAGCCACAGAGTTATAAGGCAAACTCATTACTTTGAAGCAAATCAAAAAAAATGTCCCTGTCCAGTTTATATTTTTCTGGGTTTTTTAATTGGCCTACATTCCCACAACATATTAATACTATCCAGATACAATAGGTTTGTTTTTAGTTTAACATTTTCAGTTTCAAAAAATTAAATTCTATCAGCAGAAAAGTATCAAAATAGGCCGTTTGTGAACAAAAAAGTATCAAATCACAAAATTTAGAAAAAAAAGTATCAAAAAGATACAATTGTATCAAAACGGCAACGCTGTTAGTGACTAATGTATTCATTTATTTTACATACATACATCGTCGGCAGAAAGATTGCTTTGAAAACAACAAATTACAATTTTTCAAATGACTATGTAGAATTAAATTCTATTATTTAAAAATTCAATTACTTTGGGGGGGGTTTTAACACCCCAAAACCACCCCCTGCGTTCGCCCCTGTTGCATATAAATTATATGCATATACAGTAGACGCTCACAAATTATAACCACTTTGGTTTTAGGGTGATTCTAATTTCTGAAAAATTCTAATTCCTGGACCTTTTTTATTTAAATAAAACGTTAAAATTTAATTCAATTAGCATTGAAACTCTACTATGAAATTTTGTCTTATTAAATTTTATTCATAAAAACGAGATGTATTTATGCGCTAAGTCAAAAAAGGTAAAAAAAACAAAAACTCCAATTATCGAATTCAAACAAAAACTAACAAAAACTGTACAGATAGCGGCGAAATCCCAACGACTACCGAGCGTAATATGAAGAAATTGGGGATTCCCTTTTTTATATCTATTTTGCAGCAAAAAAACAAAATACATACGGTCTGAAATTAGAATTTTCGATTCTAATTTCAGAGCGTGTAAATTTTTCAAAAAGTTGATTCTAATTTCTGGAAATTCTAATTACTAAGAGTTCTAATTTGTGAGCGCCTACTGTACATACATATATGTATTGTATTTGTTGGCCACTGTAAGAAGCTCAGACCAGGGACCCATAATAATCATTATGCCTTATATTTTCAATGGAAAAAATCAAATACTTGCAAACATTGTAGAAGAGTATCGAGTATGTGTGTGCGCTTGTCTGATCGAAAAATTTTAAGCGATATCCATAAAACTCAAAATTGATCATTATTTTTTGAGTTTTATTTTTTTCGATCAGAAATAAAACTCATTCCTTGAGTGATATTTTATCTTTCAGAAATGATCATTATTCTTTGAGTTTTATTTTTTGCTTGGGTCGAAAAACTCAAAACATTTATGAAGTGCTCTGACACATACATATGTTCACGAAGTTATATCAATAAAAATTTAGTGGTCGCTTTTGTTAGCAGCTTTTTGAACAATTTTGTTGTGTCTTGAAAGTATACTACTTTAAGCTACCCCAACATACATACGTAATACATACACAAAGCCCTGTTTAGCGGATGGCTAGTTCTATTTTAAAATTCATTTCGGTTATTTTATTTTTTGTGTATTTTTTTATTATTGTATTTGCTTTTTTGTTGATGCTACCATTAGCTCGCGTACAAAATCATTTTACTACAATCCATAAAATTTCTCATTAACACATTTTTCGTTGGCTTCCTTGGGCCAATTTGTGTGAAGAGTTGTTATGCTTAAGTTGCAGCTTGTCATAAAACTAATAAATTTCCCTTTTGATTTCGCTTCATTCTTTACAAAATATTTTTTCCCCTCTTGTCTTCATTACTGACTTTCTGGTTTATTACGAGTAGAAGTAGTTGAGCTGATTTTTCTTGTGATAGCTTTTTTTCAATGTGATCGATGGCAATTTCCGTGCAGTAATAATGACGTGGCTGTCGATTTTCTTACATCTAGTCATCGCTAAAAAGTAATTTATTACCACAAAAGTTTAATTTTACTTGCGTTTCAGAGTAAAAATGTCTCGTGCTATGTTTATGGGAATCAATGCTGGGTATAAAGGATTTTGGCTGCGTGCCAGTCGTTTCTGATTTGTGATAACTGGCTTCAATTGGGAAAACCAAAGGGATGCCAAACCATTCTCCTCCTGATCCCTATTTCTCTGTTATGATTAATTTATGGTGGTATCTATAATTACACTGCTCTACAGCCAAAAAATACTCTGAACGCGACCATCCTATTTATATGTAAAATCGGTCGCTGATTCCGAAAATCGGGCTCATTTTTAATTCTATGGGAAGGTTTTTGAGATATCGGCAATTTACCGTTATTTGGCCAATGGCTCCACTTAATCCTGTATACCTCTTTAACGCAGTGAGCTATCTTCCTTGGAGTGACACTCAACGAAAGAAAATTAAATTTCCTTTTCATCCCTGCTACAACATTTTTCTGTAACTCTTATAGTTTCTGAAATATTGACGATTCAATTTCAATTTTTTCGATTTTTTACGATTTTTTTAAGAAAAAATTGACTTTGTCAGGCAATATCTTTTAAACCAATGTCTTCACCTTCGGTTTTACTCCTTCACGTGAAGCTCCATTCTATTGGGAAAAAGATAAGCTATCAACGAAGAAAATCCATGGTAAAATAGAAAAGTTATAGGCGATCAAGTAAATACATCCAAGTCGCGCAATGCCTCTGCACGGGTATATTCTATGCATGTTATACCAATACCTACACATCTGCAGTAGCAGCACATTGGCAGCGCAGTAGATAAAAGCCCATTTACGGGTATAACATGCATAGAATATACCCGTGCAGAGGCATTGCGCGAGTTGGATGTATTTACTTGATCACCTATAACTTTTCCATTTTACGATGGATTTTCTTCGTTGATAGCTTATATTTTTCCCAATAGAATGGAGCTTCATGTAAAGGAGTAAAACCGAAGGTGAAGACATTGGTTTAAAAGATATTGCCTGACAAATTCAATTTTTTCTTCAAAAAATCGTAAAAAATCGAAAAAATTCAAATTGAATCGTCAATATTTCAGAAACTATAAGAGTTACAGAAAAATGTTATAGCAGCGATGAAAAGGAAATTTAATTTTCTTTCGTTGAGTGTCACTCCAAGGAAGATAGCTCACTGCGTTAAAAAGGTATACAGGATTAAGTGGAGCCAGTGGCCAAATAACGGTAAATTGCCGATATCTCAAAAACCTTCCCATAGAATTAAAAATGAGCCCGATTTTCGGAATCAGCGACCGATTTTACATATAGATAGGATGGTCACGTCCAAAGTACAGACAAAAAATTTCATTTTGTGATCCAGTGTTATTAGCATTAAGTGGCTTTATCCAGTTTTGACCTTAAACTTTTCCCAATAATTCTTCTGAAGATTTTGCCTTTTTGAATACTCCAAGTGTCGTATATCAGAAGTGATACGTTAGGTGACATGTTGAGCTTGAATACTTACTGTTTTTAATGAGATAAACCCCTTTTCGAGCTATAATAGCACAACCGAACCGAATATGTGTAAACAAAACCCAGCTAGTAAAACTCTTCCAAGGCAAGGTATTCATTCTCTTTCATTTGAGTTATGCAGTTTAATCTTTCATACAAATTTCCTGCTTTCACATTCTTTAAAATATATCGCTTTTACTTGAGTGAATGACGTTAAATCATACTATTATGTGAATAACCCGCTGAATATCAAAGATATTTATGTTGATTTGTGTATATTATTGCAAGCTTGTTTTCACTTCATTAAAGGACAAATGCAAATTTAAACATTACAACAATGTTGCATATTTTCCCGAATGCTTCATCCATAAACATGTTCGCAAAAAGTTACGAATTTTGGCCTTTATAGCCCAACATACATACATATGCTTGTTAATATGCAGTTGTGTATTAGGTTGGATTTGTTTGTGTGATGCAAAGTACGGGTTGACAAGACCGATTGAAAGGTCTAACGGTAATAGTATGCAGTGTTCAGTATCACGAGGTGAAACTTCGTTCCAAATGCAGAACTTAATTTTTCCCCCATTTGTAGTTATACTCGATCTAGTTAAAATTATGTTATTCCGTTACTATAGTACGTACAAGTTTGAGTTTGAGTTATGGTTCTGTCACGGTCGCCGTTTTTTTGCAAAAATATATCACACCCTAATATTTGCAAAAGCATATCGTTGTCATATTACTAACCATTTAATAGAATGCAAATATAGGGCAGAACAGAAAATGCCTGGAGGACTATTGACATTGGTAAATGTGTTAACATACTTATACATAAACGCACATGCATATGTGCATCAATACATTTTTGCTCGTTATCTCCATACATATTTATATTTTATTTGCTCATTTGCTAGGCACTTGATAAAGTTGCCCTCGAGGGACCATGTGGATGTTAATTTTGTTAATTTTGATGTTCCGGAATTTGGTTTTTGTGGACCTAGACGGATTTTTACAAACAATAAATAGACAAACATTTGAATTTCGGTTTTCTCATTTTGAAGGTACATTTCTCAATATGAATTTACACATTCTCAATACAAATTTACATTTCTCAATACGATCTTACATATTCTCATTATGGACTTGAAAAGGTGTAGTTGCTAAACAATAAAATGTTCAACTACGAAAATTCAATGTTACTCATACGCCACCGGGTACGACTTTAAATGTCAAATAGCATATGTAGGTCTACGTTTTGGGCTATAACTCTCCAATTTTTGCAAATAAAAATAATATTGTACACAATGTGCTGTCAGTGAAAATTATCGATATCGGATGACCATAACATAGAAATCCCATACCGCGATTTTGGGCTAAAGAAAAAAGTGTGCATTATAGTTTTCCTATATCGGAAGATGCATTATAATTTTAAAATTTGGTTCCTATATTGGACTGACTTATCTTTAAGTAATTTGCAAAAAAAATTAAGATATATTATACAGTAAGGTGGAGTGAAACTTTTTTTGGAAATTCAATTTGTTCCAAAGCCAGAACGGAACCTTTCTAGCCCAGTAATAAGCCTGTAAAATTTTATTGATCTACTCGAATGTTTAGAGGTGCCCCCAGCCCCAAAAAGTTGAAAAAATAGCACGATCTGGTACAAATATGAAATTTTGAAAATTATAAAATAAAAACACGAAGTATGAGGATTGATAAAGATGGCTAAGCTGAGTATTAAAGTGAATTTTTTTTCTTTGGAAACAACAACAACAAAAGTTATTAAAGGTCAAAATTTATATTGTGCATTTTTAAATTGCAATTACTTAAAAACTACTGAACCGATTTCGAATATTTTTATAATAAAAATCGCCATTTAATCATTATATCGTCGTACCATACGAAAACTAACATCAGTTTTTTTGTGGCTGACGAAAAGTAAAAAGTTCAAGTTTTGGCCGACGAAAAGTAATAAAATCGAGTTTTGGCTGACGAAAAGTAAAAAAAAAACACTTTTGGCTGACGAAAACTATCAATTTCGTTTAAACAACAACAATTTTAATGTAAAAACAGTATATAATTACTGATACTTTTCGTCGGCCAAAAGTCGATTTTATTACTTTTCGTCAGCCAAAACTTGATTTTATTACTTTTCGTCGGCCAAAAGTAAAATGTTCTACTTTTCGTACAGATTTTTTTTATTGATAGCTTTCGCCAGAAATTTTAAATATGTTAGTTTTCGTATGGTACGACGATATGTTGTTTTTTATATTTCATCAAAAATAATCATTATTTTTTGAGTTTTATTTTTTTTTTGATCAGAAATAACACTTATTCCTTGAGCGATATTTAATCTTTCAGAAATAATCATTATTGTGTGAGTTTTATTTTTTTTGATCAAAAATATCACTCATGGACGAAGTTATATCGATGGGAATTTTTTAGTAATTATGTTCCAGAGCACTTCAGAGAAAATTTCAGTTTTTCGACCTAAGCAAAAAAATAAAACTCAAAGAATAATTTTTATTTCTGAGCGATAAATATATCACTCAAGGAATAAGTTTTATTTTTGGTCAAAAAAATAAAACTCAAAAAATAATGATTATTTTTGATTTTTATGGATATCGCTTAAAATTTTTCGATCATAGTGGATTCGGATAGTGCTCTTTCAGACATGCACACACACAAACTCAATACTCTTCGACGATGTTTGCAAGTATTTGATTTTTTTCACTGAAAATATAACGAATAATGATTATTATGGGTCCCTGCAAAATACCTATCGAATGGTATAAAAATATTCGAAATCGGTTCGGCAGAGCCGTAGCGAGGGTGTGGCAAACGAGGCATTTGCCTCGGGCGCCAATAGAGAGGGGCGCTGAATTTCGGTAATATTAAACAAAATTTCACAGAAGTATTTTTTGAAAAAACATAATGAAAAAATAGGCGTTCGTTTGCCAGGAACCCGCAAGGTTCTGCCTTGATCATCAGATTTGTAAAATTTTTTCAAAAGTAATAGGTATGTATGTATATGGGCGCCCTTTATTTTTAATGTAGTGAAATTGAAAGAATATTTAAATTAGAATGCTTATGATAGTCGATTATTCATACATTTATTTGAAAGTTGTGATTACCGATAAAGCGCGCTCATGCGTGCATGTATAAAAAAAAAGGTACGTACATTTGCAAAAACTGGCAAGATAATAGGTCCGTTCGGCGGCAGCAAATTGCAGCAATTTGCAAGAAGGGAAAAATATGTTTTGCTCTCCCGAAGAGAGAAACTTATGCAAATTTACTGGCATTTCACCGAACAGAACTTTGTCAAAATTTGCAGAAAATCAGCTGTTTGTTTTTACTCACAAGTGCATAACAAAATTAAAATTTTACGAAATGGAATCGAAGGGAAAGCTAAATGTGCAGTGTTCTATAATAATATGATATAATACACTGGCGCTATTATAACTCTGACGAGTTTTATGGCCGAGACTCTCTCCCAATTCGAGGTGTGCTCCTTAACTTTCGTTTTTCCTACTAATTGGGTGGACCTACAGTTTTATGCCGGCTCCGAACGGCGAATGCATTTTTGTGAGAAGCTTTTTCATGGCAGAAATACACTCGGGCTGAACCCGAGACCTCTGGTATAGCAGGCGAGCACCCTACCCACTGCACCACAGTGGCCACTGTTCTATGTTCTGCACAAAAGCACTGTGGATTGGTCCAGGGATAAATCCAGAAAGGGAATTCTGCCGGCTGAGGGTTATCTTTTTAAAGCGCGGCCCAAGGCCGCCAACGCAAAGAAGTATTTCCTCGGTAATAGTGGGCAGTTTTGGTGTTTTGTTTTGTGGATTTCACAACTTTAACAACAAGTATCTCATAAACTATAAGTCTCCGGCAAGTTTTTATTTCTGTTCTGACATCTGTGAAAAAGTCATTTTTTTTTCGAGGCGTGCGTCAATAATGGATAATTTTCCCATTTAAGTAGTATATGTACCTCCTATTTGCGATTCAACAACGCAGAATCCCGAGAGTGCAGACGATGATCCCACTGCGCTGTCATTAACACGTTTCCTTTTAGCTGGTACCTTATTAATAAATTGAATCATTTAAATAAACTTTATAAATTAAAATAATATAATTTTCTCACTTCATTTTCTATTGAATCACGCATATTCCCGATTTTCTTAGTTTTTTGACTTTGAAATCACTTTCGACTTTTTTTTAAATTGCAACCATATGATCACAAATCATATGTTTTTTCAGTCTACTGAACTTTGCAACGACAAATTTCGTCAGTAAAACTTTGCAGCTTTCTTCTTCTTTGAACTGTCAAAATTGCGCTCTCTTCTGCAAATTTTGACTGAGTTTTTGCCTCAAAGAACGCGATTTTGCAGTTTTTTCTGCAATTTGCAGGAATTTGCTGCCGCCGAACGGTCCTAATGTAATAACAGCAAGAAATCTCGATAAATAGAACATTTCTTATAACATTAATGTAGGATAATATTAGGGAGTCGACTGTATATGCATATAGCGGCGACACCTGTTTGTCAACAACCAGCTACTTACGTCCGAATAATTACATAGCTGATTGGTCGATTGCGCAACCCTTTCGCGTCGCTAGGAATGTAACCAGTGGTTAAAAAATTGCACGAATTTTCATTCTCTTGCTTTTGATTAGGGCACTCGGACACACGATGGGCATCAAAAGCTAATGCCGTAAAATCATTGAATTCCCAAATTGAGGCAGTTCTTGGAGTACTTCAAGATATAATGGCCAATCCAAATAATCCTGACAACAAATCATCTGGCAAAAATCTGATTAAAAATATTGATTTAGGGTTTCTTCTTTTCCTCGACGTCTGGGATCAGATATTAAGTCGGGTTGATCGCGTTACGAAAGCTTTGCGAACGATAATTTTGACTTTGGAAAAAGCTGCACATTTGATTCAGGGTTTGAAAAACTCACTACAAGAACTTCGCGACACAGAATTCAAATAAAATTTTAAGCGTGTTTCTGCATTAGCTACTAGTCTACTAGCGAGCAATGTCAGCAAGCGGTCAAGGAAGAAGAAAAAATTGGAATTGTATGAAGGAGAAGACGACGCACCCGAAATTCCGGATAATGAAAAGTTTCGCATTGACATCAACGAGTCAGTTGATAGGTTCATAGGAGGTATAAAAAGATAATACAGGCCGACAAAATGAGACCGATTTTTTTGACCATAAACCAGACCATACTTTCCTAAAGGTTTTCGATGCGCTGAATTCAAATCTGGACGCAGAATTGCTCTATCACGTCAGGATTTTGAGATATCCTAACCTAAATGTGCAAAAACACCGTTTTTGCCTATTTTTGAGGTTATATATAAACGACAGATTTTTTTTTTAAAAGCGCATACAGCATCTTTCTTTTACGAATGGCGTCTTTCTCTTACGAATGGCGTTGAAACTTTAAATTGCTCTATCTTAGCGAAAAAAGATATTTGAGCAAACTCAATGCCATTCGTATGAGAAAGACTTCTTCTTTAAGATGCTATGTGTGCTTTAAAAAAAAAATAAAATCTGTCGTTTATATATATGTACATAACCTCAAAATAGGCAAAAACGGTGTTTTTTGAACATTTAGGTTAGGATATCTCAAAATCCTGACGTGATAGAGCAATTCTGCGTCCAGATTTGAATTCAGCGCATCGAAAACCTTTAGGAAAGTATGGTCTGGTTTATGGTCAAATTTCTTGTCGGACTGTGTAATGGATGTGGCCAATGATTTCAGATTTTTGTCTGGCGAGTTTTTGAAAAATGAGTAGCACCGAAGTGAAAAAAGCAGCGATGGATTTGGCAATCAAATACGAAAAAGACATCAATGGCGTAGAATTTATTGAGAAAATTTCAGATTTCAAGCACGCAGCTTTGTCAATCATCCCTGATCGTCTCGAATCCACGACTGTTATAGAACTACTTCAAATTATTCAAGATTATGGTTTAAAAGCATCATATCCAAACGTTGAAACTGCTTTCAGAATTTTTTCGACGATTCCTGTAACAATCGCTACGTGTGAACGTAGCTTTAGCAAACTCAAACTCGTTAAGTATTATTTGAAATCAACAATGGGCCAAGAAAGAGTGTCGAACTTGGCTATTTTATCGATAGAAAACGAAATTGCCAGTAAAATTGATTTCGACGATATTATTAACGAATTCGCTTCTATTAAGTCAAGAAAAATTCAATTGTAAATGTTAGAAGAACATTTTTTTAACACAGTATTATATGGTGAATGCTACAGTATTAACAAATATATATATGCATGAATAATTTGTTCAAAAAAATTTGCCATTTATTCTTATATAGAACAAGTTTTGTTGTCCTGCTTTTTGAACAGGGGGCGCGGGAATAACAAGCTTGCCTCGGGCGCCAAAAAAGCTCGCTACGGCACTGCGGTTCGGTATTTTTCAAGTAATTGCAATGTAAAAAATGCATAATATAAACTTTGACCTTTAATAACTTTTGTTGTTGTTTTTTTCATAAAAAAAAACACTTTAATACTCAGCTTAGCCATCTTTATCAATCCTCATACTTAGTTTTTTGATTTTATAATTTTCAAAATTTCATATTTGTACCAGATCGTGCTTATTGCTTTCAACTTTGCGGGGCTGGGGGCAGTTCAAAACGTCATCCTATCGCTATAAAATTTTGTGGTGTTCATTAACTCGTATAAAGGCAACTTTTCATTGCTGGTACGTTCAAAAAAAGAACAAACAAAAAATCTCCATATGATTTCACTCCACCTTATTATACAGTGTATAATATACACTCAATTCAAGTATTCGATATTAATCATTTCGTTGATTTGGTCGGTGAAGCAGTTGAAGGAGTAGTACTCATGCGATTAAATGTACGCAGCTACATACATACGTACATTCAAAATGCAAAGGTGACAGACACCTCCCTATACTACTATCCCTATGCTTGCGATTTACGAATTGAACTCAAAATGACCGAAGCAAAGTATGGCTGACACATGTGTGGAGCAATCTTTGTTCTCTTGACGTTTCAAGTCTCAAACAAAACCAAACATTTTCAACCTACATCATCATCATGTGTTTCAATTTCAGTGTTTCTGTTGTAATTTTTGTTTATTTCGATTTTTTTCATTTCTCATAGTTTTGCCGGTTTGTGTTGTTACAAGCCGACAATTAACAGTAGGAGCCCCAGCGTAGACGCGTTAGCACGTTGAATGACTTCAATGTTTTCACCACGTTCAATTGTTTCTTAACTTTGATTTAGGGAATGTGTCTCCGATTTATGGCACAGCGATTAGTAATAATTCGAAACTCGACTACCAAAGTGGATGAAGTCGAACGGAAGATTTGTTATTTTTATTTGTTTGCTGTATTTCTCAATGGCTACAATGAAGCCGAGTCCTCTTGATTATAGTCAATTGTGATTTCAGCTTTATTGGCCATTAAAATGATTAATAATTCATTTCGCTTGCTCAAATAAAAGCTGAGGTACATACTTATGCATTAGTATAAACTAAATTTGACGCAAATCATGTGCAAAACATGCGTTTGCCTACAATATCTGCATGTGTTAATATTTGATCGATATATGTACATATTTACATAGCTAACAGCATAATTTTTAGCTAAACTAATTAGAAATACACGTTTGATGCACCTCAAAAGTACCACCGGCTTACAAAGAAGTTGGCCCAAAATATAAAATTTAGCATTTACGAGGCACTAAAATATTT
The DNA here is from genome assembly GCA_960531455.1 of Urophora cardui. Lineage (NCBI taxonomy): Eukaryota > Metazoa > Arthropoda > Insecta > Diptera > Tephritidae > Urophora > Urophora cardui. Next base: position 107,306,882 of record OY482673.1, on the reverse strand, counting down.
TATTCTATTCCATCCACATATTCTACTTACTGGAATTGTCTCAGAAACACCTATCCTGTTTGTGCATACATATGTAAGTACATACGTACATATGTCCATATAAAGTTAGAGTAATTTCTTCTATATATCTGTGGCAATTTGCAATAATAGCTTAAGTCGAAAAATATGATTTCGAGATAAATTGATTTTTATATTCGAAGGCGTTTCGTAACAAATCATAAAAATCGATTAAAAACTATGGACGCAAAATCGATGAGCCATCCACAATGTTACTATTAAAGTTTACAAATAAAACAAAATGTTATGAAGAAATTCAATTGAGTATATACATACATAAATTTTGGCGGTTATAACGAGTTTAATATATCTCTATTGTAAGTTAAGCCTAAATGTTTTTATGTGAATTTAAATGAGCTATTGGCCATTTTTTAATGAAGTAAAATTGAAAAAATTTTTTTGGCCTCAACCGCTTGAAGAAGTCTGATGAGGGGATGTGGTGGTCTCCGAAATGGATCCATAACTTCTACCAAAAAAATTTTTTCAATTTTTCTTCATTAAAAAATGGCCAATAGCTCATTTAAATTCACATAAAATAAGTATTAGAATTAAAACGGCAATATAAATACAAACGTAAATGTTTTTATTTATATCCTTTGATTGAATTAAGTTATAAGCATGGGGGTTTTACAGAAATATAGAGTTTCAACAGGAGAATAACGTGGTATATATAATGAAATCTTCCAAGTCGACTTAAGCGGTTATTGCTTGTGGCCACAGATATCTCACCAAAAACAAACTTTGGTATCTGTATAAAAGCTTTGCATTCGCCAAATGCAAATAACTACGTGCATGCAATGGCAGTATTCTTCGTCAGAGACTTTTCTGTGGAATGCAAATTGTTTGCATAAACAAAAATACCAATACGAAAGCGGTACGTCCTTATTTGAAGAAAAAAAACTATACATTTCTATCAAAGTGGATTTGAAAAAACAACAAAATTAGATACATTCCCTTATTGTCCTTATTTCTTGTTGTTTTTGCCTTTATCGTCAGTCTGAGTTAAATATTGCAGTTTCAATTGATAAACAAAGACTACAATTTTTCATGACTAGAGTAAAGAAAGTAAAAGAAAATATCTCAAGATTATATACACCAATTCCCAAGAGAGATTTTAGGTATAAATAAGTAATTCATTGGCTTCACTGAACGCTTCGTTCATGATTTTTTTTAGTTTTTTTTTGTGACAAATCATAAGAGTGAGCACTTAAGATAAATTTCCTGCATGTATGTAAATTGGCGTTTTCGATTCGCCATCAGACAAGCGAGGTCGGATCGAACAAAAATGTTTGAATCCATAATGAGTAGTAGCCATACTCGCTACCTGGTCGATAAAAATTTCCCTCTGCTCGCTATCATTCACATATAAATTTGGCAGAGGGAAATTTATAGCCAGCAGAGAAATTGTGAATCGAAAGCGGCTAATATTTGTGTAGCGGCACAAAATGGATAATATATGTAATAGCCGCTTTCGATTCACAATTTCTCTGATGGTTATAAATTTCCTTCTGTCAAATTTATATGTGAATGATAGCGAGCAGAGGGAAATTTTTATCAACCAGTTAGCGAGTATGGCTACTACTCATTATGGATTCAAACATTTCTGTTCGATCCGACCTCGCTTGTGTGATGGCGAATCGAAAACGACAAATGTGAAATTAAAAGCATTCATTTCGCTCCCGAAGTAAATGATAAACGGAAATTGAACCAGAACGTTAATTAAAAAACTTGCTTGATAAACGATTTAATGTCATTTAATACGAATACAAATACAAGCGAATCCAATCCATCACCAATAATTTCACGAATGAGCAATATGGCAATATCACATGAATTGGTATGAAAATATGCGTGAGGAGATACATACATATGTATATAAAAATATATTTATATATGATGTAATACACTGGCGCGCAGATTGCTCCAGCGAGTTTTAGGCCAAGTCTCTCTCCCAATTCGAGGCGTGCTCCTTAATTTTATTCTTACAAACTTTGGGTGAAGTTTGTGCAAGGGAGGTTTGCCCGCATTTAAAAAAAAGGATCTAGAAAAATTAATTAATTTAGATTTGGTGTTGGTCCGTGCTCGGTTCGAACCCGGGACCTAGGGCATAGCAGCCGAGCGCTCTATACCATAGCAGAATGCCATATTTACTATATATACATACAAATATTTCTATATGCATAATGTGTGGCACATAGGTACATATGTACTTCGTCAGGTAATTATTTATTCGTCTGTTAAATGCAGCGTTCAATGAAGCTGATAATTAAATGCAATTCTGTTGCTCAATTTGTAATGCAATGAGTGCAGTTTCAAATTGGCGAGTGATTAAATATTAAAAGAAAACAAGCAATACAGTCCAAATTATACTGAAAATTAAAGAATTTTTATATACCAAGCTGTATGCCATAATTGCAATATTCCCTAGCTTTTGTTATGCATGGATATAATTTCTAGAATGGCTTTATCGGTTGAATTGTTGTAATTGATATTTTAGTTTGTTCCGATTTTAAGGTTAGTTAGGCACAAGGCCGTATTTAGGGGGGGTTTGGGTGTTTGAACCCCCCACGAAATTCTGGTAGATAAATTTTACTTCTATCATATTCAAAGCTATATGTTCAAAATACTAGTTTACAAATAATTAATTTGAGAAAATACCAAGAATTTCAGGTATAGGGGAAGACTGGCATGAACCTGCTGAGGTCAAAACCATTTTTTTATGGTTAGGGTTTTGAGATAACGTAATTTAGTTTTTTTTTGGTTACAAATTCAATCAAAAATTCTTCTCGCTGAAGTTACAAATACCCGCAAACCGTATCTACTCCGTTCGAAAGATAATTAAAGTACGCTTCTAACGACATACCACTTATAAATTAAATTATGTTACATACATACATTTTCTAAAATTTTAGTGTATTTCCTTATAACCGCATAAAGTCATTGCATGGCTGAAAATTCATTACTCGGGTTATATGTGTTAGTGTCTGATTTATAACATTTTGTGTGTTTTTGTGTGAAAGATCCCATATATGGGATGGTTGCGTTGTTATAGTCCGATTTCACCTATTTTCAATACTAACTTTATGTCAAAGTCAACATTTTATTGATTTTTTGCAATTATTGAAAAAATTTGGTTTTTATTGGGGTTTTTATAAGAAGTTGTAAAAATCAGGAAAGTTTTATTCTTTTTAAAATTATTCTGTTTTATTGCAAACATTTTAAGCGTAATATTAAAAAGATTCGATGAATACTTTATTTTTGGCGATTTTTTCCAACTGAAACAAAAAGGATGTTCCCAACTATATGAAAACCACTTCACAGATAAAAGGACATTAGAGGGAAATATAAAGCTTCCCAAGCACTGTTTGCCAGCATAACACCAACAGTCTCAAAAAATAAGCTCTTGCTGTTCTGCGAAAGTTATCATAATTTTTTGAGAACTTTTGAATTTCGATTTCCTTTGAAAATATCTGAAGTCGAAGCACAGAGCAGTCGAATATATTTGTATGCTTATTTTTGCAGTTGCTTTACTGTGTAATTTCAAAGAGATCAGTCGACAGCAAAGCACAGATAAACAGAATTTTAAATTTAAAATTGGTTTCTTTTGTACATTACAATTTCGATTGTGTTCCCATTAATTAAAAAAAAAAACAATAACAACAGTGCTGTAAAAACTCGAAATTATGTTTGCCCTTTGCTGTGCTGTAAAAATTTCCACAATACAGCAACAGTCGACTATAATTTTTTAAAACTTAAGGCTGCGCAGTTGCATTACAGCATAACTTTTTATTTTTTATACTTCTGCTGCGCTGTTTATTTTTTAATTTTCAAATGAAAATGAAATTCAATGGAAATAAAAAAAAAAGTTGATAACAGATGGGTAATCTAACCGAGTTTTTCGTCCATAAAATATTTTTTTTTTTCACTTTAATAAAATCACCAAAAATAAAGTATTCATCGTGTTTGCAATGGAACAGTCTAATTTTTAAATGAATAAAAGTCTCCTGATTTTTAAAACTTCTTATAAAAACCCTAATTTCAAAAAAATTTTCTTCTAAATAGCAGTTTAGAAACCAGATTTCTTTTATTATTTTTAGTTAGTGCACGAAATAGGTTTTATATTTTTCTCCAAAAAAAAAAAAAAAAAAAAAAACAAAACTACGATGAAAACCCCCCACGAAAAAAATTCCTGGGTACGGCCCTGGTTAGGCACGTTTACTCACTCACTCATAAAGGTCCTCAAATTATATGAACGTGTTTATGCTTATGCATATGATAATGAACTTAGTCGAATTTGATATGTATCCACTCATATTTTCTTTATAAAATATTAGGCAAAATGCTCGCGTAATAAATGTAAACTTTGATTTATCATACGCCACGTCGAAATATTTTTATACTCAGCTGCACTAGTATACAGAGTATTATAATTTTGATTTCCTAACGGTGGATTGTAACAGAATGAAATAATCGAGATAGATATAGATTTATATATATCAAAATGATCAGGGTGAAAAGAGAAATCGATTGAGCGCTGTCCGTCCGTCTGTCTGTCTGTGCGCAGGATAACTCGCGCAAAAATTGAGATATTTTGATGAAATTTGGAATGCAAGTTGGTATCAAGACTGGGACGGTTGGTATTGAATATGGGCGAAATGAGACCATGACCACGTCCACCTGCCCTATATAGTAAAAATCGGAAATTTTGTATCTCAGTCACTAATAGAGCTGGAGTGATAAAAATTCAACCACGTATTAAGCTCAGGCCCTTATGAAGAAATATGGTGAAATTTTGGAAAATGGGCGGTGCCACGCCCACTTATTAAGGTGCAAACATTGAAAGTTTTATGAGTCATAACTCAGAAACCGTTGAAGATATATCGATGAAATTTGGTACGCGTGATATACTTACGACCACGCTCACTTTTATATATGGGTATTATAAAGTGACCTAATAAAAACATTTTAAGCGATATCTCTGTCAAATATAAAGATATATCATTGAAATTTTATAGCAGGAGTCCAACTGCGGACGTAAAACGAAAAACACAAAAATTTTGGAAAATGGGCATGGCACCGCCTCCTTTTAGAAACAGGAATATACGACATTTCTTAGCCTATAGCTCGACAAATAATTGATATATTATGACGAAGCTTGGTGTGTACACTTTTATTACTTGTAGTATTACATGTTCGAAATTTTAGCGAAATCGGTTGACGGCCACGCCCAATTTTATATATGGGAACTATAAAGAGGCCTAATAAAAACATTTTAAGCGATATCTTTGTCAAATGTAAAGATAATTTATTGAAATTTTGTGGCATGAGTTCTACAATAGACCGGAAACAAAAAATAGAAAAATTTTGGGAAATGGGCGTGGCACCGCCCCTTGGGCATTTTTAACGTGGCATCTTTGTAACTAGAAGTCATAAAGGAATGAAATTTTGCACTAACAATAATATTTATATGCTTAGTTGGATGATTGACAGACCAAAACAAAAACGCAAAAATAAGCAAACATACAAACATTTAAGAAGAACAAGAAAGAGAAATGTTAATCTGAATCACGATCAGCCACGTGGAGACGGTTTATTTAGCGAGATGTTTCCCTAGATGTTTCTCTGGCGAATCAAGTTATGTATGTGGACTTTTGGTCATGTCTGCCGGTCATATGACCGGTCAAATAACTAGCACATTTCTTGCAGGGAGGACAACAGACTTACAATTAGTATACATACACAGAAATAAGGAACGCGATAAGAAAAGAACACAGCAATGGGATAAGCGAGAGTCAAAGATTTGGCATACCTCCAGGCGGAGCATGGTTGCTTAAATGATTAGCAAATTAAATACAGACATACATACATACATAAATACTTATTTTCGTCAGTGTATATTTTCCAATTTTCCGCTTGATTGATTTTACACAAAAATTATGGTTTTCCAATTTTATCTACAACAACATGACGTGATAAGATGTTGAAAGCGACGTTTAGAGTCTTCATTCTCGGAATTGTTTTCCATTTGGGTAATTGAAAGCTTTATGAAAAGTTATAACAACCAGAGGCAGATAAGCAAGTGAGCAGTTGGCAGCAAACGCAGCCATCAAAAACTTACTGTGTCGAATTAAGTTTGCATATAGTAAGTAGAACAGAATTTTACAGCGAAAAGATGAAGAAGACATAAGCTGCATTGCAGTTGAGTGGCGCTTAATTGGAAGTTAATGCCCAAAGCAGTTTTTAAGAGCCTAAATACGTTTGAGGTACATATGTACATACAATATACGTACATACATAGTTGTTTGCCGCAAAAGGTAATGAAGGATGAAATTAAGAATCAGTATCATAAATCAAAAGCTGAAAATTGTATGGCCAGTGGCACCTAAAGCGGGAATTTAAGTATAAAATAAAACAAAACATTGACCAGTTGAGTCGTTTCGTTTGACATTGCAATTTGGCGCATTGCTTTGGTATTTTTTATGCCCGTACATATGAACATACATACATATAACTTTTGGTGTTGGTGTTCTTGTACGGTCTGGGCTTAATTTCGTGGGAGCACATCTGCTGTAGCAATCGGGAGCAGATGTGTGTTTTTTATATACATACACACTTATGTAGGAGCCATGAAAATTGTTTATATGGATTCATCGGATAAGCTAATACTGTACAGTATCTATTTAGGTAGCGAATGCAATACATCTTGCACTATATTATGCCCTTCGGCTGTGGTTCTGCTAGAAAAATAAATCTTAATAATTAATTATGTATGCACAATTATGTGAGCACACATGATCATATAAATACAAACCCTGTACACGGCCCAACTCAACAAGCTCACACCACTACCAGACACTTTGATGTATTGGATAAACGTTTCTTTTTGGAATACTGTCCAACTCGTGACATACTATATACAAACAAAGGAACATATGCAATTAATATACGTATACAGGTTAGCGTTCACAATTTTGCAGAGTCTAGAATAGTGATAGATTAAGTGGAGCCATTCACCGAATAACGGTAAATTGCCGATATCTCAAAAACCTTCCCATAGAATTAAAAATGAACCCGATTTTCGGAATCAGCGACCGATTTTACATTTAGATAGGATAGTGGCGTTCAGAGTATTTTTTGGCTGTCGAGCAGTGATATCAAACTCTCGTGACCTACATGTCAAAACTGCAAGGAGGACGAAATAATTTGATATTCAGCTCACAACTTTTACCAATCGTAAACACGAATTGTGGGCCGCTGTGGTGCAGTGGGTAGAGTGCTCGCCTGCTGTGCCAGAGGTCTGAGCCAAACACCAAAACAATTTTTCAATTAGTAAAAATCCAATTATTGGGTTTTTTAAGAGCAGCGGTCACCTCTCGGCAATGGGCGGCATACCCTCCGAGAGTATTTCTGCCATGAAAAAGCTTCTCACAAAAAATGCATTCGCCGTTCGGAGCCGGCATAAAACTGTAGGTCCACCCAATTAGTAGGAAAAACAAAAAGGAGCACACCTCGAATTGGGAGAGAAGTTCGGCCATAAAACTCGTCAGAGTTATAATAGCGCCATTGTATTATATTATTATTATTATATAAACACGAATGCATGTATAGAATAATAAGTTGATAGCTGTTGAAGAAGAAGAACAAGAATTCAGCTGATTTGACGAACCAACCTGTTTATTGGACCCTGACGCTAATGACATTTCTCTGATCATGTCATTTCATTTTGCTTACGAATCAAACCTTTCTAACCTTTTGGTATGGTAAATTGAGAATCATTATGCTTGAAAATTGCCCGAAGGCCCTTAATGTTCAATTAAGGTTGTGTCTGAACATAACATTAGGCCGAGCTTCTCTACCAATTCGAAGCGTGCTTCCTAATTTTATCCCCTTTTTGGGTGGACTTGCAGTTTTAAGTCGAGCATGCCAATGTTATGGAGAAATTTGAACTAGCTTAGATATTTTTAATTATGTATGTATGTATAACTTTATGATAACAACCATTCTATTTCAGTTACCTTGCCTCTTAGTTGCTGATATGCATATACATAAATACATATGTACTTATGAGCATATGTACTTTGTTTTCATTTTCTCCATATTTTGTAGTTTCTGGTAAAAATATCAAAGAGTTACTAAAACTTGTTTGTACCGAAACTGTTGCAAAGCTGCTGTGCTTATGGGAGGAAATGTTGTGAAAAAGTTTAGAATTGTATGGCTTGTGGGAAATCAAAGATGTTGCCAATGACGCCTCAAGTTAAAAGCTATGCATTTTCCAATATGTGTACGACGGTTTGTATGTATATACATATGTACATATATGCATGGACCAAAAATTTAAACAAAATGAATCTTACAATGTTGAATTTTAACTATAAGAAACGGCTTCAAGAATGTAAAACAATGTTGCAATGAATTTGAAATAACAGAAGATCTCATTAAATTAATGAAGAAAGAATTAATTTATGAAGAGAAAGAGTCAATTAGTGATGACGACATAATGATAGATATTGAATGTGATATCTAATTGTTTTAGATATAGTTTAGTACATACTATGTATGTATGAATATTTTATTTTTACACAAATTTTTTATTTTTTCCTTATATTGTTTGCAATGTTTTCCTTATATTGTTTGCCTGAATTTTAAAAATAAATTTGAAACATGTTAATTTAAAACAAAATTTTTTAGCCACCATTTTTAGCCACAAATTAAATCAAATCTAGCCACCACGAAAATTTTTCAACGGCAACGCTGTTAGTAATAGTAATAGATATGCATCCATATATGAGTGTGAAAATATTTTCATTCATGTTGCTATAATTAATTGCACTGCTTTGCAAAATCTATAGAAAGCATTCAATGTTTTTAGTATACACTAAAGTTACAAAGCAGAGAACAAAGCAAACCCATAGAGATGGTACTTACATATATGCGCATGAAGCGCTTTTCTTAGAAGAATTATTTAATTAAATTTTTTTTCTCTAAAGCCGATTTTGGTAATTTGGTAAAATTTTTTCCGGTTTGGTAATTTTTCCATACCTTGGGCTAATACACCATTATATGAGAGGTACCAATCCTACCTTGTCCGATATCGACAATTTTTACACGTTTAGTATATAATTGTATCCTAAACTGCAATACTCTAACACAAATAGTTCAAGACATATTCAACGCGAAAATCTCAGTTTTCAAGGGAAGAATCACCCCTCTTCACTGGCATCTCCATCATCGCATCGGCATGAAAAAAGGTTCTGCACATCTATGGAAGGGTTCTTTTCATATGATATATATGTATTTTATTCCGACACGACGACATTAAGACCTTCATTTTGGTACGACAAAAAATATGTTTGTGTATTAATATATAGATGACAAACTGAACTACTTGGAACATATATGTATAAAGGATAATCAAATAGAAAAGGTTGACATCCTACAGATAAAAAAAATCTATATTATTAATACGCTAACATAAATTTTGTTCCATCTTCTCCGTCGAAACTACTGAACCGATTTTAAAACTAACCATTAGAAAGGTATTGCTCTCAAATAGAACTGCGCCGATTTTCATGAAAATTGGTTGGAAAATGCGTCCACAATCGTCGTTGGAAAATTCCCATGTGGTTGTTGTTGCATGCTTTTGCACACAACAGAGCTGTCTCAATGCGCAAGCATATGTAGCTGACTTTGTGCGTTTTCACCAAACTTACCATGCAATTCTGAACATGTTTGGCTGGATGTTGTTCAAAGAAGTAGAAACGTAAAAAGGTAGCAAGAGCACTACAACAAAAACATAAAGGCAGGAAATAAGAAGGATAAGAAAGAATAAGTAGGAAAGAAATTGAGGAAAGAAAAGAGCAGAAATAGAAAGAAAGAAGTAGGTAGGAGAACAACAACAACAAAATAGTAGCAGTGACAGTAGCAACAAAAGGAGCAACATCAACAGGAACAACAACGGAATAGTAACAGTGGCAATAACAACAACAATTATACAAAAACTATAGTTGCACCTAAGTTATAAGAAAACATCTAGAAAAACTGTCGAGTTTCGACAGTAGGCAGCACTCTAGTATATATAATTTTATTAATTAAGTGGTACTTCAATTTTGGGCTTTTTTACAACCATATAAGAAAAATTTTGGTGTTAAACATTTAATTTTTTTTGGGAGATGTTATGCCTAAATATATTTCGGAGACTACTCCTCAGACTACTTTTCTTCTGGGCGCCCACCGAGATTCAGATTTTTCGGTTGTTAAGCTATTGGCATAACCAATAGGCTACCGCCACCTCGCATTTTGCTTGGATTAATTTTTCTTTTGGTTTTTCTTTTCAAAAGCTACCATCCAGCATCAGTGAATTTGTCGACATTTGTCACCAGTATGTTGCTCGCCTGCTATACCAGAGGTCTCGGGTTCTAATCCCAGTCCGGTCAAACACGAAAAAAAGTTTATAATTAATTAAAACCCAATTATTGGGTTTATAAAAAAAAGCGGCCACCTCTCGGCAGTGGGCGGCATACCCTCCGAGTGTATTTCTGCCATGAAAAAGCTTCTAACAAAAAATGCATTCGCCATTCGGAGCCGGCGGAAAACTGTAGGTCCACCCACTTTGTAGAAAAAACAAAAGTTAAGGAGCACACCTCGAATTGGGAGAGAAGCTCGGCCATAAAACTCGTCAGAGTTATAAACGCACCAGTGTATTATTATTATAAGTTAGATAAAGAGTTTGATATATAATATCCGATATTTGTGTACTAAAATGAAAACTTATAGTTAGAGATCTGATTTTTATTATTTATAAAGAAAATTGTAATTTTTTGGTAATTTTATTTTTTAATTTTTGGTAAATTTTTTATTTTGACTGTGGCAACGCTGGTAATGAGTTCATTTTCTTAGCAAAAAAAAATGCTGCATTATCATTTAAAAATTATTAAATACCAATCTGGATGCATTGGGTATACATACATATATTAAATTATAAATGATGTTTTGTTTGACTTTTTACGCAAGTTGTATTCGTATTTAATTTAATCAAACAAACTATTTTTAGGCCCCAACAAAATTATTTTTCTACAATTTATTAATTGAGTGATTGCTATTGAATTGGAAGCTATAATAATTATAATTGCACTAGGATGGTCCTTAAAATCGAATTGATATTTTTTCGTCGGGAGGCAAAGTTCGGTTATAGATTATAGTAATATTGAGCTTTGGGAAATCATATACATACATAAAAAATACTTAATTATTTATTTCGAGCTTTGAAGCACCGTACAGCGACGGTATTAAAAAAATGTCAAACAGTAACACGCGAATACACTAACAGAAGGGAGAGTTTGCATGAGAGCAAAGTTAATCATTTTACTGTTTCGATCACATGAATAGAAAAACTAACTACTACTACTACTACTGTGTACTATTGAAGTGAAACTTTTCCCTAAGTTTTGTACTCGACCCTTTTACCTCTGCTTTTTTAAGCCGAAAAAAGTTACAATCTCCACAATTAATTCTACTCACCTTCAGTTGCTTTCGATCAAAGATTATTTCAACTAAATTTTGTAACTGCAACTTTCGTTCTGAGAGAAACCTACATAAATGTGAAACTCCTTGCTGTAAGTCTACTTGCGCTTGTTTGATGATGACGTATCCGTAAATTCTTAAGCCAAGAGCCATTCTGGAATACAGTTTGTCGGTTGTATTCATAATCTAACTCTAGAAGGTCCATGCAAGGGAGACTAGCTCTTCTTCATCGTATTTGCAGCTTATGTCAAACTATAGTCTTTTGTTTTGATTTTGCATTCTTGCACGTGTTTTTCGCGGAAATAGCTTGTGGTTCGGTTGTGAGTCTTGTGTGTTCGGTTGTGTGTTCGCTCGCGTTTTCTCTGCCTTTGACATTTGTGAAAAGGGCCGTCTAACTGTAATCACCTATTCTACTTCACATAAGACGACCTGTATGTATTGGTGTTGGTTGTATTGAATTTTTCATTTTGTATGTTCCGTTTTGGTACACACCTTCTCGTAATAATTTTTGTTGCTTGGCATGTGTGTGCTTTTGGCAAAATAATTTATTGGTAATTGCAGTTGTATTGCACTCTCTTAAAATTGAACATCGCGTGGCTAAATTCGATCAGCGCCGCAGGTATTCATTGCCTAAAATAAAATCATTGGTTAACATACATACATATGTACATATGGATGCAAAGCTGTAAAAGATTCAAATCATTTCCGATTCGAAATCAATGAATTTGTTCGTTAATGATTCAATTCGTTTTTTCTTGTTTCAGAATACGGTACTGAAAATTTTAACTCAGCCTCACCCAAATGAGATATACATTCTTACTTACTTAATTGGCACGTAACCGTCTAGACGATTTTGGCCGAGATATACATACATTCTTTTTTTTTTTTTGCTTTGACCAACTTATGTATATTAGTTGGTATAATGGAGAGTGAATTCAATCACTCTATACGCCAGGTTGTTCATATGTGTTCTACGCATTGAAACGCATGTTCGCTGGCTTGGTGTACACGTCAACTGACAACAATTAGGGTTGCCATACCAGAAACGTCATATTGTTTGCTTTTGTTTGGTGGTAGGTTTACAATTTTAATACATCAATTATATAAAGGAGTATTTTTATGAGTTACAAAGTTGTTTACATATATTTACATGCATCTAAGTGCTTAAAGAACTGTCATTATTTGATGAAAATGAGGAAATCTATTTTGTACATATATTAATGTTGTTGTTTGTATTACATATATTGATATATTTACATGTTTTTTTTTGTATTTTATATATGTATATTTGAAATTATATTTTGACTTGAATAAGCTGAATGTCTATACATATTTACATGTGTTTTGCGATCTGTATAAAGTTGGTACATAATTTATATATATGTGTCTATGTACATATATAAATATATAATTTTTTTTTTTTTTATAAAAACTTGTCAAGTTTTGTATTGTGTAAGAAGTCTATCAGTTCTTTATAATACGTGAAATTTTTGGTGCTTAATAGGTCTTTAAGATTATTGAATTTTTCAAAAATGGTACTCCCTCTGAAGGCCCTGTATTTCTCACATACAAAAGTGGAATGTTCCGGTGTCTCTACCATCTGGCAGACATGGCAGTGGTCAGATATGTCAGTCTTGAATTTTTTTAAATAGGTTTTACTATAGGTATATCCGATAATTAGTCTATTTAATAACTTGGTGTCATATGCATTAAAATAATTTTTTTTATTTTTGAACCATGGTTTTTTTTCCCTGCAAGCAAAAGTTTCTATCAATAGAGGGTCAATTTTGGGACAATTTAATTTAAATTCCGTCAAAGTTTCATTCCATAATTCTTTGTTTACTTGCAATAGAGCTTCCTTAGGCGTTAAATCACATGTAAGAAGTTGTCCTACCTCAGTTGCTGTTTTAGCAGCCTCATCAGCTTTTTCATTAAAAGTTATTCCTATATGACTGGGCACCCAGGTGATTACTATTTTTTCAAACTCTGATTTGCTTATGTTGTTATGTATGTCCGCTACCAAATAGTTGTTAGTGTTGTCACAGTTGAGGTTGTTGATTGCACCCTGACTATCAGTGAAAATAGCCACTTTCTTGTATTTACATCTTATTGCCAATTTTACTGCTTCTTTGATTGCAACCAATTCACCAAAGGTAGACGAAAGAGTCTCATTTATGTTATACAGATACGATATGTTATTTCCAATGTCATACACCGCGCATCCTGTTTTTTGTTCACCTATAGAGGCATCAGTGGCGAGTGCATAGAAGTCCTCCTCTCTTAGTTTATCAATTTTTTCATGGTATATGGATTTTAATTGTTCGTGGGAATATTCATTTTTTGATCTAGTTAGTTCTGAACATACTAGTTTTAGGTTGTTAGGTTTTTGAAAATCAACATTGGTATTAATCCTGTCAAACGTGTGTTTAAATTTTTTATAGACGTAACTATAGCTGGATTTTGTTCTGCTCTCTTTTTGAAGTGATTGTTTTAAATCTGAATTAAGGATCCATTGCTTTGTGAGTTCTTTGGTAGTTAACCACACAGCTCTGGATAACGGTGGTAGTTCACATGCGAGCAGGTATCTTGCGTAAGTGGGTGTATTAGGGGGAACCCCTAAACAACGCCTGAGAGTATCATTGATGGAGGTTATTATTTTTTTACCATGTGTTTTGGGTGCGTTTGCAAAAGTAGTATTGGCATATTCAGCTTTAGACCTAACGTATGTTTTAAATAGATTGGTTGCATGTTTGGGGTCTAGTCCGGCCTTGATAGAGGTCAATTTGCTGATTAGGTTTTTTGCGTTAGTAGTGTTATTTTTTATAGTTTGAATGTGTTCTTTGACTGTTAAATTGGCACTAACAATTCTTCCCAGCCACCTTATTTTATCGACTTGTTGAATAGTATCCCCATTAATTTGCAAATTGAAACTTTTCTTAGCATTACTCAAATACATAAACTTTGTTTTTCCGCATTGAGGTCAAGATTAATTCCGTTACATTTTTGTTTCAACCTTGTAATGTTTGCTTTGAGAACAGATAGTGCTTTTTCTTCTCTTTTTGCATGACATATGATAGCAATATCATCTGCGTATTGAAAAATTTGTGTGTTTTGATCAATGATTTCATGTAAATTTCTTGTATGAATATTGAAAAGGATGGGTGAGAGACAACTACCTTGTGGAAGACCGTTTTCAATTTGAATTACCATTTTTCCTAAGTTAAGCATTCTGATTGAGAACAGATTAAATATCCAGTTGGCTATACTGATATGCACACCATTTTGTAGTAGCATCCTATGGAGAATTTCCAAATCTACACAATTATACGCATTTGATATGTCAAGAATGCATATGAACACTTTTTCTTTGTTGTTTTTTAATCCTGCAATGTAATGCAAGGCTTCATTTAAACACATTGTAGCGGAATGATTTTTTCTATATGCAAAACTTTTAGAGGGAATGACATTGTTCTTTTCTATAAATTTTGTTAACTTGTCCTTTATTAACATGTTAAGGCTTTTAACAATAACTGATAAAAGTGGGATTGGTCTGTAGTTTAGAAAGTCATCCAAATCTTTACTTATCTTGGGAATGGGTATTATTTTTATTTGCCTCCATTCAGGTTTTACTATATTGTTTTTAAAATGCTCCACCAGTGTTTTAAATAATCCTTCCTTAGTTTCTATTGGTAGGTTTCTTATCATTTCGAATGTTATTGTGTCCATTCCCCCCGCTGTGGACTTCTTTTTGTTTAATAATGTCATAAAAGTTTGAAAGCTAAATTCTATTTCTTCATTAGAAATATTACTACTTTCAATACTGGGTATAGCGTAGTTATTAGATTTGGATTTGACTTGTTCTTCTAACTTTTTCAGATACCTTTCATTATCTTCCTCCGCCCAGAGATAGCTATCACTTTTATTTGAGTTATGCACATTGTTAATAAAACGCCATGCCTCTTTCGTGTTTGGATTATTGTTGACATCCTCTATTGCTTTCTCAAAGTTATCTTTTTTTGCCCTTTTAACTACTTTCTTCCAATTTTTTATTTCCTTTAGTGCTTCTTCAATATCAAGTATATTTTCAGTAAGCCTTGCTTTTTTCCTTTTAGCTATTAAAATTCGGTACTGTCTCTCTAAATCTTCATTCCACCATGCCTTAGGGGTATACCCTTTATCATTCAGGTCGACAGTGGCTTTCCTTTTTGCATTATCAATATTTGCCCTGAATTCTTCTAGATTGTTGAACTTAACTCTGCTGAGATTTTCTTTTAGTTTATTTTTCGATATGAAAAAATTTGGCTTCTTATTATTTGGTATTTCTATTATGATAGGTTTATGATTACTCCCTCCAAGAAAATCATGGTGACATACCATCATTAATACATCTAAAGTTTGCATTTTCAGTAATACGGCATAAGGTCTTTCCTTTTGAGGTGCTTAAGGAATCTCCCCATTTGCTTAATCTAGCATTGAAGTCACCAAGCAGTAAAACGTTTTTGAACTTTTGTAAAAATAAAATAAGTCTGCTAACTTCGTCTTCAAGTATCTGATTGCTAGTGTTTGGTGGAATATAAACAGTACAGATAGTTATGTTATTGTTTAGATTTTTTGTTCTGGCAATGATGATATCAAGTTCTGTTTTGTATTTTACTCTAGTAAATTTTATGTTTTTCCTAAATCCGATGGCTGCTCCTCCATAGCCATCAGCCCTGGTTTTTTTGATGATGTTGAATCCGATTAGGTTTTGACTATATTTATGTATATTGTGTGAAAAAATTTCTTGAAGGGCAATGATATCTATTTTGTATTTTTGATTGTAAAAATCTAAAAAGTCTTTGTTTGCCTTAAGGCTCTGAATATTGTGTTGAAGAATCTTTATTGTGGTTGTCATCATGTTCATGATTGCGGAAATTCTTTAACCTGTCCCCTATGTTTTCTTGGCATAAGTTTTCTATGAGTTGGACTAATGGATCATTTTTATCTATATTGCATTTATTAATTAATTGCGAAAAAAGTCGTCCGATCTCTGTCACCTTGGACCAGTTGGGTTTTTGATAGCAAGGTACCTCAGGTCTGTTAACCTTTACTACTTTATCGACGTTCGCTGTATTTACACCTTTGAATGTTTTCGCATCTTTTATGACATTGCTGTATTTTCTTTTTAGAAGTCTTTTGTTTATAAATCCATCATTGTTAATACGGTTTGTGTTACTATTTTTTAAAGGTGGAAAATTTTCATCAAAATTGTCTAATAGGCTGAATCTGTTGTTATAATTTATGTTGTGGCGATATGTTTGCAAAGCTTCAAATTTTGTCAATTTTTTAACCGTCATTATTTCAATAATTTGTTTTTCTTTTGTCCATTTGGGACAAGTATTGCGATTGAGAGTGCAATGCTCTCCACTGCAACATAGGATACAAACATTAAGTTCTTTGCATTCATTTCCGCAGCCTTCAGGCTTACCACACAAAACACATCTGGTACCTGCTCTACACCCTAACCTCGTGTGCCCTAGTCTTCCGCACTTGTAGCATTGTCTGATGCGTGGTATATAGTGTGAGACTTTGAAGTCATCACAGAAAATTTGTATCCATTCAGGAAGTTCGCTTCCCTCAAATGCAATCTTAACCGTGTATGTCGGGAACAATTTGTTTTCACTTAGATCATCTCTATCTTTCCTCATTATCCTGGTAACCGATGCCACATCCACATCAGAAACAATACCTTTCTTTAATTCTTCATCTGTAAAATCAAGCGGTATATTCCTAACCACACCCATTGTTTGAACGAATTTTTTGGGAATGAATGGCCTGAGGTTTAAATCTTTCATTATTTTATTTGATACGCAAGCATTGGCGTTTTCATATGAATCGAAGGAAATCTTGAATAGCGATCTTCCGATAGATTTTATTTTTTTTAAACCCGGTACATTAAGACGTCTTACTTTCTCAAACAAAAATAGACCGTTCATGGTTTTGTGGTTATCAAACATATTACTGTTGGTAGTATCCACCAAAACACAAAATTCCCCCTTATGCTTTTTATTGTATAACTCACTACTTGTTACATTTCCTGTTTGCATTTGCTGGCCCTGAATGCTATGTATAGCTTTTGTGTTGTTAACCCCCATTTGCATTGTTAGTCCCTTAGAAGCGCTATCGTCTACTTTGATTGCATCTGATACAGATCCAAGATTGTTAATATCATTCATAGTATTTGATATATTTTCATATGTTTTTTCCTGATTGGTAAAATTTGTATTCGTTGTTTCATTTGATTTGACACCCACTGTATTTGTTTCACTTCTTTCTTTCATTACTGTTTCAATTTCATTTTTGTGTTCTGCTACCCATTTGTTCCAATCCCCTTTTGGCACAATGATGCCTTGTAACGGAACTTGAGTGCCGTTATGTCTTCCCGTTATTTTTTTCTTAATTTTTTCTTTTCTTTGCATTTTAGTTGATTTTCTTTCATTTTCCCACTCTTTTTTTATTTGCCTTTTTCTATAGCTAGCCTCTTTCTTGGACCTTTCAACCATTTGCCATCCAATACCTTCATTTCCATCCATGACCATATTAAACTCCCCCTTATCTATCTCTCCTTCATCGACCTCAACCGGAGCCCCGGCGTCGGCCATTTCTAAATTTTTTGGAACCTACAATCCTTCAGAGGGATTCCCATACACCAGCACAAATTCAACCGGCAAAGAATTTCACCAGCACAAAAATTTCACTAGCACTTTAAATCAATTATTACAACTTTCACAATGTTAACGAATAGTTATAATTTAATATAAATATCTTAACACAAGACCTACCACCTTTCCAATCACCGAAAATTGTTGGCACCCGCAAATTATGGTTGAAGCGTTGCTCCTAGCACAAATCATCCAACACACGTTGTTGCCGTCTGCCTTCAATCGCACCAGGATCAAAAATAGCACAAAGTCTTTATTTTTTTTTTCCACCGAGAAATGTATTTTAAAATTTAAAATATTTTTTTTTATTCATTTTTTTTTGCAGCTGCACTCAAATTTGTGTCTGAACACGTCGACGTTAGATTTCGAATGTATACATACATTCAGCAATCAATATTTTCAATCATTAGATTCAAATCCCTGAATGTTGATATCAACATTTTTAACACTTAATGTTCATTCAGATGATTCAAATCATTGTGTATGTGCATTTCCCATTCAGGGCCAATCATTCAGTACAAATTGTTTGAAACAACCCTCTTCGCTACAGTAACGAGCAGTTGTTTATTGAACGAAAAATACTGATTTAATTCACCTATATTTTACACTCATGTTTGGATTGGAAATGATTCTGCTGCATTCACATTTTCCACTGAATGCTTTACCCGCATTTAAGATCACACTCATTGATTTTTTGTTTCAAAATTTACAATCCTTTTGAAAAATGATTTCAATATTTACAATCATGCACACACTTTTTTGAAAAGAATTATGGATGAATGAAATCGACATTGATTGAATCAGTTTACACCTCTGGTATGTACATATATTTAAATTACAAAGTAATTGGAATAGTTTTTCAGATTGGCAATCAATTGTTTAATAATAATTTTTCTATGTGCCCGGTGTGAGTGGCTGAAATTTAATTAATTATTGACAAGCTATAGTACAAAGTGAAGAAAAATTAAATAAATTATAAGGCAATTTTGACACTTATACAAAACAAGGTGATGGGAAAACCATGTATATATAAAAACTATTTTTCAACAATTAAGCCTTTTAAACACATACATATGTACATATATGTACGCTTGCATGACAAGTGAGGCTTAACCAGTGGCGGATCCACGGGGGGGTTTTGGGGGTTCAAACCCCCCCCTTGTGGTTTATCATAGATCCCAAATTAATGCCTTTATAGATTCTGCGTCCAAATTTCCCAAACTGATCAAGGAAAACTCTATCATTCCAAAAGCAATGGTTGGACCACATAACATCCAAAATATGTACCTACATGCGAAAAAAGTTCATGTAGGTACCTTTGGACGCACGTGCATAAAATCAAATTTGTCAAATGCTATTCGCAAATTGCCAAATCGCAAATTTATTTTCTTTTCTTTCTTATCCCTATTTTTATCGGGATTGTACTGAATTAATTTGGTTAGAAATGTCTGAATCGTTGGAGAAATTGCCTTTTTCAGAGACATTTCGCAATTCTTGTTTAAATTAATCTTTTAAAAATTTGAGTATATAAACACAAGAACTTCAATAAAGTAAAAATTCTATTAAAAATATAAATATAACCAAAAAGTACTACATCAGGGCTGCTCACCTCATAGGCACTCAAAGCACAATTGTTTTTGTTTTGTTCCGAATCATAGGCACATATACATATTTTCACTTCAAATATGAAAATAAAATTTTCTTTGCACTCCCATAAGCACTTAGATATTAAAAAATAAATGAGCGAAAATATTTTTCAATGCATATACAAAATTTGTAGATGTATTGAGTTTTGTACTTTCAATACGAGAGCGTTGAGCAGCCCTGGTCTACATCTATTCCAAATTACTTGTTTAATGTAGCCATGGCCCATGGGTAATGGCGCAATTTTTTTGGCGCTGATACAATAACTCCAGCTCCAACCGTGGCGCCAACTCACGGTACTGGCGCAATAACACCTTTAGCGCAATTGTCATGGAATAATCGATAAATAACATTTTTTTCGTTTGTTACTGTTTACCATCCCTGTTTTATTTCTTTTGGCGCAATTCTGCTTACATATACGAGGGCACAATTAATTTAAATTTTCATAATCATTTGGAAACATATTCCGTATATTTGTGAAAATATGCTGGAAATTAAGGTCACTTAGATCACTATCAAGCATACATAATTGTGACGTATACATATAATATGGTGCTGTTATTGGCGTTGTGGTTGCGCCATTTTACACTAGCGCTATATTGGTGGTGGTGTTAGCGCACGAAATTGAGTCGGTGTTCTATTGCAAAATTGAGTTGGCGCAATATTGAGTTGGCGCATTTCCCAAATCGGAGTTAGCGCAATAACGCCAGGGTTGGTGTTGGCGCAATTGCGCCGCGCAGCGCAGTGTTACCCATGCCTAGTTTAATGCAAAATTTTAATATTTTGAGTTAAAAGTCGATTTTATTGAAAAATATATATAGTGACTCAAAAAAAAAATCATACGCCAAAGTTTTTAAATTTATTTCAAAGAGTTCTGTCGAAAATTTTACTTTCTTATTTTAGTTTAAAAATATAGAAAATTTTTCAATAAAAATCGTTTTAAGCAGGATTTCTGAGCTTATGGAAAAAATCTGAAAAATCGTAGAAATTTCTGAAAGTTGATTAAAAATTTCAAAGCAAGGCCATAATTTATAGAAGATTTTGAGGAGATTTCTAAGCATAATGTTATGTAGCCAACCAATTTTAGTGTAAAAAGTGAAATTCTCAATGCTGTGAAAAATTCCGTCAATTTTAGAAGTTTTTTTCTGTAGGGTGTAGGGTGAGACCGTTCCAATTAAAATTTCCGAAAAGCCAATGAAAATTTTCAAAAAGTTGAATGTTGCATATTGTTATATTAACATTGAATGAGCTGCAAAATTGCATACTCAAAACTCTTCTAAAAAATGTAGCTATAGGATTCTTAGCCCCTTTTTATGATAAGTATTTCCTTGACATTGATAAATTGGAAATACTAAAAATACGAAAGCAGGTAATTTTCCAAATAGGCCAATTTTTAATCCATTGTTGATAATTTCTGGCTTTGCATTTTTCCGTATAGAAATTGACGGGTAATCGATCGGAGGCGATAATATAACTAAAATGCTTTTGAATTAAAAAATTAACAATATTTTTTCAAGAAAGGCCAATATGCTTAAAAGCTTCAAAATGGTGGGTCTTTTATTATGCTAGGTTGACGATTTCTTCCATAGATAATGATATTTACCTGAAGCACTCGAATCCATGATATTTACTTTGGTAACTGTCTTAAAACTGAAAATATTGACGTTTAAAAATGGGTTACTTAAAATACGTAAAAAATAAAAAATCGAAAAGTGGGAGAATAATAAGTTTCGACTAGCGGCAGGGACACTCCCGTTGTCTATAAAAGCCGAGAAACCCGGTTTATTATCGCCCGGTCTATTATAAACGTAGAGCGATTTTGGATTTTGTATTTGCACCAATTTTAAAATTTTCAATTTTGGCCGCATAAATTCGTAAAATCTACCTATGTGCAGCGTCTGCCCTTAAAAAACATCTTCCAAAAAAACAAATTTTCAAAACCCCCCCCTTGCCGAAATCCTGGATCCGCGCCTGGGCTTAACTATTTCATAATTATTTTGAAAAGTAGTAGTAGTACGAGTAGTACTCAAAAAAACAATTGTAATAATAATAATAATAATCTATATATTAATAGGCTAACATTTTTTCCATACAAACAATTGCCAGGCTGTTTAGCACATTTAACACACTCATATCCACATAAAATTGATATGGATGTGTTCGTATGAGCGAGGAGCAGTGCATAGGCATATCATTTTTAACACGCTTTTATTAGCTTCACCTGTATGTATGTATGTATCTATGTATGTATGTATGTATGTATGTAACTTCATCCCATCCTAAAAGTTGCAACATTTAACTAAATTATTATTATCTTTCAAACATTCACTTTTTTGTGTTCTCTCTATTATTTCTATTCTCCTCCGGATTCCAAACATGACATCAACAGCCTAACGGCATCATATAGTAGGACATTCAACATTATATTTTATTCTTCATTGCGGCTTTTATGTTACCTTTCTTCAAAATAGCCTCTATGAATTTCAATTCACTCCCGTATACAAGCCAATAAGTAACAAGCTTGCAGGGTACGGAAAAACTCACTCACGAACGCTCAAAAATACATTCTTCTCAAATCACAAACAAATGTTCAAAGAAAAACGTATAACCACTCAAATGGCGAGCGAACTAACGCACAACAGCCAGCGATCACTCATAGCGATGGCGAAAAACTCAATGCATAAATTCACTCAAAAATAAAGCTTGAAGCTTTCTGTTTTGGGTTTGTTGTATTTGCAATGAAATCAACCGCATGTACAATGTACATACATACATACGTATGCAGAGCAAGAACTGGTTTTTGTGTAACAAGCTTTCTGTTTTGTCGTTGTTGTGTTTGCAATAAAAACAATCGCATTTACATAAATATGTATGCAAAGCAAGAACTGGTTTTGTTTGTAATTCATTTAATAGTAAGTGCTGAATCAACGAAAAGGAACCCTAATTACATTTTTATACAATGTTTTGTAAACGTGAGGTAGTGATGGGCGAGTCCGAGATGTTTTATTCGATTCTCTCGATTGTTGAAACATCTCGAATGCTCTCGATGGTTTTCATTCGTATTCGAGTCAAGTCGTAAATGGCCGTCAGTCGAAACAATCGCTAAAACATCTCGGACTCGCCAACGATTCCTCTCGTTTTCAAAGCAACCCTACAACATCTCGGACTCGCTGAAAAAAATACATAATAATTGTTGTTGCCGCTTGAATATTAAAATTGCTTTACAAAACATACAGAGTGGTACAAATCTATTGCCGTTGTTGCTACTCGTAAAATTCATTTGTCTCATAAGCGTCTCACTTCAGAAAATTTAATAATGTTTAAATAATTAATTATTATTATTATGCACGACACTGTTTAGTTGTGATTGCAATAATGCAGCGTCTATGTATAGCATATTTTTCAATTTGGTTAATTTATTTATGTATTTGCCTCACTTCCCATTAAAAATCCTACTTTCTTTATCAACAAACCTCATTCAGTTTATTTTATCAACTAAAACATATCATCAAAACAACAGCCGGCCCGCCGACTCGGAACAATCGCAAAAACATCTCGCTTGTGTAGTCGAGATGTCATCGAAACAACCTACGACTCGCCGACTCGGAACAATCGCAAAAACATCTCGCTTGTGTAGTCGAGATGTCATCGAAACAACCTCCGACTCGCCGACTCGGAACAATCGCAAAAACATCTCGATTGTGTAGTCGAGGAGCGAGTCAACTTTTGACTCGATTGTGATTTTGCAACGATGGCGATTCTCTCGATTGTCTAAACATCTCGGACTCGCCCATCACTAACGTGAGGTGAAAAAAATTTCTCTAAAAATAAAAAAAAAAAAAATAAAAAAAAAAAAAAATGCGCCACTCGGGACTCGAACCTGAGCTCCTTGGTCCGTAGGCAGCATACCCCACCACTACGCTACAAACGTATTCGGAGCTTTACTGTCTAAATTCGAATTTATTCAATCAGGTTTCTTTTTTTTTTTTTGTTCTTTTCAAATGCTTCACCTCAACTTCTCTTCACTTTCTGATTGTAAGATTAAAGCGTGTTTTTTAGTTTTTTTAAGCTATTATTTATTTCTATAAATTATTTATCCACATACAGCTATTTTCATTGTGATTTCTGAGGCTGTTTCCCAGAGATGGCTAAAGTAGTGGGCCCGGATGGTGATGGACGGTCCCGGTAAGGTAAAGGTAGGTAGCTATGGGGATAGGGGTAGGGATAGGGATAGGGATAGGGATAGGGATAGGGATAGGGATAGGGATAGGGATAGGGATAGGGATAGGGATAGGCATAGGCATAGGCATAGGGATAGCGATAGAGATAGGGATGGGGATAGGGATAAGGATAGGGATAGGGATGGGGATAGGGATAGGGATAGGGATAGGGATAGGGATAGGTATAGGGATAGGGATAGGGATAGGGATAGGGATAGGGATAGGGATAGGGATAGGGATAGGGATAGGGATAGGGATAGGGATAGGGATAGGGATAGGGATAGGGATAGGGATAGGGATAGGGATCGGGGGAAGTAGGTTTGTCGCGGCGAATATAACTATAACTTTTATTCAGAGAATAGACAATTTTTTGTTATTCGCAGTCATTAAGATGGACTCTAAGATAATGGTTAGCAATACGGTAATCAAAGACTT